>CM053029.1:557132258-557404758 GCA_028564925.1 Lithobates sylvaticus | reverse complement strand
GACCATCCCCTGTATCATGTCTGCATTCTTTTCTGCAGTAATTTCTATCGCTTGAATAATTTTTTCCATAATGGGAGTGAGTGGGGCCTCATGTCTAAGGTTTGCCTAAGGCCTCACAAAGCCTAGAGCCGCCTCTGCCTCCGGGCCAATCAGGAAGCGAGTCCTGAGACTGGTCACCCGATTGACTGAGAGGTGAAGCAATCCTATTGCCTGCCGAGGAGGAGGAGGAGGGAGGAGACGCAGGGGAAGCTGCCGCAAAGCACCAGGAGAAAAAGACACGGGTGCAGCCGACGACTGGAGGAAGTGCTGCCCACTACTTAGATAGGGTAAGTGCAGGGGGAAAAATATACCACCACCCCCGCCACTGGTTTCTATGCTGAGCTGCTCCAGATTTTGCACTACGCAGTTAGTAGAGACATATCCCAACAGACTAAAGGCTGTAATTAAAGCAAAAGGTGGTTTTAACAAAATACTGACATGGGGGGGGGGGGGGGGGGATTCTTTTTCAAACTCAGTGATTCTGTTTTTGATTTTTTTTTTTCGGACATGTTGGTGTGATATCTTTCACTGAGTAAATACAGCTGGTTAAAATAAAAACTGTGTCTGTCTTCATTTCAGGCTGCAAATCAACACAATGTGATTATTTTAACAGGGGGTGATTCTGTAAGTGCTAGCCTGAGTTAGTCACTTATTTTTAAGTCACTTACACACCTCCCAACTTTTTGAGATGGGAACAAGGGACACCAATGAGCAAAAGTATGTAGGCATAGGACACCCCCCTGCCACACACCCTTAACCACTTCAGCCCCGGACCATTTGGCAGCCAAAGGACCAGAGGTCTTTTTTCAATTTCGCACTGCACTACTTTAACTGGTAATTGCGCGGTCATGCAATTTTGTAACCAAACGAAATTTGCGTCCTTTTCTTCCCACAAATAGAGCTTTCTTTTGATGGTATTTGATTGCCTCTGTGATTTTTATTTTTTGCGATATAAACGGAAAAAAGAGCGAAAATTTTGTTAAAAAAAAAAAAAAAGAGATTTTCTACTTTTTGTTATAAAAAAAATCTAATAAACTCAATTTTAGTCAAACATTTGGGCCAAAATGTATTCAGCCACATGTCTTTAGTAAAAAAAATGCCAATAAGCGTATATTTATTGGTTTGCGCAAAAGTTATAGCGTCTACAAACTAGAGTACATTTTCTGGAATTTACACCGCTTTTAATTTATGACTGCCTATTTCATTTCTTGAGGTGCTAAAATGGCAGAGAAGTACAAAACCCCCCCAAATGACCCCATTTTGGAAAGTAGACACCCCAAGCTATTTGCTGAGAGGCATGTTGAGCCCATTGAATATTTTTTTTTTTAGTCCCAAGTGATTGAATAAAGACAAAAATAAAAAAGATTTTTTTTTTTTTCAAAAAGTTGTCACTAAATGATATATTGCTCACACATGCCATAGTTATATGTGGAATTGCACCCCAAAATACATTTTGCTGCTTCTCCTGAGTATGGGGATACCACATGTGTGGGACTTTTTGGGAGCCTAGCCGCGTACGGGGCCCCGAAACCCAAGCACCGCCTTCAGGATTTCTAAGGGTGCAAATTTTTGATTTCACTCCTCACTACCTATCACCGTTTCGAAGGCCATAAAATGCCAAAATAGCACAAAACCCCCCCAAATGACCCCATTTTGGAAAGTAGACACCCCAAGCTATTTGTTGAGAGGCATGGTGAGTATTTTACAGCTCTCATTTGTTTTTGAAAATGAAGAAAGTAAAGAAAAAAAAAAAATTTTTTTCTTTTTTCAATTTTCAAAACTTTGTGACAAAAAGCGAGATCTGCAAAATACTCACAATACCTCTCAGCAAATAGCTTGGGGTGTCTACTTTCCAAAATGGGGTCATTTTGGGGGGTTTTATGCCATCTGGGCATTCCATGGCCTCCGAAACTGTGATTGGCAGTGAGAAGTGAAATAAAAAAAATTACACCCTTAGAAAGCCTGAAGGCGGTGATTGGTTTTTGGGGTTCCGTACGCAGCTAGGCTCCCAAAAAGTCCCACACATGTGGTATCCCCGTACTCAGGAGAAGCAACAGAATGTATTTTGGGGTGTATTTCCACATATGCCCATGACATGTTTGAGCAATATATCATTTAGTGACAACTTTTTGTAAAAAAAATATATATATTTTTTTTTTTTCATTATTCAATCTCTTGGGACAAAAAAAAAAAAAATATTTAATGGGCTCAACATTGCTCTCAGCAAATAGCTTGGGGTGTCTACTTTCCAAAATGGGGTCATTTGGGGGGGGTTTGAACTGTCCTGGCATTTTATGCACAACATTTAGAAGCCTATGTCACACGTCACCCACTCTTCTAACCACTTGTAGACAAAGCCCTTTCTGACACTTTTTGTTTACATGAAAACATATTTTTTTTTTGCAAGAAAATTACGTTGAACCCCCAAACACTATATATATTGTTAAAGCAAAGGCCCTACAGATTAAAATGGTGGGTGTTGCATTTTTTTTTTCCACACAGTATTTGCGCAGCGATTTTTCAAACGCATTTTTTGTGGAAAAAATACACTTTTTTTTATTTTAATGCACTAAAACACACTATATTGCTCAAATTTTTGATGAAATAAAAAATATGATCTTAGGCCGAGTACATGGATACCAAACACGACATGCTTTAAAATTGCGCACAAACACGCAGTGGCGACAAACTACATACATTTTTAAAAGCCTTTAAAAGCCTTTACATGATACCACATTAGATTCACGGAGGAGGTCTACTGCTAAAATTACTGCCCTCGATCTGACCTTCGCGGTGATACCTCACATGCATGGTGCAATTGCTGTTTACATATGACGCCAGACCAACGCTTGTGTACGCCTTTGCGCAAGAGAAGGGGGGGCAGGGGTGCTTTTTTTTTTTTTTTTTTTGTTTTTTTTTTTATTTATTTAGCTTTTTTATTTTATTTTTAAACTGTTCCTTCCATTTTTTTTCTTTGTTATGATTTTTATTGTTATCTCAGGGAATGTAAATATCCCCTATGATAGCAATAGGCAGTGACAGGTACTCTTTTTTTGAAAAAATTGGGGTCTATTAGACCCTAGATCTTTCCTCTGCCCTCAAAGCATCTGACCACACCAAGATTGGTGTGATAAAATGCTTTCCCAATTTCCCAATGGCGCGGTTTATATCCGGGAGGGGGGACATTCCCTCCCACTGCTTGTAAAAGCAGTCTAGAGGCTAATTACCCGCTAGAATTGCTTTTACATGAAAGCCGATCACTGGCTGAAAAGAATGATACCAAGATGATACCTAAACCTGCAGGCATCATTCTGGTATAACCATTCAAAGTCCAGCAACATACTGGACATATATTGTAATCTTTTTTTTTTCATGCAGCCTCTTGGCTGAACGAAAAAAAGAGATTGATTGGTGGGTATGCCCACCATTAGAATACCTCCCTTCATCCACCCACTTCTAATGATGGGCATACATGCACCATTTATATATGCCGATGCATGGGGGCATCCTCCCGCAAAAGTTATGCCGTGTACACACGGTCGGAATTTCGACCGTATGTACGTGGCATTAGGAGCCAATCGCTCCCCCCCCCTGCTGCCCCCATGCTTCGGCATATATGCTCTTTTTTTTAACTGTGGTGGTGAAATCACCTCCTACAGCGTTGGAGTCGCGGCTTTATGTATCGTGGGAGCAAACGCTGTTGCTGTCAAGATAAATAAATCCGCGTTGCAACTGAATGGCGCACCTGAAAACAAAAAAATGCTCAACACTAAAACACACAGTAAACAAAATTACATACCTGAAAAGCAAGCATGATAAAACATAATAAAACATAATAAAACATAATAAAACATTGCAGAATAGAATGGAGTAAAAAAAGAGCAACAATAGAGAGAGAATAGAGTGAGAGAGAGAACAATAAAACGACAACTATTTTATTTTTTTTTATTTTTTTGAGATTCACAGGTAAAAAAGCTCCTGACTGAAGCGACTGAATCAAAACGCTACCACAAAAAAAATGTTAGCGATCGCAGGGATCAGGCCTGACTCTGCGAACGCTGCAGTTATGTGTGCTTAGTGTTTTGTAAGTGACAGTGATCGATCGATACTGCACTTGGGTGGGCTGGGCTGGGCGGAGGGGGAAAACGCAGGTGCTAGCAGGTATCTGGGCTGATCCCGCTAACAATGCGTTTTTTTTTGGAACCCTAAACTGCTGGGACGCTAGTATAGATCTGATCAGATCAGATATTGATCTGTTCAGATACTGTGCCACTAAGGGAGGTGTATGCTTTGTGCGTGGGTGTTTGCGGTACTGGCACTAACCTGGGGCGACGCAGACCTTATTTGACCCTAAAACCTAATTGATATCACCCGCCGGGCGATCAGGGGGTTAAACCGTTATTGGGTAATAAATGGCGGGTGCCCTGACAGTATAAAAAACAAGCTAACTAACCAGCGTCACCCGTAACAGTAATAAAAAAAAAAACTGGTTACCTAGCGACACTAATGCAGCGATCAGAAAAACGATCGCTTAGTGACACTGGCAAAAGGGGGTGAAAGGGTTAACTAGGGGCAATCAGGGGGTTAAAACCTTTATTAGGTAATATATGGGGGTACCTGACGCTATATAAAAACCTGACGGGGAACCTAAATAACGAAATAACTAACTGGCTAACCAGCGTCACCAGTGACAGTTATACTGTGATCACTGGTGAAAGGGTTAACTCTAGGGGCAATCAGGGGGTTAAAACCTTTATTTAGGTTGTAATATGGGGGTACCTGACCTATAAACCTATTTATGAACCTATATAAACATGGCGGTTACCTAAAAAAAAAAAAATGGTTACCTAGCGACAGCAGTGACACTAATACAGCGATCAGAAAAACGATCGCTTAGTGACACTGGCAAAAGGGGGTGAAAGGGTTACCTGGGGGGCAATCAAGGGGTTAAACCTTTATTAGGGGGGGGGGGTGGGGGGCTACCTTGGACCTAAAACTAACTGCCCTGACAGTTATTACAGTCACACTGACACTAAATGCAGTGATCAGTAAAAAAATGATCACTGCAATTAGTGACACTGTGACTGGGGGGGGGGGGGTGATCTGGGGGGTGATCAGGGGGTGACAGGGGGGTGTTTTGTGTGCCTATGTGTACTGGTGTCAGTGTACTGTTTGTGCACTAACCTTTAGATGTTCACAGCTCGGCGTTCCGGTCACATAGACCGGCGCACCGAGCGTGACATCACTTCCTCTGCCTGTGTTTTGATTGACACAGACAGAGGAAGCATCTGATTCGCCAGGAGCGATCGCGAGGGGGTGGCCAGAAACCACTGGCCGTCCCCTCATCCCGGATCGCTCCTGAAGCGATCCCGACCGTCCCCGCCGGCCGGGGGGGGTCCGATCGGACCCCCCACCCGCCGGAAGAATGGCACGTACAGGTACGTGGTTCTGCCTGTACGTGCCATTCTGCCGACGTATATATACAGGGGGCGGTCGGCAAGTGGTTAAAGGGAAATTATACAAAAAAAAAAAAAAAAGATGCTTTTGACATGTATGAGAGGAATGTCAGAATTGCCCTGGACTGGAAGTGGTTAAGGTAAAAAATGTTTAGGCTTTAGAACCACTTTAACTGCTTGCCGACCAGGGCACGCCAATGTACGTCGGCAGAATGGCACTGGTGGGCAAAAGGGCATACAGGTATAAAACTATCCCCTATTTTGTAGATGCTATAAATTTTGCTCAAACCAATCAATATACGCTCATTGCGATATTTTTTTTTACCAAAAATATTTAGAAGAATACGTATCAGCCTAAACTGAGGAAAAAAATAGTTTTTTTATATTTTTGGGGGATATTTATTATAGCAAAAAGTTAAAAATATTTTTTCAAAATTGTCGCTCTTTTTTTGTTTATAGCGCAAAAAATAAACACCACTCATTTAACTTTCACTTTTATTATTTTAATTAGCAAAACCCATCAGAATTGAGTGCTACTTGGGGCCATGCCTACCTGATCCCTGGAAAAGGATTAAAAAAAGGACAAGAAGGAGGAGGTGCAGGTGCAGCGCTCTTACCTCTATGGCCAAAATATTGTCATTTTAATATTTAATATTTTTACTGTTTTGGAATTCATTTTATTATTATAATATTTTTATTTGCAGAAGAGATGTGGCAAAAAAAAATCGTAGTGTAATGTCTAAAGCCCCATACACACGGTCGGATTTTCCGATGGATTCTGTCCTATCGGACAATGTTGTCGGAAATTCCGACCGTGTGTAGGCACCATCGGACAGTTTCCATCGGATTGTCCGACGGACAAAGTTTTATCTCCTGCTCTAACAATTTTCCGACAACAAAGTCCGATCACACCAATTCCGATCGTGTGTAGCGAATTCCGACGGACAAAGTGCCACGCATGCTCAGATCACATTACAAGACCAAAGCTATTGGCTACTAGCCTCTACGTAGTCCCGTCGTAGGCAACAAACGTCACCACGTTCAGAATGATCGGATTTTCCAAAAACTTTGTCCGACCGTGTGTATGCAACACCAGTGTCGGACTAAATCCGTCGGAAAAAATCCGATGGATTTTGTGGTCGGATTTTCCGACCGTGTGTATGGGGCATTAGTATCAGAGGAGGAAAATAATGTATTTCTCTTTTAAATATATTTTAAAAAGTAGCCTGGCCTCAGTGCAGAGGCAGAAAGCCCTCGGAGGGGCATCAGACTAAACAACTAAAGCTTTAGCTCTTGGTTTTTATTTTTATTTTGGGTGGAGGAGAGGAAGTGGCGGTGGATTGAGGTTACCAATGCTGGTTCATCTTCTCTACTAAAGCTTTAATAGGTTAAAAAGAACAGCCAACACTGTGTAAAAAAAAAAGTAACACGTATGCCTGGTCTCTTGCAAGCTGTGCGACTCAGTGCAATCAAAAACCGCATGGAATGATACAGTCAGAACTGCAGTGTCTAAAAAGAAAGGCAATTAACCACCTGCAACCTCAGTCAGAAAATCGGCAAGATTCAATAAGGGCATCCCAGCTAGATGCTTGTCAAATATGGTTTGTACGAGACCTAGTGGACCAAAATGTGATTGTGCTTGAGTACTATGAAACTAATAAGATGACAGCAGATGCTGTGACAAAAGCACTACTCAAAGCCAAATTTTAAAGTACTCAGAAATAAGACGGGGCTTATGCGAGCAGTAGTTCATTTTTCCACTCTTTATTTATAATTTTTAAAAGAAATGACAGAAAACAACCCGCCCGAAGAGAGCGAAAACTGTTGAAAAACAGACGACCATCCAAGGTCAGAAATGCAACATGCAGAAGACAAAACATACAGTGTACAGTATGCAAATGAGAATTCTTCCTTTGGGAGCAAAGTCCTAGGATGCAAACCGTCATCTACTTCTAGCATAACCACACAGTATGACTGGAAAGCGTGTAGTAAACATGGCTGCAGTGCTCCCTCTGAACTGTAATGCCCCATACACACGGTCGGAAATTCCGACCACAAAATCCGTCAGATTTTTTCTGACGGATTTTGTCCGACACTGGTGTTGCATACACGCGGTCGGACAAAGTTGTCGGAAAATCCGAGCATTCTGAACGTGGTGACATTCATTGCGTATGACGGAACTACGTAGAGGCTAGTAGCCAATAGCTTTGGTCTTGTAATTTGATCTGAGCATGCGTGGCACTTTGTCCGTCGGAATTCGCTACAGACGATCGGAAAAAGTCTGATCGGACTTTGTTGTCGGAAAATTTGAGAGCAGGAGATAAAACTTTGTCCGTCAGAAAATCCGACGGAAAAAGTCAGATGGAGCCTACACACGGTCGGAATTTCCGACAACATTGTCCGATAGGACATTTTCCGTCGGAAAATCCGACCGTGTGTACGGGGCATTAAACTAAACAAAAAAACAGAGGGGAACAAAATTGTAGGGGCAAAGAGGGAGGGCATTAGAGACATGGGCATTAGATGTAAAAGAAAAGCCGCTGGATCATTGGGCAGTATCAGTAAAGTTAAAAATCCAGTGTTTCACTTGGGACCAAACGTCTTCTATTCTCTTAACATGGCCAAAGATAAGGAGCATGGTGCCCTTCTGCTCCTCTTGGCACCTGCCATACCCATCACAACCCATAGAAATAGATACAGTCCATGTTAAGATTTTCTACTTAGTTTTATTTGCAGAACTTTTTTTTTTTAATCCAAAAACAAGTGTATTGAACTTTAACTTGGATAGGGGAAGGATTGTATGAGATGCTCTTTTGCTGCTTTACATATGGTGAAAAGTCATTCCATGGCCGTAGCTTTACCAGAACACTAATCACCAGGGGCGAACTGACCATTCAGCCACTCGGGCACTGCATGAGGGCCCCGGGTTACTAGGGGGACCCATCAGGGTTGCCAGCCTCAGTAAAAGCAGGGAGTGTATGTAAAAATCTGTATTTTTTTTTTACATCTTTACGTCTCTGAAATGTCCCTTACCAACATCCTTTTGGTCTAAAAATCCAGAGATTATAGCTGCCCCACCTCTCCAGTACCTTCTCAGCCAATAGAAACATGTCTGTGTATACTGTGTGATTGTATACTGTGTGTGAGTGTATACTGAGTGGCCCCATAATCTCTGATTGCCTGGGGGCCCCATAATCTCCTATTGCCCGGGGGCCCCATGAGTTGTCAGTCCGCCCCTGCTAATCACACAGCTTCCTTGATATCAATTCTTCCCTTGACTTCTTGTGCAAATCCTTAATGCAATACTGTAATAAAGTCCTTGTCACTCCCTCCCTGTGGGATAATAAAGAGTCACTCTGAATAACTCTTCACAGATAGACTTTGGTGGGATTATCACTGAGAATGCAAAGGCCAGACACTATACCCACTTCTTCCTAAGGTTCCAAGGAATTAGACACCCACACAGTCTTTGGAAGGCACAGTCACCATGCTAACCAGGCCAGAGATGACTCGGAATACCCACACGATGTCCTGACACGTGACCGCGAATGGACTATTACTTTAAGGACTTGCTAATTCTGTGTTCCTTGCTCCAACTCTTTTTGTTGATGTTACACTGACCTTTTACTTTAGAACAATTCTGTGTCCCCGGTCACAGAATGCTGCTCTGCCTCCGCCAGTTGACCGCTACTTCCTTGACTTGATCCTCTTTGCTTGCCAGTCACCGTGTTCCCCGGTCACAGCAAATGATGAGCTGATCCTCTCCTGCTGCTTTACTTCTACTTCTTCCTCCCAATCTTCTCTACATTCAAGCTCTGTGTTCCCCAGTCACAGCAACCTGATGCACTCCGCAGAGATGAAGATCTTTATCTTTGACTTCTCTCCTGATGGCTCCTCCATCCCTCCTATGCACATGGCGCGTTCCCCTCCCTGCATGGGGACGCCCAGACCACACCAGCTACTCCATGCTGTCTTCCTGTTCTCCCAGACTCCTCCCTGGAAGCATGTGACCCCCAGCTTATATGGGAGGCCTGCCCCTGCCAATGCAAATTAATGATTGGTCAGAGCTCTCCACATGAGCGGCTTGCCACTCAGGTCTCAAGTCCTGCCCCTCTTCCAGGACAAGTCTTCTGCAAGCAGAGGAGGCATCTTTGAGCCAGAGCACAGGTGGCCACACCCCCCACTACACTGACACTCCCATTCCCCCAGACCAAAACAACCAGGCCTGCCTGAAATCACAGGCCTGGCTAAATTTGTCTGAATCTGCACTAAAACACTTCTAAATCACCTACCTTTAGGTAGTGACCGCTACATGTATATATACTGACAGTGTCAGTAGAGCAGTGGACAGTGTCAGTGGGGTAGAGATTGGTGTTTCTCTGTCAGTAGTTTTTATTTTCATTATTTTATTTTTTATTATTTAAGAATGTTACTATTTTCTTACAATTTTTTTAGGAGCCTGTTAGAGGGCTTTGGTGAAATATCGGGGGTCTAAACCGGGAATCTGCGCCATACAGGGTGATTAGGGTGTGCCCAGGCACATCTGGCACACTCTGTGCACATGGCTATGTATGTACTGCTCGTGTTGCACATAGGGTGCTTTCACACTGGGGCGTTTTTTAGGAGCTACAGCGCTAAAAATAGCTCCTGTGTAGCTCCTGAAAAAAGCGGGTCCTTTCACTCCAGTGTGAAAGCCGGATGGCTTTCACACTGGAGCGGTGCGCTAGCAGGACGGTAAAAAAAGTCCTGCTAGCAGCATATTTGGAGCGGTGAAGGAGCGGTGTATTCACCGCTCCTACCCATTGAAATCAATGGGACACCGCGGGGTTACCGCCGGCAAAGCGCCGCTGCAGCGCTAAATATATCGCTGCTTTACCGTCGCCGACCGCACCGCCCCAGTGTGAAGCCGGCCATAGACCCTTTTCAACATGTGCTTTGTGTGTTTGTTGGTCAGGTCAGAAAACCTAAGCAGACCCAAGCAGTTTTAGAAAGGATTGGCAGACCTCGCCATGCTCATCATGCTCAGTGACAAATCTGCCCATACATGGCATCCCTATAAGCAGCACTAGAATAAAATTCCAAAAGTCCTCTCTTCCCTTATAAAACCCATACAGGAATTAAATATTTTCATTACCAGCTACCTTACAAACATGGATTACCATCAAAACATATTTCCTTTGTACAATACACTGTTGTTCCACACTACCTTGTATAACAATGACGTCTATTGTTGTCTGTGGCTCCAGCCCAGGTTTGTGTGTAGGTACAACATCACATGATGGCAAGGAACACACAGAAGGTTACTTTAACCATTTCATGCTTAGGGAAAACTATATTTATGTGTTTTTTAATTGTTCTGCATAGGTTATTGGAGCTTTTCTCAACCTTTTTACTTCAGAGGAACCCTAATTTTCAGGTCTCAGGGAACCCCTACTAAAATCAATTCATTGAGAGTCAGTGGAAAGAATGCCCCCTTACACTGGTGATCAGTGGGAATGGTCCCTTTACGTTGGTGGTCAGCATGCCACCCTTATAGTCAATTCAAATGTTCATTATTTCCATGCCTCTGGTTCTGCCAAGTGGCATTTGACCCAGAACTATGTAGACACCATCAGATGGAAGGTTAATCAGTCACAGCTCAAGGAACCCCTAGCAACCTCTGGGGGATATTTAGGGCTCCACTGAACCCTGGTGGAGAATGGATCGGTAATTAATAGGCTTTTTTTTTTTTTTTCCACTTCAGTGAAATTTTTCCGAGAGACGTTTTCAAATTTGCAGTTCAATTTTGTCCCTTCTCGTTTTCACATCATAGTGGCCTTTTTATTTGTTTAAAATATATATATATATATATATATATATATATATATATATATATATATATATGTAGCACTAAACCCTGAAGGAGCTGCTGGGCTTACCGTTACCTTCTTGACCTGCTTGTCTAGGGGTTTCTCGAGGTAGATGGCCCAAAGGAACTGTAGAGACTGACACTGGATCCACTTTAGGGATTTTTATTTGCAAAAACGTCAGACACAACACAGTCTCTCAACAGGGAATAGAGGGTATGGGTAGGAAAGTTCAGGTACTCTTGAAACTGCTAACACTCGAATGTCTCTCAATATACAATCCAGGGAATAGCCATTCGCAACTGGATACTACAGCTATCGGATAAATCCCCTTTTGGTGAATTTAGCAACCGACAGGTGATTCGGATAAAGCAAAGTCTCTGCCACAGACTTGGTTGTAGAACTTTAACCACTTGCCGACCGCCCCATGTACATATACGTCGGCAGAATGGCACGTACAGGCAAAATCATGTACCTGTACGTGACATTCTTCCGGCGGGTGGGGTGTCCGATCGGAACCCCCTCCGCCGGCGGGGACGGTCGGCATCGCTTCAGGAGCGATCCGGGACGAGGGGGCGGCCAGTGGTTTCTGGCCACCCCCTCGCGATCGCTCCTGGCGAATGAAAAGCTCCCCCTTCCTGTCTATTGTATAGACAGGAAGGCGGAAGTGATGTCACGCTCGGTGCGCCGGTCTATGTGACCGGAACGCCGAGGAGAGAACATGTACAGGTTAGTGCACAAACAGTACACTGACACCAGTACACATAGGTACATATTCCACCCCCCTGTCACCCCCTGATCACCCCCAGATCACCCCCTGCCCCCCCAGTCACAGTGTCACTAATTGCAGTGATCATTTATTTACTGATCACTGCATTTAGTGTCAGTGTGACTGCAATAACTGTCAGGGCAGTTAGTTTTAGGTCCAAGGTAGCCCCCTACCCCCCCCCTAATAAAGGTTTAACCCCCAGATTGCCCCTAGTTAACCCCTTCACCCCCTTTTGCCAGTGTCACTAAGCGATCGTTTTTCTGATCGCTGCATTAGTGTCGCTAGGTAACCATTTTTTTTTTATTTTAACCGCCATGTTTATATAGGTTCATAAATAGGTTTATAGGTCAGGTACCCCCATATTACAACCTAAATAAAGGTTTTAACCCCCTGATAGCCCCTAGAGTTAACCCTTTCACCAGTGATCACCGTATAAGTGTCACTGGTGACGCTGGTTAGCCAGTTAGTTATTTCGTTATTTAGGTTCCCCGTCAGGTTTTTATATAGCGTCAGGTACCCCCATATATTACCTAATAAAGGTTTAACCCCCTGATTGCCCCTAGTTAACCCTTTCACCCCCTTTTGCCAGTGTCACTAAGCGATTGTTTTTCTGATCGCTGCATTAGTGTCACTGGTGCCGCTAGGTAGCCAGTTTTTTTTTGTATTACTGTTACGGGTGACGCTGGTTAGTTAGCTTGTTTTTTATACTGTCAGGGCACCCGCCATTTATTACCCAATAACGGTTTTAACCCCCTGATCGCCCGGCAGGTGATATCAATTAGGTTTTAGGGTCAAATAAGGTCTGCGTCGCCCCAGGTTAGTGCCCGTACCGCAAACACCCACGCGCAAAGCATACACCTCCCTTAGTGGCACAGTATCTGAACAGATCAATATCTGATCTGATCAGATCTATACTAGCGTCCCAGCAGTTTAGGGTTCCAAAAAAACGCATTGTTAGCGGGATCAGCCCAGATACCTGCTAGCACCTGCGTTTTCCCCTCCGCCCAGCCCAGCCCACCCAAGTGCAGTATCGATCGATCACTGTCACTTACAAAACACTAAGCACACATAACTGCAGCGTTCGCAGAGTCAGGCCTGACCCCTGCGATCGCTAACATTTTTTTTGTGGTAGCGTTTTGATTCAGTCGCTAACAGTCAGGAGCTTTTTTACCTGTGAATCTCAAAAAAATAAAAAAAAAAACAACAGCTGTCGTTTTATTGTTCTCTCTCTCTCTCTATTCTCTCTCTATTGTTGCTCTTTTTTTACTCCATTCTATTCTGCAATGTTTTATTATGTTTTATCATGCTTGCTTTTCAGGTATGTAATTTTGTTTACTGTGTTTTAGTGTTAAGCATTTTTTTGTTTTCAGGTGCGCCATTCAGTTGCAGCGCGGATTTATTTATCTTGACAGCAACAGCGTTTGCTCCCACGATACATAAAGCCGCGACTCCAACGCTGTAGGAGGTGATTTCACCACCACAGTTAAAAAAAGAGCATATGTGCCGAAGCATGGGGGCAGCAGGGGGGGGGGGGGAGCGATTGGCTCCTAATGCCACGTACATACGGTCGAAATTCCGACCGTGTGTACACGGCATAACTTTTGCGGGAGGATGCCCCCATGCATCGGCATATATAAATGGTGCATGTATGCCCATCATTAGAAGTGGGTGGATGAAGGGAGGTATTCTAATGGTGGGCATACCCACCAATCAATCTCTTTTTTTCGTTCAGCCAAGAGGCTGCATGAAAAAAAAAAGATTACAATATATGTCCAGTATGTTGCTGGACTTTGAATGGTTTATACCAGAATGATGCCTGCAGGTTTAGGTATCATCTTGGTATCATTCTTTTCAGCCAGTGATCGGCTTTCATGTAAAAGCAATTCTAGCGGGTAATTAGCCTCTAGACTGCTTTTACAAGCAGTGGGAGGGAATGTCCCCCCCTCCCGGATATAAACCGTGCCATTGGGAAATTGGGAAAGCATTTTATCACACCAATCTTGGTGTGGTCAGATGCTTTGAGGGCAGAGGAAAGATCTAGGGTCTAATAGACCCCAATTTTTTTCAAAAAAAGAGTACCTGTCACTGCCTATTGCTATCATAGGGGATATTTACATTCCCTGAGATAACAATAAAAATCATAACAAGAAAAAAAATGGAAGGAACAGTTTAAAAATAAAATAAAAAAGCTAAATAAATAAAAAAAAAAATAAAAAAAAAAAAAAAAAGCACCCCTGCCCCCCCTTCTCTTGCGCAAAGGCGTACACAAGCGTTGGTCTGGCGTAATATGTAAACAGCAATTGCACCATGCATGTGAGGTATCACCGCGAAGGTCAGATCGAGGGCAGTAATTTTAGCAGTAGACCTCCTCCGTGAATCTAATGTGGTATCATGTAAAGGCTTTTAAAGGCTTTTAAAAATGTATGTAGTTTGTCGCCACTGCGTGTTTGTGCGCAATTTTAAAGCATGTCGTGTTTGGTATCCATGTACTCGGCCTAAGATCATATTTTTTATTTCATCAAAAATTTGAGCAATATAGTGTGTTTTAGTGCATTAAAATAAAAAAAAGTGTATTCTTTCCACAAAAAATGCGTTTGAAAAATCGCTGCGCAAATACTGTGTGGAAAAAAAAATGCAACACCCACCATTTTAATCTGTAGGGCCTTTGCTTTAACAATATATATAGTGTTTGGGGGTTCAACGTAATTTTCTTGCAAAAAAAAAATATGTTTTCATGTAAACAAAAAGTGTCAGAAAGGGCTTTGTCTTCAAGTGGTTAGAAGAGTGGGTGACGTGTGACATAGGCTTCTAAATGTTGTGCATAAAATGCCAGGACAGTTCAACCCCCCCCCCAAATGACCCCATTTTGGAAAGTAGACACCCCAAGCTATTTGCTGAGAGCAATGTTGAGCCCATTAAATATTTTTTTTTTTGTCCCAAGAGATTGAATAATGAAAAAAAATATATATATATTTTTTTTACAAAAAGTTGTCACTAAATGATATATTGCTCAAACATGTCATGGGCATATGTGGAAATACACCCCAAAATACATTCTGTTGCTTCTCCTGAGTACAGGGATACCACATGTGTGGGACTTTTTGGGAGCCTAGCTGCGTACGGAACCCCAAAAACCAAGCACCGCCTTCAGGCTTTCTAAGGGTGTAATTTTTTTATTTCACTTCTCACTGCCAATCACAGTTTCGGAGGCCATGGAATGCCCAGATGGCATAAAACCCCCCAAAATGACCCCATTTTGGAAAGTAGACACCCCAAGCTATTTGCTGAGAGGTATGGTGAGTATTTTGCAGATCTCGCTTTTTGTCACAAAGTTTTGAAAATTGAAAAAAAAAAAAAAAAAAAAATTTTTTCTTTACTTTCTTCATTTTCAAAAACAAATGAGAGCTGTAAAATACTCACCATGCCTCTCAACAAATAGCTTGGGGTGTCTACTTTCCAAAATGGGGTCATTTGGGGGGGTTTTGTGCTATTTTGGCATTTTATGGCCTTCGAAACTGTGATAGGTAGTGAGGAGTGAAATCAAAAATTTGCACCCTTAGAAATCCTGAAGGCGGTGCTTGGGTTTCGGGCCCCGTACGCGGCTAGGCTCCCAACAAGTCCCACACATGTGGTATCCCCATACTCAGGAGAAGCAGCAAAATGTATTTTGGGGTGCAATTCCACATATAACTATGGCATGTGTGAGCAATATATCATTTAGTGACAACTTTTTGAAAAAAAAAAAAATCTTTTTTATTTTTGTCTTTATTCAATCACTTGGGACTAAAAAAAAAAAATATTCAATGGGCTCAACATGCCTCTCAGCAAATAGCTTGGGGTGTCTACTTTCCAAAATGGGGTCATTTGGGGGGGTTTTGTACTTCTCTGCCATTTTAGCACCTCAAGAAATGAAATAGGCAGTCCTAAATTAAAAGCGGTGTAAATTCCAGAAAATGTACTCTAGTTTGTAGACGCTATAACTTTTGCGCAAACCAATAAATATACGCTTATTGGCATTTTTTTTACTAAAGACATGTGGCTGAATACATTTTGGCCCAAATGTTTGACTAAAATTGAGTTTATTAGATTTTTCTTATAACAAAAATTAGAAAATCTCTTTTTTTTTCAAAATTTTTGCTCTTTTTCCGTTTATATCGCAAAAAATAAAAATCACAGAGGCAATCAAATACCATCAAAAGAAAGCTCTATTTGTGGGAAGAAAAGGACGCAAATTTCGTTTGGTTACAAAATTGCATGACCGCGCAATTACCAGTTAAAGTAGTGCAGTGCGAAATTGAAAAAAGACCTCTGGTCCTTAAGCTGACAATTGGTCCGGGGCTGAAGTGGTTAAGATGAAAAGTCTCTGCCACAGACTTGGTTGTAACTGAAGGATTTACTTAGAGAACTCTCACACGGTACCAGTATCTTGCAGCCGGTCCAGCGATACCATATGAGTGTGGATTCACTTGGTGTCCTTTCCAGCTTAGCTTCCAGGCTGTTGCTGAGCAGCCAGCCTTGTGTGTGGCCCTCTTCTGAAGAGTCCTCCCCTGGTCACGTTCTCAGTTGCTGGGCCTCTCCAAAACCAAGACGGCACCGGACCACCTTGGAACCCTCCTTCTAGTTACTGTGCCTCAGGCTAGCAAGCCCGGGACTCGGAAATGGATGGATCCGCACCCCAGGCCATGAGGGCCCCTGGGGGCTGGTCAGGAGGACCAGGACCAAGAAGTCAGAAAGATCTTCTGGACCTGAACCCAGAATCACGTGACCTCAGTATCTTAAGTACCCTCTCCCAGAATTCACAGTGAGACAACGCACTCACTGATTGGCTCCGAGAAAGATTGGCACCCAATGCGTCTAACCGGACTGCGTTCCAATGCTTGCCAGAGGTGACACCGACACCTATGGCCAAGCAGAACACAATACAGTCCAGCCAAACTGGTACTGAGACCATAATTTAACACAATTAGCCTAAAACCCAACTATGGTTTTAGAAACATTTAAATTGACAAAAACATAGCACATGCTCTTCAGGAGCCCGGCACTACACACACATATATATATATATATATATATATTTTTAACAATCTCTTTATAATTTTTACAAAAATAGAACTGCTTCTGTTACTTTACCTATTTCTTATTCTCTCTTTCCCTTTTTCCACTATCCGCCCCATCCCCTTCCCCCTTGTTTGGCTTGTTTCTTTCTAGATCCTTTCAATATCTGTCTCACCTTCTTTTATTTTCTCCATTTATCTGAGACTTTCCAGCCTTCCCAAGTGCTGATATGATTCCTATCGTGTAATAGGTCCATTTTACTATAATAGTCTATTTGTTCATACCATTCTCTTATACCTGTTTTTTCACTATTTAACCATTTTTTTGGGGATCAGACCCTTTGCAGCATTCAGGAGTTTTGGGGTCATTGTTTTCATATATTGTTTCTTTGGAATTTTCGAATCGTGGAACAGGCAAGCCCATATATTTTTTTCTATTATGTCACCAGTTATATCCTTTATATTATCCACTATTTCTTGCCAATATCCTTTTATTTCTGGACACTCCCACCATATATGTACCATCGTTGCCCTTTGTTTGCAGTTTCTCCAACACAATGGTGATCTTTCTGGTTGATATCTATGAATTCTCTCTGGGGTCAAATACCATCTTGTTAAAAATGTATAATTCATTTCAATGGTATTCATATCCCATGCATTATTACCGTATTTATCGGCGTATAACACGCACCCCAAGTTTAGGAGGGCATTTTAAGGAAAAAAAGTTTTAGGAGGGAAGTTTAGGGGAAAAAAAAAAAAAAACTTACATTTAAGCGTCATTTGCAGCTTGCCCAGCGTCATTTGCAGCTTGCCCAGTGTAATTTTCAGCTTGCCCAGTGTCATTTGCAGCTTGCCAGCGTCATTTGCAGCTTGCCCAGTGTCATTTGCAGCTTGCCCAGTGTCATTTGCAGCTTGCCCACATTTAAATTTCCGGAAGCGAGCGCAGGGGGGCGGGACTGCGAGCGGATCCGAGCAGTCGGCTCAGTCTTTTTCGGCGGCGCTCGTTTTTTTTTTAAGGCACTCGCTATTTTTCGGCGCCGGCGATTTTTTTTTTGTCATTAACACGCACATACGATTTCCCCCCGATTTTAAGGGGGAAAAAGTGCGTGTTATACGCCGATAAATACGGTATATCTCATTCCTATTATTTTTTCCACCTGATCATCTTCTAACTTTATATCCAGTTCTTTTTCCCATTGTTCTATATAGGCAGGTCTTCCTTTTCCTTATAGGACTGACAATATTCCATATATTTTTGATATTCCGTTTTTCAGTGACATTTGGGTGAAGCAAAGTTTTTCCAGGGGGCTTAGTTCCCCTTCGTCTCTGATTGGATGTGGGAGTGTATTTACTAAGTGTTGTAGTTGATAGAATTTACTTATCTTCCACTTGTTGGGTTCTTCTAGCTCTACTCGTGTTTTCATTCTTCCTTTAATAGTTATATCTTTCAATTGTGTGTTTCTTATCTCGTGATCAGCAAATATCTTATTCCCCATTGTAAAAATATTTGTTCCAGTGAGGGCCATTAACAGTGAATTATATATCCATTCATTTTTCCAATGTAGTGTGTCCCAAATTTTAAAAACATTTTTTGTCAATTTGTGAGTTTCCAAATCCATTACTCTAAACTTTCGTGGTATCCATATATGTTTGTGCAATGTGGTCCTACTTATTGTGTTTTCTATCTCCACCCACTTTTTTTCACTATTTCCGTTTGTCCACTCGATCATTCGTGCTAAGACTACTGCTTTATAGTATCTATTGATGTCTGGTTTTGCCAGTCCTCGTGATTTGTGCAACTTAATTCTCGACTTTTTGCTTCGCCAGATGTATTTTATCAACATTGTTTTTATTATCTTGAAAAAACTGCGGGAGCCCAATTGGTAACATCTGAAATTTGTATATTATCTTTGGTAATATCATAATTTTAAACATGTTTACTCTTCCAATCCATGATATTGGTTGTGTACTTAATTTTTTAAATTCTTCCTTAATCTCATTTATTAATGGAATATAATTTGCCAGGTATATTTTTTTGACTGTTGGTGTTAATTTAATTCCCAGGTATTTTAATTCTTTTGCCCATGTAAATGGGAATTCTTTTTGGAGGGTTTGAGCTTCGCTTTTTTCTAACCCGATATTTAATATTTCTGTTTTTATTGGGTTTATTTTAAAATGTAAAAGGTCCCCATACTCTTTAACCTCTTTAATTATATTTGGCAAAGTTACTCTTGGGTTGGTTACATACATTAAAATATCATCCGCGTATGCCCCGATTGTATGCTCTTTTTCTCCAATTCTCACCCCTTCTATATCTTGATTGATAGTACATATAACAGTGGGGAAAGCGGACATCCTTGTCGTGTTCCATTGAACATCTCAAACACGGGTGAAAGTCTCCCATTTGCCTTTACCATTGCTGTTTGGCCACTATATAGATTTTGGGTAATTAATATGCTATGGCATATGTATTCATCTTTATGTAGAAGAAAATCGCCACTTGTAAGGCTTGATAAAGTTGCTGTGTTACAATAGAACTCATGTTAGAAACAGAAACATAGAAAAGGGAAGGCAGAAAAAAGACCCAGTAGTCCGTCGAGTCTGCCCGTTTATTTTTATGCAAATTTTGTCTTTTTTTTTTGGTAACTTTTTTGTATAGATCTACGTTTGTCCCAAGCATGTTTGAAGCTATTTACTGTTGACTGTCTCACTACTTCTGCTGGAAGTGTATTCCAAGCATCAACTACCCTTTCAGTAAAATAATATTTTCTAAGATTCGTTTTAAACTTTCCTCCAGTTAGTATGAGGTCATGTCCTTGTTCTTGATTTTGGTTTCATGTTGAAAAAACTGCCATTTTGAACCTTATTCACCCCCTTGATGTATTTAAAGGTTTTAATAATGTCTCCCTAATCCTAAAAATGCTTCTAGCATCTATGCTGACTAACTTATGTAAGAAAGATGTAAATACTTAGGAGCAAATAATATGGTCTTGTGCATAGGATGGTACACATCCATCCCTGTGTATTACACACTACATATACTACAATAATACAATACATAATAATGCCCATGGGACTTTTATGGGGTACACAATGCAAACCACGTTTTTAAAATAATTAAATTTTAGTAAATATCTACCAAAAAGTTTTTAAAAAAATAGTTAAAGTAATACATACAAATACAAAATGTACAGCAAAAAAACATTATTGGATTACTTTTGTCAGTTACTTATCAATTGTAATTACAGCAATAGTATTGTATGGTTCAATGTATAGCTGGATTATTATTATTTAAGGTACTTATATAGTGCTGTCAATTTACGCAGCGCTGTACATATACATTACATTGTACATTCACATCGTTCCCTACCCTCAAGGAGCTTATGCCATGAATCTCTCAACTCATTTTGTGAATTCTGTCTCACTTCATCAGGACAAAGCATATCTGATGAGGCTTCTATGGGAAAACATATCATTAGCAAATCTAGACAGTATATATAAAATGACAATGTCTTTCCCCATAATATTGTGAGTTGTTAATGTTCACCAACCAGTGTGCAACATTTACAAACCCTATTGTAGGAGCAGGTATGCGCTAAAAAACGATATCTGGATGCATAGGAACCCATGATTGAGTCTTTCCCGGGGGCTGTGAGAAAGGTGGAGACTCACAAGGCCAAGGCCAACATACAGACCCTCAGGTGGAGGCTGGCTCTTGCTAATAAAAGAGTGGTCACTGAAAGTCTCCAAAAATAACCAATTACTTAAAAAACCCAAAGTAAGCACCTTTTAAAACCAGAGCACAAAGAAAAAGAAAACAGAACCAGATTTCCAATTGATAAATTCAAATGAAGCGAAAGAAAAAAGTGATATGAAAAGCAAAAAACAAAACTGGGGCCCTTGAAAAACAAAGCTCCAAAAAGAAATCTGCACAATTTGAGACCACGAATAAAAGTGCAAAAAAGATCCCTAAAGAAATCCTATAAGTATGCGATCCCTTCCTTCCTCCAGCTTACTGACCCGAGCTCCCACCCCTTCCCGGCCACTCCCCCTTTCTTAAAGGGGACATATTTTCCTTTCCTAAGCATGACTGTCCTGTCCACACCCGTCATGCCGTCCCTACGCCAATTCTTTTCTCTACTTCTGCTCCGGGACTCTATTTCCAGCACTAAAAGCCAGTTTGCTGGTGTTAATATAGTGAAGTAAACGTTAAATACCTACATTTTGTAGACCAGTTCAGCAGAATCAAAAAAAAATCTGTGAAATGGAAGTGCACACAAAGAAAAACAAAATGTGTTCCATCCTGAAAAAAATCAAGGATCTTCTGTAAATACTTTTTTCAGGCCGCTGTGGTCCAGTCTCATGTGATCCTGCTGCCCTGCCGGTGGCTGTAGGGGAGAGGAGAGAGCACTCCACAGTGGCTGGCATGCCTGGGAGTGGTGACATCACCAATGGGCTCCTATAACCCATCCATTCTTGGCACTCCCTCTTCTCCCCCGATTTCTGACAGATGAGTGCCAGATCACGTGACTGGACCAGAGTGACCTGAAATAGGTAAGTATATACATCTGTCTTACACTGGTTAGTCAGCATAGGTGTTAGGAGGAGGGAGGGAACATTTTTAAGATCAGTTAGGTTTAGCCTGGAATTCGATGACCTATGATAAATGATTGTTTAGTATGTTTACGTGCACTTGTATATCTCTTATAGACTAGCACAGTTTTTACATTTCAGATGTCAGCCTATTGATTGAGCAATCATTTTGTCATTACTTAAAGAAGAAATTCACCTAACCAGAGTTGTCTTTGATCTTAACTCCCTAATGTGTCCACTGGGTTAGCCTGGAATTGTATACTTACCTGTCCTGATCTGATCTGCTGAAAGCTGCCCCATGCTGGGTCCCGCTGACTGTCTATCCCGGGTCCCAGCAGCCCGCCCCCTGTTGATGCTCCACTTTGCATGTGCAGTGGCTTTTGAACAGTCCCAAAGCCTCCTGAGATACTGTAAGTGACATGGGTATCCCAGAAGGCTTCGGGCAGAGGGGCGTCATTCTTTCCTGGGTGAATATAGTGGAAGCTCAAGATGTGCTCTGGAAAAATAGGTATCCCCCCTTTAAAAAATTTTTTTAAAGGGGAAGCAATCCATCGTAGATCGCTTTCCGAGGGTGCTTAAAGGGGTTGTAAAGGCAGAACGTTTTTTTATCTTGAGGCATTCTAGGAGGAGCCATGAGCGCCGCCCCCAAGAAAATGGGGATCAGGGGAGCTCTGTGCAAAATCATTACACAGAGCGGGTAAGTATAACATGTTTGTTATTTACATTTTTTTAAATGTGAATATTTACAACCACTTTAAAGCTGATGTTTAAAAAAAATTCCCACAGCTTTAGTCACATCACTTACCTGTAATGGAGGTTGTCCCATGTGGTGCAAGTAGTCTTGGACAAGGCTTTGTTTTACAAAGATTTTCATGTAAAACCTTTTTTTTATTTTGAATGAAATCTGAAGACAAAAACACGTCTTTTTTTAATAATTTTTTTGTTGTTTTTTTTTTGTTTTAACAGTGTTAGTTTTACAATTACTAGTGTTACTTTAGAAATAAAAGGTGTAAATTTTATTCTATGATGTGCCCTGATTATAATGACGTGAAAATTAGCTTTTTCTGTAAAGCATGGTATAGTTAATTAACCAGGGCTGTTGCAAGGATTTTTGACACCCTAGGCGAAACCTAATTTTGCCGCCCCCTTCACTCCAACCCTGACCCCACCCCCTTTTCTCTGCCCATGTAAACCCCACCTTTCTAACGAAGCGCCCATAAAATGCAGCCCACCATCGCCCATCAATGCAACCTACCAGCGCCCATCAAATGCAGCCTACCAGCGCCCATCAAATGCAGCCTCACCAGCACACATCAATGCAGCCTCATCAGCGCCCATCACATTTAGCCTCACCAGGACCCATCAAATGCAGCCTACCAGTGCCCATCGATGAATGTTTGCTTGCTTCCATTCATTCAGGAGTTGAGACACAGTCCTTCACCGCCGCTGCGCCTCTGACACTATCTGTGAACAGAAGGATGGCTGCCTGCTGATGCTGGGACTTAGTCACTTGCTGCAGAGAGAAGAGAGTAGGAAAACCAGTGGCCGGGCGCCCCCTAGGCATCATGGCGCCCTAGGCGGCTGCCTAGTTTGCCTAGTGGTAGCACCGGCCCTGTAATTAACTATTTCCCGACCAGCCGCCACAGTTGTACTGCGGCAGGTTTGCTCTCCTGCGCTAATCGCTGTCATTGTAGGTCGGGCACCTACACAGCAATCTGTAGGCGCGCGTGTGCCCATTCGCTAGCGGGGGAGCAAATCGGAGGGGGCCGGTGGACTCGATGTCTGCCAGCCACCCACGATCGCTCCACAGAGAGGCAAAACTGGGATCTACCAGTGTAAACAAACAGATCCCCGTTCTGTCAGGGGAGTACAGAGTGATCGTCTGTTCCTAGTGATCAGGAACAGTGATCTCTTTCTGTACTCCCAGTCAGTCCCATCCCCCCCACAGTTAGAAACTCCTCCCTAAGACACACTTAGCCCCTTGACCGCCCCCTAGTTTTAACCCCTTCCCTGCCAGTGACATTTATACAGTAATCAGCACATTTTTATAGCACTGATCGCTGTATAAATGTGAATGGTCCCAAAAAAGTGTCAAAAGTCCTGCTAAAAATCACAGATCACCACAATTACTAGTAAAAAAAAAAAAAAAGCCATAAAAAAGCCATAAATCTATTCCCTATTTTGTAGACGCTATAACATTTGCGCAAACCAATCAGTATACATTATTGCGATTTTTTTTTTTTTTTTACCAAAAATATGTATTAGAATACATATTGGCCTAAACTGATGTAAAAATATTTTTTTTTTACATTTTATGGGGGATATTTATTATAGCAAAATTAAATATTGTTTTTTTTCAAAATTGTCGGTCTTTTTTTATTTACATTTTTATTTTTTAAAGCTGAACTCTGGGCAGATATAATAGATAGATATCGACGAGGCTCGGTATTCATTATTCATATATAATTTTTTCTTTTTTGCAAGCATTTTAAGTACCTGAATGTGACCTGGTGTCAGCCTCCTGCAGTCCCTGTACAGCAGAGCTCAGACTGGGGGAGAAAGAAGCTGCACACAAAACCAGTCAGGTGTCCTGCAATGCAAAGAGCATTCTGGTAGGAGGAAAGAGCAGAGTGGCAGCTCATCAGTATGCTTCTTCTGTACTTCTTTTTCCTTTCACTGTCCAGTCACAGAGTGGGGAGGAGACCTGTAAGTCTTACTGAACTATAGAGGGGAAAGTGCAGGTCCCTTCCACTACCAGACAGGGTTGTGTTGTGTGAATACAGTTCCATGCTGCGCAATATGCTGACATTGTTTCCTCTTGGGATATCTATAAATACTTTTCTGGTACAAGCTTTTTATTTAAATTTTTGAGAAATGAGAACTGTAATAATCCCACGCAGGGGATGTAAACAATAAGCATGACATGGCACAGCGTAATAGTGCGCATTAGATGCATATTTAATAGTGGGAATTGTCAAACATCAATGGCCCTCCGGCCAAGGCCAGGGGTCAATATAGGGTAACTGAGCTTAATTGCTCAGAGGTTAAGACATGGAGTAGTCCACCAAAATTTGGAAAAGAAAACTAAAATCAGGGGCCATACAAACAAAGAACAAAAATGAGAAAATACAAAAAAAAAGACCAATGGGAAAGACAACTAGAGAGAGAAAGAGAGAAAAATTCAAAAGGGGGGGGGGGTGCTAGGTGGTGAAGGGGGGACACAAGGGAGGAGAAGAAAAGACGGAGAAAGAAAGGGGGCGGAGCAGGGAGATTAGGTAGGGAAAGGAAAGGGGTACCCCCAGGTCGGGAGGGTAGAGGTGGTCAGTTAGCGAGGCCTAGGCTGGTCGGATGCAAAGTGGGAAGAGCGTAGAACCACCACAGGCCCCAAATCTTGAGGAACTTGACGTGGGAGTCATGAAGAATACTAGACATCTTCTCATTAATCATGAGAGTCGTTAAGATGCTCTTTACCTCCGCAAACGAGACAGCAGACTTCTTCCAGGCCCTTGCTATTACACGCTTTGCAGCGATAAACAAATAGGTGGCAAACTTATGCTGATAGGAGAAGAGGCCTGGGATCAGGCAGTAGAGTAGGGACAATTTGGTATCCTTGTGGGGGGAAATATGGAAGAGAGTTGACAGAAGGCTGAAAATCCTTGACCAGAATCCCACCAGACGGGGGCAGGACCACCAGGTATGAAGTTCATCTCCACGTTGACCACAGCCCCTGAAACATCTATCGCTGCAGGATGGGTTTGTTTTGTCGATACGCGATGGAACCCAATACCAAAGGAGGAGCACCTTATAGGCTGCCTCTAGGGTAGCCATGTTAAAGGAGCATTTTGCATTATTAGACCAGGCTTTGCTCCAATCCGCTGGGTCGATGTGGGATAAGTCTCTCTCCCAATTAAAGGACATAGGACAATGAGGTTGGAGTCCCGCTTGAGTTGAGAGAGGAGTAAATCAAAGATATAGTACCCGGAGATCCTGGAGAGTGTTGGCACGTTTGTTCAAAGGCCGTTTTTTGGTAGGGAAAAGTATCATTGCATCTGAAAGAGGAGATCCAGTGTCGTAATTGAAGCTAGTGGAAAAATTCCACTGAGGGAGCTTCATGAGCCTCCCGGATTGAAGCCCACGAGGGGAAGGCGCGAGTTCCAAAAAAATGTTGGACCTGGTTGAATCCATGGGCTGGCCACCAGGAAAAAACATGAGGTTGTTCTAGGCCGGGGGGGGGGGGGAACGGGGGGTTATTTAGGAGGGGGAGAAGCGGGAGGGACGGGGACATGAGCCCAACGGAGTACCGAACCACGTCCCAGGGTTTTAAGCTATGGGCCATCAAAGGGCTGAGTGAGGGGGGGACGCATTTTAGGAGGGAGCCATAAGAGAGTGGAGATGGGGACCGGTGCACAATTGGGGATCTCCAGGAGAACATCAGAGGTAGCCTGGAGCATTGTAAGCTGAGAGATTTGTGCAGCTTGATAGTACTTGGCGATGTTTGGGACTCCAAGCCCACCTCTCAGTCTGTGAGCATTCAGGATCTATAAATACTTTTAAACAGTCCAGGCACTGCTGAAGTCACATCTTTCTTAAAGTGATTGTAAAGGTGTTTTTTTTAAATAACAACATGTTATGCCGCATACACACGGTCGGAATTTCCGATGGAAACAGTCCGATGGGAGCTTTTCATCTGATTTTCTGACCGTGTGTATGCCCATCGGTCTTTTTCTGTCTGAATTTCCGACGGACTTTGGATTGAGAACCTGTTCTTAATTTTTCCGACGGAAAACCTATTGGATTTTCCGATCGTGTGTATGCAATTCCGACACGCAAAATTCCGACGCATGCACGGAATCAATTTGATGCATGCTTAGAAGCATTAAACTTTCCTTTTATAGTGCAGTCGAATGTGTTGTATGCCGTGGTGTTATTGACCGTCTGAATTTGGTGTGACCGTGTGTAGGCAAGACAGTTTGAGCGAAATTCCATCGGAATTCCGATGGGAAAACCATCAGAGCTTTTTCTGACGAGAATTCCGACCGTGTGTACGCGGCATTATACTTACCTCCTCTGTGCAAGGGTTTTTCACAGAGCAGTCCCGATCCTCCTTTTCTGGGTTCCACCGGCAGCGCTCCTGGCTCCTCCTCCTCATTGAGTGCCCCCACAGAGAGACGCTTTCCATGGGAGCATTCATGCAGGCGTGCTCCTGAGTCCTTCTGCTGCGTCCATTGACACAGACAGCAGGACTCTGGCCCCGCCCACTGCTCCCGCCTCACTGGATTTGATTGACCACAGCAGGAGCCAATGCTGAAGTGAGAGAGAGCCAGCCTGTAATAGCGAATTTTGTTGTTATAGTGCTGGTGACCAGCCCGCAGCATGGCGACTCATGACACTGATACTGTTCAAACTGGATGCCCTTATCGGGGCACCATAGGGAAACCCATATGGCACCCTGGTTGAGAAACACTTAATTAGCCAGACTTGCAGTGGGGTAAATGATGCAAAAATAGAGCATGTTCCAGTTAAAGTGTACAATCCAATCCGTAGAAGAATGATATTTACCCAAAATAAACACTTCTGCTTGTTACAGCTCTATATTCAGAAACAGCTTAGGTCAGCTGTCCTATTAACAAACAAGTACCTGTTCCTGAATCTAATTCTGGGCTCTTAAATCTGTGTATATAGTGGAAACATAATCTGGTCTTTGCTTCTTATGTTTGCATTTGCTTACAATGGATTTTCAAATTATTCTTGATGCAGCAAATACACTGGAGGGGTCTCCATCTGCTGATAATACTTTCTTGTTAGGTATGTTTATTTGACTAATGTTCAAACTAATGTATTACAGTAATAATCAAGTCACATAGACAATACATTTACTGATAGCAGAGGGCTCCCATGGCTGTACTAAGTGCACATCATAAATACCCTATAGGTGTGGTGCCATACTTACCACTTCACTACGCTGGAACTCTTGGATGCCAGGGGCACAAATCAAACTCACCACAACATGTACAGGTTTGTTTAATTTCCATTTACAAGTGCAACTATAAAGGTTTGGGGTCAGTTGTATATGGATACATATAGAAAAAAAATAAAGGTCATCTAGAGAAAATGTTGCAGCACAAGGTGTCTGCCTTCAGGCTGTCTCTCTCTCACTGAAACTTTGTTGTTTGCAATTTTCATTTTGAACTAAAGATTCCTGTAAAAAACATGCTTTTTACAACAAAAGAGCAAACAGGACAAAGAAAAATGTGAAAGGGACTCTAATGCTCCCCCTGCTGGATGGACTTCATAATAGCTACAATGGAACCTTGGATTACGAGCATAATCTGTTTCTGGAGAACGCTTGTAATCCAAAGCACTCGCCTATCAAAGTGAGTTTCCCCATAGAAGTCAATGGCAAGGAAGATAATTAGTTCCAAATAGACTTCTATGGCATGCAATACCACATGTGGCCAGAGGTGGGGAGAGAGAGACTCGGAAATACTCGGAGACCGCTCGGCTGCACTTGGAAACCCTCGGAAAGACTCGAAAACACTTGAAAACTGAGTATTTCCGAGTGTTTACGAGTATTTCTGAATGGCTCAGAGTGTTGCCGGCCTCTAGCCAAATGTGGTACTGCACACCGCAAAGGCTTGAATCCTGCTTGTTTTGCGAGGCAACACTCGCAAACGGAGTAAGGATTTAAAAAAAATAGTATTGCGAAACACTCGTTAACTGCGTTACTCGCAATCCGAGGTCCCACCGTAAATGCAATATTTCATATTTTACCTTGTTAAAAATAAATAAAAAATTACCCTCAAAGTGTATTTATCCACAGAGGAAGCACTAACGTCATTCTATCAGCTACCGTGATCCCTACTCCCTCAGGAGCCTTACAGCCTTCTACTCTCTAATGTAAAGGTGATCTAGAAGGTAGGGAGGGGGTTGAGTGTGCTGAGAGAAAGACTTTAGTTTTTCTGTTGGGAGCTTTGAGAATAAATTGCCCCACAGTGCCTAGTGCTAATGAGGTTAGTTGTTTTAATGCTTATCTGGAAATGTTTCAATGTCCATAACCTGGTCAGGAGTCCATGTTAGGTAGAATTTGAAACTGATTTCAATTTTTTGCAAAAATTGGGAAGGATTAGCCAGCAACTTCTGCCGGGTTGTTACTGCTGTTTGTTCCCCCTGTTGAGATTTCCCCCACCACACCTGTACTAGAGGTAAAGACCATAAACCCTTCTGTACTCTGTCCAAAATTGGAGCATCTCAAGCCTCATCCAACTGCAACCCGATTGAGTCAAATTTGCTGTTAGTCCCCAACAACATCTGTATTTCCCGTTTATCAGTGAGAAAACCTTGTCTGAGTAATACCAGTAGTTGCCCCCAAGAGAACATTGCCTGCACACTGCTGGTAAATATAGCTGCATCAATAGGATTGTTTTACTTGTCAAACATCCATCAGAGAAAGTAAACTAAAATAGAAACATTTCATCAAAGTTAATTTATTGCTAGATACACTACTTGATCAGCCTGATAATTATATTTTTCCAATACAGTAAACCCCCGCTATATTGCGGTTCAGTTATTGCGGTCCCGGTATATCGCGGTATTTTAATTAGGACCTGTTATTCTGATATTGTGGTAATATTTCGCCATTTTCGCAGTTATGTACTCTATTTTTTACTGTACTGTACAGTATACTGTACTGTTAAGACAATATTTTTGTGTTTTAAAAATCCTCTTGATCTCTCTCTCTATCTTTAATGTGTTTCTATTGCATAAAAGTGTGTTTGAAGACCTTTAAATGCTATTAAAAAATTAACAAAACATGCCTAGGGTGTATTTAAATAGGGTCTTTCTATTTCGCAGTTTTTCACTTTTCGCGGGTGGGTCCGGAACATAACCCCAGCGATGGAGGGGGGTTTACTGTATATCAATATTTTAATTCTACAAGATTGTTCAAACAATCACAATGGTAGAATAAAATTACCAATAATTGGTATATGTAGATATAGTTGGAACATCAAGATAATTGTTTTCTGAAAAAATCAGATGGATATATACACTATATAAAAGTTTTGGGACGCCTGCCTTTACATGCACATGAACTTTAATGGCATCCTGGTCTTAGTCCCGTTTCACACTTATACGACTTGTCTCACGATTTGGGACTGCAAAGTAGCATGACAAGTCGTTCCCCATGATTTCCAATGACAACCATTCATATTAGTACCACTTCAAGTCATTCTGACTTCAAAGTAGTCCCTGCACTACTTTTGGTCCGATTTTGATGCCACTTACACAGGCATTCCTTGAAATCGCGGCAAAATCACAGCACTTTTAAGTCGCACAAGTGTGAAAGGGGCCTAAGTCTGTAGGTTTCAATATTGAGTTGGCCCACCCTTTGCAGCTATAACAGCTTCAACTCTTCTGGGAAGGCTGCCCACAAGGTTTAGGAGTGTGTCTATGGGAATGTTTGATCATTCTTCCAGAAGCACATTTGTGAGGTCAGGCATTGATGTTGGGCGAGAAGGCCTGGCTTGCAGGCTCCGCTTTAATTCATCCCAAAGGTGTTCTATCAGGTTGAGGTCAGGACTCTGTGCAAGCCAGTAAAGTTCCTCCACCCCAAACTCGCTCATTCATGTCTTTATGGACCTTGCTTTGTGGACTGGTGCGCAGTCATGTTGGAACAGGAAGGGGCCATCCCCAAACTGTTCCCACAAAGTTGGGAGCATGAAATTGTCCAAAATGTCTTGTATGCTGTCGCTTTAAGAGTTCTCTTCACTGGAACTAAGGGGCCAAGCCCAACCCCTGAAAAACAGCCCCACACCATAATCCCCCCTCCACCAAATTATTTGGACCAGTGTGCAAAGCAAGGTCTATAAAGATATGGCTGAGCGAGTTTGGGGTGGAGGAACTTGACTGGCCTGCACAGAGTTTTGACCTCAACCCGATAGAACACCTTTGGGATGAATCAGAGCAGAGACTTCTCATCCTACATCAGTGCCTGACCTCACAAATGCGCTTCTGGAAGAATGGTCAAACATCTCCAAAGACACACTCCTAAACCTTGTGGACAGCCTTCCCAGAAGAGTTGAAGCTGTTATAGCTGCATAGGGTGGGCCAACTCAATACTGAACCCTACAGACTAAGATTGGGATGCCATTAAACCTCATGTGTGTGTGTAAAGGCAGGCATCCCAATACTTGTGGTACTATAGTGTAGAAGTGAAGCTTCCTTTCCTGCTATAGGCCCCAAAAATTTTGAAGCAATAATTTTTTTTTCAGATGGTGGATCCAAATACAAAAAGTCAAGACAGATATATTACTATTTTAGTTTAGGACTTTTGCATACCAGTGTACTACAGCGTTCACCTATGCAAGGACCATGTTTATCCGCACAGGGATGTGGGTATGTAGCCTTGAATGCAGCTATAATATGCGTTAGGGGCCTTGCACATTCACAGATGTTAAATTGGAAGCAGCTTCTGTGTAGCCGCTGCATCCTAATTGACATAAATGAGACTGCCTGCACAGGGATCAATGGAACACCTGTGCATCCCTTGTGCAGGACACCATGGCCCTCATTATGGAGTATGCAATAGTAAATCCGTGTGAACGAGGCCTGAGACATCTATTACTTTATTTTGTGTTTTCCTGGATTGTTATATATCAGAGATGACAAAGAAATGAGGGGTATAAGGCCCCTTTCACACTGGGGCGTTTTTCATGCGGTGCAGCGCTAAAAATAGCGCCTGTTCACCGCATGAAAAAAATCCTGCCCCTTTAACTCCAGTGTGAAAGCCGGCGGGCTTTCACACTGGAGCGGTGCGCTAGCAGGATGACAAAAAAAGTCCTGCTAGCAGCATCTTTGGAGCGGGATAGGAGCGGTGTGTTCACCGCTCCTATACCGCTCCTTCCCATTGATTGCAATACCGCGGCTACGGCGGCGCTCTGCGGGGGGTGTTTAACCCTTTTTCGGCCGCTCGCGGGGGGTAAAACCGCACCGCGAGCGGCTGAAAACCGCGGTGAAAACGACGGTAAAGCAGCGCTAAATATAGCGCTGCTTTACTGTCACCGCGGCTCACCGCCCCAGTGTGAAAGGGGCCTAAAGCTAACCAGATCAGCCATTTGAAAGGAATCCCAGACATTGAACAGCTTGTCATTTTTCACAAACATTCACAGAATTTCTATAGTCACGATTTTTCCATCGTTTTTCAAACTTTCTCATCACTATTGTCTAAAATGAATGTTGATTTCAACCCACTAACTTTTAGAAATCACAAAATTCTTTAAAAATTAAAATGTTCAAACAAAATGAGGAGGAAAATTGTAAAAAAAAAAAACAAGGAGGAAAAGAGCCATTGTCAACAACAAGTTCTGCTCTTTGCTCCAGAAATCTCCAATCCAGTGGTCTGTCTCCATCTAGTGGAGGAAGTGCTGCATTGCAGAAATAGCTGAAGGTTTATAGACGACTTTCTTATCCTTTTTTAACATGGAGAAACCCTTGAAATAACTAACCCTGACAATAATAAATGTATCTATAGCTCTCGGTACATCAGCGTGAACAGTATGCTGCAATATGAGAATAAATATAAGCATATGGAATGCATAGCTCCCAACTGTCCCTGATTTCTAGGGACTGGCACTGATTTGGAACAAAGTCCCTCTCTCCTCCTCACTTGTCCCTCATTTTGGTCTGATCTATATAATTGTATATAAAATGTTCTTTTTATCTTTTAAAAAGTTTTTCCCCATGCTAAACCTTTCATCTAATTTCTAAATTGCTGTACATTTCAAATGCCAATATAAAGGAATAGTAGTGGTAAAAAAAAGTCACTTGTGGGTTTAACTAATCATTTATTTGTATAATTCTCCTTTAAGGGGGCATGTCCTATGCCTACATACTTTTGCTAATAGTTGTCCCTCATTCCCATCATGAAAAGTTGTGAGGTATGGGAATGTGGCATCCTTAGCATATTTGACATCCAGAGCTTCTCTAGTCAACAAAATTATTTTAAGGGTAATACAATGAAACAATAATGTTTAAAAAGTAAATGAAGACATTGAAAACCGCAGTTCATTGTGGTGGGTGGGGAAATGCTTGATGGTCGATTGAAAAGAGCTCCTAACCAGGGGCGGACTGACCATTCGGCCACTTGGGCACTGCCCGAGGGCCCCAGGCCACTAGGGGGCCCCATCAGGGTTGCCAGCCTCAGTAAAACCAGGGACAGTATGTAAAAATCTGTGTTTTTTTACATCCGTCTCTGAAATGTCCCTTACCGACATCCTTTTGGTCTAGAAATCCAGAATTTATAGCTGCCCCACCTCTCCAGTACCTTCTCAGCCAATAGAAACATGTCTGTGTATACTATGTGTACATGTCTGTGTATACTGTGTGATTGTATACTGTGTGTGTGTATACTGTGTGGCCCCATAATCTCTGATTGCCTGGGGGCCCTATAATCTCCAAATGGCCCGGGGGCCCCATGAGTTGTCAGTCCGCCCCTGCTCCTAACATTGGTGAGAAGTGAAGTGGTCGTTTACAGTAGTGGTTGGTGTAGTGCCACCTTACATTGGTGGTTAGTGAGATGAGCTGTCTAACTGGTGGCCACTGGAGATGGCACACCATGTTACAATCTGATTGTACAATCTCCTTTAGATCGACCAACAACTATGTAGTTCAAGGGCCTGTCTCATTGTATACAAATTGATTGGATAGATTAGACAGATCCTCATAGTACAGAGTTGATAAACCTAAAGTTGATTGTACAAATATTGTATAATTATATTGTAACAAGTATGGTGACCCTTAAGCTGAGTACACACTATGAGTAAATCGGAAGAAAAATTCCTTAAGAGGAACGATTGTTCGATTTTCATATAGTGTGTACACAACTTTCTACATCTGAATTGGACTTTCAAAATGAAAATTTCCGAAGAGAAAAACTCCAATTTCTTTCCTGTACATGAACAGAACGAACAGATTTAATTTAATGTGTACTGTTTTTGTACTGGTTTTCGTACGAGAAAAATCAGATATGAAAGACTGCACATGATCAGAAACAATAAACAACAAAAAAAAAGCCTTTGTCATATGAGAATTTTCCTACATTATTTCCATCCTTGGTTCCAACTTGGAAAACCGGACGATCATTCACCTGATTTTCTAATAGCATGTACCTACCTTTAGATTGAGGATCAGTAGGAGAAGGATTCCCTTATGTTGGAGGTCATTAGGAGAGGGGTTACAATTGTGGTCAATAGGAAGAATTCTCCTTACATTGGTGGTCAGTTGGTAGCCCCCCCCCCCCTCTTCTAGATAGCTAAGTAAATGACTGGTCTCAGTAGTTACTTATCTAAAAGTCAGAAATTGCTCATTGCTAGAGGAACCCCCAGCCAACTCTAGAGGAACCCCTAGCCCAGTGAAGGCGAACCTTGGCACCCCAGATGTTTTAGAACTACATTTCCCATGATGCTCATGCACTCTGCAGTGTAGTTGAGCATCATGGCAAAACATCTGGGGTGCCAAGGTTCGCCATCACTGCCCTAGCCAATTCTAGATGAACCCTAGGGCTCCACAGAATCCTGATACAACTTTACTACCGGGGAAGTGGGAGGGGGGTGTATAAAGCAAAAACAGTGTTCATATTAATAACATATCATTTCACCTTTTGATTAATTATATAATGTGCTGTTGATCTCTTGAATTGCATTTACCAACCTGATGTAGGTGGGTTCTGCTGTTTCCAGCGGGTATGTGTTCATTGAGAATGTTTGGCTCATTTACTAAAGGAGGAGAGAAAGTTCACCTAGAGAAGTGAATGTTGCACATTGCCTGTTGCCTATTATACCACACTATGACTTTCTGTTATTTATCAAGAGAGGAGTGTTATAGATGTCAAATGGAACCCACATCCTCCATTTATATGTTGTGGACCAGTCCTCACCTCCATATTTTTTGTCATGGAATAACGGATACCATCAATGGAGTAGGAGACCTGAATCTAGCCATGGGCTCTTTAACCGCTTGCCGGGCATGTAGAGGCATATTAACGTACCTGTACATTGCCATTTAAGAAGCGGTTTGCGGGCATGCGCGTCCCGCGGATTCAATGTCTGCGGGGATACCCGCGATCGTCTCATGGAGAGGAACAACAGGGAAATGCTGATGTAAACAAGCATCTCCCCGTTCTGCCTAGTGATGCTGACACTGATCACAGCTCCCTGTAATCAGGAGCGGTGATCAGTGTCGTGTCACACATAGCCCCCCCTCACAGTTAGAATCACTCCCTAGGACACACTTAACCCCTACAGCGCCACCTAGTGGTTAACCCCTTCACTGCCAGTCACATCTACACAGTAATCAATGCATATTTAATCGCACTGATCGCTGTATAAATGTGAATGGTCCCAAAATAGTGCCAAAAGTGTGCGATCTGTCCACCAAAATGCCGCAGTCACAATGAAAATCGTTGATCGCCGCCATTACTAGTAGAAAAAAAAATATTAATAAAAATGCCATAAAACTATCCCCTATTTTGTAGACGCTATAAATTTTGTGCAAACCAATCAATAAATGTTTATTGCGATTTTATTTTACCAAACATATGTAGAAGAATGCTGTGGTATCTGGCACCAAGTCGTCAGTAGCAGATCCTTTAAGTCCGGTAAGTTGTGAGGTGGGTCTCATGGATCAGTTGTTTTCCCAGCACATCCTACAGATGCTCAATTTGATTGAGATTTGGAGAATTTGAAGTCAACACCTCATTGTTGTGTTCCTCCATCCATTCTTGAACCATTTTTTGCAATGTATCAGGGCATATTATCCTGCTGGAGTAGTCCACTGCCATCAGAGAATACTGTTTCCATGTACTTTGTCAGCAACAATATTTAGGTAGGTGGTACATGTCACAATAACATCTACATTAATGGCAGAATCCAAAGGTTTCCCAGGAGAATATTGCTCAAAACATCACACCATCTCTTCCCTAGGTAAGCGACGCACCCGGCCATCCACAAAAAGAAAACTTGATTCATCAGAGCAGGCCACCTTCTTCTATTGTTCCATGATCCAGATCTGATGCTCAGGTGCCCATTGTAGGCACTTTTGGCTGAGAACACGGGTCAGCATGGAACCCTGACCAGTCTGCGGCTACAAGCGCTATACACAACAAACTGAGATACCCATTTTTGTATTGCTTTCAACACATAAACTTCAGGGACAACATATTTACTTGTTGCTTATGTAGCAGCCATAACCCTCGATGGGGCGGCCTTGACTTTTTGGGCTTACCGGTTACCTCCGCTTGGCTTGTCCTCCAGATCTAGGGGTTCCCAGAGTTAGTACCCAACGACTTTGCACACTGACACCATAAAAGTCCTTTAGAAAGGTTTTTATTTGCAGGGGTAACATCCAACAGACACAGTCTCATGTGGGAACAGAGGGTAAGGGTGAAGAAAACTCAGGCACCTTGAACTGCTAGGTATATGAAAGTCTCTATTTGCCAACCCAGAGAGTAGCCACTCGCAGCTGGATGCTTCAAAGCTGAACAAATCTCTAGCCAGAGATTATGGCAGTCAGCATTTGAATTCGGAACTTGCAAAGTCTCTGACCTTGAAATAAAGTAGTATTCAGAAGCAAACAGGAACCTTTCCTCAGTACCTGGAACGTTCTCCTTGGCAGTACTGGGGAAGCGTGGATTCTCTAGTGTCCTTGACAACCCAGAAACCAGGCACTTCTCAGGATGCCAGCTTGTTGGCCCTCCTCCGAAGAGTCCTCCCGGGTCGCTTACAGGAGCTGCGGTGCCCCTCCAAGTTGAGAGCACAACCGGAAGCCTTGAATCCTCCCTCAGCTACTGCGCCTCGGAACAGCCAATTCTGAGACTCGGGAACAGATGGATCCTGGCCCCAGACCAAGCGGGTCTATGGGGCCTGTCAAACCAACCATGTTTCGGGGCGGCACGCGCTCCCGTGACCGGGACCACTCGCGGGGCTACCCCGGTCCAGATCCAGGAACAGGCAGCTATGGCCGAACGAACCCCGAACACGTGACTCCAGCATCTTAAGTACCCTTCCCCAGACTCCTCAGCGGGGCCAAACGCACCCAATGATTGGCTCCGAGGAATGCCGGCACCCAAACGTCCAACCAGGCCTGGTTCTAAACCTGTCATGTGTGCCTTACTCCACACATGACCAGGCAGAACCCCAACACAGCCCAGCCAAACTGATGCCAAAGTTAACCTACCCAATTAGCTCTCAGAACCTCTTTACTGTCCTGAGAGAAAAACAACTAAATTTACTCCTAGCGTACACTTTGCAAAAGTGTCACCGCTACACTTAATATATCCCACTTACTTTAATCTGAGACTGTAATCAATCCATCATAATAATAATAATTTAACATGCTATCTGGACAGAAACATATAGGCATCAGTAATATGTTCATGTTAGCACATCAAAGATGGTTGATGGTTGTTTGATTACAGCAGTATTACTGTCTTCAGGTTTCAAAGCCCCACATCCATTACATCATATATTGATCTGCAACAGCCTTAGTCAACCTTTATAGTGCTTAGGAACCCTTGAAAGATCTTACAGGTCTCGGGGAACACCTGCTAAAAAATAATTATACCTAAAGTACATGGTACGTTAGCATGATCACTACATTGTAGAACATTTTGAATATAAGAAACGTTATATGGCATGCCTAACCTATTTTACATCAATCATTTTTTTACACCCTCCCACACTATATGACAAATCATTTTGAAATCAAGTGAATAAAAATAACAGAAAAGTAACACAGACAGTAACATTTTTGGTGTCCGCTAATAGTGTAGACATGCCTCTGTAATTGGTAGTCAGTGTAGGAATGAGATCAATTTGCTATTGCTCGTTGCTCAAGGAACCCCAAGCAACCTCAGGAGAAACCCTAGGCTTCCATGAACCCAAGTTTGAGAAAGGCTGGTCTACAACATGGCGTCATCTTCTTGTAGTCTTTTGACTGCCTGGGTGTGCATTCCATTTCATGCGCGCTGCTAGTTGGGGTGGTCCACAGCCTTACTTACCATAACATGTAATCGCTATAGAGAAGGCATAGGACGGCATTAATGACGAAGAGAAGAAGGAGGAGAATGTAATATTGCTGAATGGTAAATTTACTATTTATATCCTCTTGTACATACCGCAATACCAACTTACTCTGGGACAAGCAGTGATCCTTGGGCCTGGAGCGTGGGTGCGGGACAGAGTCCTTCAGGAAAGCGTTAAGGTTCTGGACAGGAGGCACGGGAGGCGCAAGAGAGGACAGCAGGAGCTAGTACTGCTGGGCAAGTCTTCAAAAGGGAACCACCGAGTGCAGCCTGGAGGGCTGGTGAGTGACATGCACAGTCAGGAGGACTGGGGTGGCACGCCTGAGAGGACTGGGAGCAGTAGTTCATCTATAGGACAGCTAGCACAAAAGACTTTGTTTTTTGCTACACCATAGGGGCCAACGGTCCCTGCCTGTAAAGGGTGTTTGCTGAGGCCTGGCTGAGCCAGTGTCAGGCCTAAAATGTACTAGCTGCTCCTGGGAGTAAAGAGCTGTGCAGGAGGAAGAGAGAGAGAGCAATAGTCTGCAAGCAAGTTGTGCAGGCAGCATCTGTAGTAGTGATATGTACAAAGAGTGTATATAGTTCATCCCAATTGATTGCTATACAATCTGCCAATTGATTGCTATACCATTCATCAGCTGACTGTTCCATAATTTACTGGGCATCCTATATATTCCTTTTCCCCATCCAAGTTCTATTCCCTAAATAAAAATACAAAACGAGCACATGGACTGTTCATTATCTCAAAAGTGACTGGGAAGTGAATGCCAGGCTGGACAGGGTCAATCTAAATCCCACCTGTTCTGCAATGATATGTGCTGGTAGGCCTTGATCAAGTCTATTGGCCAAGACTTTCATATAGTTGATTTTTACCCTTTTACAGCTGCTATTTATTTAGAGAGCTTTCGCATGGGAAATGGAGCCAAAGAGCTTACAGCAGCCTAGATACAAATGAAATGTACCATAATGGGATAAAAAAAAAAAAACACCCTTGCCCCCTCACCCCATTAAATAAAACACTTACAGCCATTAGTTTGGAAAGGGCAAGATATAAAAAATTCCAACACATACCACGTGAACAGATTTAACCAGTGACAGTCGTACTGTGAGCACGCAATTCTAAAAGGGGGGGGGGGGGCTGTCCTTACCATAAGTGCTGGACAGACAGCCTACTTCAAATTTTTTCATCAAGGGCATAGCCCATTACAGCAATTTTAAATGCTGGCAAAATCAAGAAACCGCCATCCGCACGTCAGTGGATAGCTGACGGGCGCCCCACCGTAGCCATCGCCTGTTCGACACCACGCTGCAGGCCAAGGTTGAAGATGTCCAACCCAATGTCATTAAGGTGAATGCCATCCGATATCAGCATCATCATTAGCATCCTTCAAATCCTTGTGCCGGATTACAACCCCCCCCCCCCCCCCCGATCTGCCGAACAAACTTAGCGACCTGGACGTTAACCTTCCGACGGAATCGTTCCAGACGGGGCCAGGTATTTCCCTGGCCCATAGCAAGCAAGGCATGATTTCAGACCATAGTCTTAAAAAGTTGGGACAAACGGATGTCACCGAGGGGGGTAAATAAGAGAGTCAACCACGGTGTAATTATGCAAAAATATATAAGGCTTTATTAATGAAACACATAATATCACAAGCAGGTTCAGCAAAAATGGCACACTGACCACTTCTGGTGAACCACGTTCCTCCAATGTACCAGTTTATAAAATAAAAAGTCACTGTAGAAAATTGACAATATTGTCATTAAAAGACACTAAGCTCACAAATCCCCGCAGAGTCCATTCCTGGAATTCCAACTCCAGGGAGGGACTGAAAAGTGGTACTATTATTTAGAATATTAATACATGAAACCACAATCCTCTTTTATATTGCTCCCAATATAATGTTGATATCTAATGACGATTTCTATATATGTAGCAACAATGGCTCATATTATAAGAGTAAAGTGTGGACAGTCATGTTGTCATTGTATTTCACTTTCTTACTTCCGCTAATAGACTGGTTCTACCATTCAAAACAAGGCAGTGAAATAGCAGCTAATTGTTGCTGTATACGGAGGACAATAGATGCAGAGTCTCTCAATCATCAAGCAGTATTCACATACACAGCTGTGTCCATTAGTGTAGTGAACTGGCAAGAACCCATGTGGGTAGCATGAGAAGTGAGGCAATCAACATAGTAGCAATATGTCCGTGAATTATCGTTATAATATTTAATTTTAGGGAGAAATCTATGAATAATGTTTTAACCCAAATGGGCGTTTACCCCTCCTTTTGCCATATGGTGCTGGCCACGATAATATTTCACTGGAGATATCCTCTAACCAGGAGGTGTATGTGGTGCCGTTTGCTTAAAGTGGAGGTTCATACAAGGTAGGACAGGTATTTGCAACCACTTCCGGGCATAAGACTCCCACGGGAGTCTATGCCTCTTCCTGTCCCACCGCGCTGTCTGCTGGGACACACATGGGTCCCAGAGACAGCACGAACCATTCAGGTTGCGCTGCGTGATTCGCGCATGCGCAGTAGGGAACCAGGAAGTGAAGCCGCAAGGCTTCATTTACTGACTCCCATACCGAAGATGGCGGCGGCAGCATCTGAGGACCGAGGGACGGTTCGTCCCCAGGTGCCAACATCGCTGGACCCTGGGACAGGTAAGTGTCCTTATTTTAAAAGTCAGCAGCTGCAGTATTTGTAGCTGCTGACTTTTAAAAAAAAAATGTGGGTCTCCCGCTTTAAGTCTTTCCAATAGTATGCTATTGCAAAAGACTGTTAGTTTTTTCTGGAGGGATTTCCTCAAGGCTTTGCTTTTCGGGCATCTGAAGTACAGTGCTATAGTGGCCGGACTGGCTCACAGGTAGCTGCAGCGGGGTTTCAACAGAATTTCCGGATACACGGCTGGAACGCAGCACTACGGTGGCCGGAATGGCTCAGTGTGAATTGCGGAAGTGGATCACCACAGAATCCCAAGATGTCATAAAGTAAGTGTATACCTTACATTCCTGAATTGGGAGCCATAGAGGGGTACCAGGGTAAGCTAGCGTCAGACCAGATGAGAACCAAATTGGTATAGACTGCATAGCAATGAGCGATGTCTCTCTTGATAGTGGAGATTAAGTCCACGGAATGTGTATAACCCAGGTTATTCCCTCCAGCGTGAAGAATCAAGAGGATGGGGCTAGAAACATGAGAACGAAGACGCAAACACTCCGGAAGGACTTGAGGCCAGCGTAACCCACAGAGCCCAAGCCAACGGATCCTGGCGAGATCATAGGTAAAAGCCAAATTCTTCCCATAGCTCCGAACTAACGACTGACGAGCGGCCCAGTAAATGACGTAATCTCCAAAAGTCCAGATTAGAGCCGGGTGACAACCTGAAAATCAAAACAGGTGTGAGCAGACATACAAAGAAAAATTAGACGATTCCCACCTACCCAGACGTTGGAGTTCCGTATCGGAGAAACTCATACCAAAAGCAGCGGTAGCAGCACCGATGCGAAAAGAGTGGGTCACAAAATCACCCGGGGAGGCCTAGTTTCTCAAGGCAGTGTCAGGGTTGGGCCCAGCCTTACCTTTTCTGAGCTGGCCGCTCAGCTGTCGGCTAATTACCAGCTCCCATCTCTCCACAGTGACTCACCTGTTGATGATCCTGCTCGTCGGTCCTGCCTACTTAAGCCGTCCAGTCCAGATGATCTCTGCCTTCGCCTTGGTCATATCTCTAGAGATGCTCTCCTGTGTTCCTGTTAAAGACTTGCTTGGCTGACATTCCTTCTGGCTCCCTGACGTTTTGTCTTGTCTGACTAACCGTTACAGTTCCTGAACTCTGGCTATGTTTTGACTATGTTTACCTTTTTTTTAATTATTAAACAACTCTGATTTAACTGTACTTCTGTTTCAGTCTGATTCATGGTTTCTGACAGGCAGCAATGGAAAACCTGCAAAAATTGGAACCTGCTCACAGAGGCGGAATCGGCATGGACAAAGAAAGGCTGGCGTGCCTGTGGATGGGCAGAGCGGGAGGATCTCTGTGCGGCCTCCCCAGCCGGGCAAGCGGGGGCAGACCCAGGGACACTATCAGCATATACCCGAGGGCAGTGAGCAGAGGCGGAAAGCGCCGTGACTCCCTCTCGGGCTGACACATGGCCACGCACAGGGGGAGAAGCAGCCGGCGGAACCCAGGCTGACCGCCGGAGGGCTCTAGGACTCTGTGAGCGAGCTGGGTGGGAGGAGGCCCGGGGCGTGGCATCCACAGGTGGGTGGGTTATCCACCAGGGGGAACCCCAGTGGCGGCAGACAGCAGAGCCAGGTAAACTAGGGAAGGGGAGAGCTGGGACCTGGCGCAGCAGAAGCTCCGGAGGGCCGGGTAGAAACGTCAGCTGTGTAGGTAGCCCTGGAAGAACTGGGGCTCAGACAGGAAGGTGGGCAGGTGCGCCTCCGGGCCCTGGAAGCAGGAAGCCCCGTAGGTGGCAGGCGAGCCAGGGGGAAGCCATCTCAGGGGAGAGGAGGGAAAATAGCCAATCAGCCTGACCTTGTACTGCCAGGTCATGGACCCTAGCCAACAGGAGGTCAGTGTCCATGGTAGAGGGTGCAGGGTCCATCCACTTCTTCAAAAGACCCAGAATTCCCAGGGGGCAAATGTTTTCTGAGCTCAGGCCCCTCCCACCCCCCATGTTTCCATCAATCATTGGTGACCATCAGCCACCTTGTCCGGCACCTGGCCATGCCCCCATCATTCAAGGCTCTCTTTCTCTATGGGGCTCAAGAGGCCTTCATATGATCTGTTAGATTGGATAGAAGGAAAAGACAAGGATCACTTCAAAGCAGAACCACCTTTTAAAATGTGCTAAGAAGTATTCATTGTGTCAGGGTTTCCTTCCGCTGCGCACGCTAGTGCGCAGGCGCACGGGTTCGGCTTCCCGGCTCATAGCCAGTGACAGGGAGAAGATGCGGCGGCGCGTGCGCACTCGTGTTCCCGCAAAGCGGCGCGCGCTCATGCGCAGTAGCGCGGCATCACCTCATGTGACCTCAACGGCCCTATAAAAGGAGGACGCTGGTTCGTCTGACAGCTGCTTCCTGTTTGTATCCTGTACTTGACCCTTGAAGATTGTCTTACCTGTTGCCAAACCCGGATCGTCCTGACTACTCTGCCTTCTCCTGACCTTGACCTTCGGCTTGCCAACTTGGATTTGTTACCTTCTCCTGCCCCTGGACCTTTGGCCTGTACCTTGGACTCTCTTCTGTCTACCAGTGTTTGACCCTCAGCCTGCCTTGGACTCTTCTGCTCAAGGATACCTTGTACCTAATCTACCAGTGTTTGACCCCCGGCCTGCATTCACCTAACCTGCTTGTGTTTTGATCCCCAGTCTGCTTGTTGTGTTCTCTACTAGGAATTCGTGGACGTACTATCCTGCTCCAGTCTACCCTTCTCTACAACATCAGGAGCCCACGCCTGGTCACCATCCCACCAGTGGCTTGTGCCTCTTGGTGCCAACCGTCCCTGTAGCACTTTCAGGGCAGTGGGCGCCGAGTCGCAAGGGCAACCGCTCTCGGCATCTTGGCCTCGGTGAGTACTAAGTTCATGACAGTACGAACCAGCCATGACAGAGGCCAACAGAGCGGGTTCTCCACTGGACATGTTATGTCAGCAAGTGTCTGCCCTCACGGAGGCGGTACAGAAACTACAGGAAGGCTACGCCCAAGTCGATACTCGACTCCAACAACTGACCACGGCCGCTCCTCTAACAAGTTCAGCTTCCGGGTCTACGAGTGGGACTTCTGCACCTCAGGCTCAACCTCCACCTGCCATGATGATGGCCGTGCCTGAACCCAAGGTACCAATTCCAGAACGATTTTCGGGTGATCGCAGGAAGTTCAGGTCCTTAAAAAATGCTTGTTCCTTGTACCTTGCCCTGCAACCCCGAACCTTCTCCTCAGAGATTGTCAAAGTCGGGTTTATCATCTCCCTTCTCTCCGAGGAACCCCAATCTTGGGCCCATGGCCTCATGGAACAAAGAAACCCTCTCCTTAATACTGTTGATACATTTTTTGAAGCAATGGGCTAACTCTACGATGACCCCCAACGTAAGGCCACGGCTGAGGCCACTCTGCATACCCTCTCTCAGGGTAAAAGGCCTGTAGAGGACTATACGGCGGAGTTCCGCAAATGGTCTGCCGATACCACCTGGAATGAGGCAGCCCTCCTCTACCAGTATCGACTGGGATTAAGGGAGAGTTTGAAGGACGAGTTAGCCCGGGTTGAGCCTCCTACTTCTTTAGAGGAGTTGATCCAGGTAGCCACCAAACTGGATCGACGTATGCGGGAACGTCGCTCAGAACGTGTACAAGGGTCCCGACCAATATGGGTTTCCCAAGGATGCCAGCTGCTTATCCGACCGTCCCATCCGGTCCAGCGGCCCCTGAAGGGGAACCAATGCAACTGGGCTTAGTTCGTCCCCGCCTTACTCAGGAAGAACGGCAACGAAGACGGAGATCCAATCTGTGCCTCTATTGCGGGGGTCCAGGACATTTCCTCCTAAATTGTCCCATCCGGCCTAGTAAGTTGCCATCTCAGCCTTTCATGAATTGTCAAGCCGTCAATCGGGCCCAAACTTATGTGACTCTTTCTGTTTCCCTACAGCTAGCGGGAAGGAAGATCCGGCTACCAGCCGTGATTGACTCAGGTGCTTGCAGCTGCTTCCTGGATATCTCTATCGCCAAGGAATGGCACATTCCTTGCTTCAACAAGACAAATCCTCTATTGGTCCATTTGGCTGATGGGTCCCTTCCACAATCTGGTCCAGTAACCCAGGAGACTTCACCTATCCTCACCACCACAGATTCTGGCCACCAAGAGTTCCTACGGTTTGATCTTATATCTTCCCCAATGTTTCCCATCATCCTTGGACTTCCTTGGCTGCAAGCTCATGACCCCCAAATTCACTGGAACAGGAAGGAGGTCTCCTTCTCGTCACCATATTGTCACCAACACTGCACCTCTCCAACCTCCCGCTCCGTCCTATCGGTCATCTCGACATCAGAGAATCTTCAGCACATTCCCCCGGTCTATCTGGACTTTAAAGATGTCTTTGACAAGAAGAAGGCCGACCACCTACCACCACATCGGGCCTATGACTGCCCCATCGAATTGCTCACAGGCTCCGCAATTCCCTTTGGGCGCATATTTCCTCTATCAGAGACCGAGCTAAAAGCCCTCAAGGCCTACATTGATGAGAATCTCGAGAAAGGCTTTATTCGGCCATCCACCTCTCCAGCAGGCGCTGGTATTTTCTTCGTTGGTAAAAAAGATGGTTCACTCAGGCCCTTCATTGATTATCGGGAACTTAATAAAATCACTATAAAAAACCGATATCCTTTACCACTTATTCCTGAACTCTTCCAGCGGTTCCGGTCAGCTAAAGTCTTCTCTAAACTCGACTTAAGGGGTGCCTACAACCTTGTCAGAATCCGTGCAGGGGATGAGTGGAAGACAGCCTTCAGGTCTCGCTTTGGCCACTATGAATACTTGGTGATGCCATTTGGCCTATGTAACGCTCCAGCTACTTTTCAGCACCTGGTTAATGACATTTTTAGAAAATACTTGGATGACTTTTTAGTCGTGTACTTAGACGACATTCTCGTTTTTTCAGCCACTCTGGAGTTGCACCGGGAACACGTCAGAAAGGTCCTCACCATTCTCAGAGCCCATCAGCTCTATCTTAAAGCTGAAAAATGCGAGTTTGAAAGATCTACAGTACAGTTTCTGGGGTTCATCATCTCAACTAAAGGCACCTCCATGGACCCACAAAAGGTCAAGGCAGTGGTAGACTGGCCACCTCCTAAGGACAAAAGAGCTGTACAGAGGTTCATCGGTTTTGCTAATTTTTACAGGAGGTTCATCGCCGGATTCTCTGCCATTGTGGGGCCAATCACTCAACTGACCCGCCTACACAGCCGTTTCCAGTGGTCCCAGGAAGCCCAGGAAGCTTTTGTCAAACTAAAGACTCTCTTCACGTCTGCCCCTATCTTACAGCACCCAGACCCACTGCTACCTTTTGTTCTGGAAGTGGACGCCTCGGAGTCGGCCACAGGTGCCATCCTCTCCCAACGTCATGGGCCGAAAGCCCTGTTACACCCAGTGGCCTTCGCCTCCCGAAGACTCAATCCGGCCGAGAAAAACTATGATGTTGGCGATCGGGAGCTATTATCCATTAAATCCGCGCTGGAGGAGTGGAGATACCTCCTCGAAGGAGCAGTTCACCCAATTACCATTTTTACAGACCATAAAAATCTTGAATACCTTCGCACTGCTAAACGCTTAAGACCCCGTCAAGCCCGTTGGGCACTCTTCTTTTCAAGGTTCACATTCCACATTTCCTACCGGCCAGGATCAAAGAACGGCAAGGCGGATGCTCTATCCCGTATCTTCCCAGAATCCTCTCAGGTATCAGAACCCAGCACCATTCTTACTCCTCAGAACTTCCTACTACTCACACCCACGGACCTGATCTCCGCTTTATCCACTGCTTCGGCTCACTGTAAAGATCCCATTCTGGACACCCTAGAGAAACGTGAAAGTCTGTTCTGGCTCCAAGACAAGATTTTTGTCCCTACAGAGGTAAGACCTGTAGTCCTGAGAACTTTACACGACCATAAATTAGCTGGTCACTTTGGGGTACGGAAAACCGCAGAACATATCTCTCGCACCTTTTGGTGGCCAGGCTGGAGAAGTGATTGCCAAAAATACGTATCCTCCTGTATTACTTGTCAGCGAAACAAGGGTCCTAAAGCAAAGCCATGGGGTTTACTAAGGCCTCTACCCATTCCAGAACGACCTTGGGCCGACATTTCGATGGATTTCATCGTGGAATTACCCCCATCGCAAGGTTTTACTACCATCCTAGTGGTAGTGGATCGGCTGTCCAAAATGAGCCACTTTTTGCCCATGATCGGCACTCCCTCTGCCCTGGAGACCGCCAACATTTTTGTCAAGGAGATTGTTAGACTTCATGGGGTACCCAAGAGCATCGTCTCGGATAGGGGCCCACAATTCACCTCAAAATTTTGGAAAGAACTTTGCAAAACCTTGGATATCAACATTTGTCTTTCATCTGCCTACCACCCACAAAGTAATGGTCAAACTGAACGCACTAATCAAACTCTTGAACAATACTTACGATGTTTCTGTTCTTCCGCACAAGACGACTGGTCCTCTCTATTATCTTTTGCAGAATTTGCATATAATAACTCTTCCCATTCGACCACAAATCAGACTCCGTTTTGGGCTAACTTTGGGTTTCATCCATCTTTTCTCCCTAATGTTGTTTCTGAATCACGGGTTCCCGCTGTACAAGAACGGATAAGGTACATTCAAACCAACTTCAAAAAACTTCAAGACGCCATGCAACACGCCCAGGAAGGATATAAAAAGTATCACAACAAGGGGAGAAAGGAGAACCCTCATTTCAAGATTGGAGAAAAGGTATGGCTGGCAACTACCCATCTTAAGATCGCGTGTCCTGCAAGGAAGTTGGGTCCCAAGTTCATTGGACCATTTGAAATAAAAAAGATGGTAAATCCTGTAGCTTTTGAACTTGCCCTACCCAGTTCCTACAGAATACATCCAGTATTTCATGCCTCCCTTCTGAGACCCTTGGTCCCCAGTCCTTTTCCAAACAGAGAAGAAGTTCCTCCTCCACCTATAACAATTGATGGAGTAGAAGAATACGAGGTAGAGTCGTTACTTGGCTGCAGGAAGGTGGGTCGCCAGCTTCAATTTTTAGTAAAATGGAAGGGCTATCCACCAGAGGATAATTCTTGGGAGCCATCCAGAAACTTCCATGCCCCAAGATTAATCAAGATCTTCCGACAAGAACACCCTGAATTGATGGAGAGCCTGGGCGTCCGGAGGCCGCCCCTCAGGGGGGGGCACTGTCAGGGTTTCCGTCCGCTGCGCACGCTAGTGCGCAGGCGCACGGGTTCGGCTTCCCGGCTCATAGCCAGTGACAGGGAGAAGATGCGGCGGCGCGTGCGCACTCGTGTTCCCGCCAAGCGGTGCGCGCGCATGCGCAGTAGCGCGGCATCACCTCATGTGACCTCAACGGCCCTATAAAAGGAGGGCCTCTGTGCCCAGACAGACGCTGGTTCGTCTGACAGCTGCTTCCTGTTTGTATCCTGTACTTGACCCTTGAAGATTGTCTTACCTGTTGCCAAACCCGGATCGTCCTGACTACTCTGCCTTCTCCTGACCTTCGGCTTGCCAACTTGGATTTGTTACCTTCTCCTGCCCCTGGACCTTTGGCCTGTACCTTGGACTCTCTTCTGTCTACCAGTGTTTGACCCTCAGCCTGCCTTGGACTCTTCTGCTCAAGGATACCTTGTACCTAATCTACCAGTGTTTGACCCCCGGCCTGCATTCACCTAACCTGCTTGTGTTTTGATCCCCAGTCTGCTTGTTGTGTTCTCTACTAGGAATTCGTGGACGTACTATCCTGCTCCAGTCTACCCTTCTCTACAACATCAGGAGCCCACGCCTGGTCACCATCCCACCGGTGGCTTGTGCCTCTTGGTGCCAACCGTCCCTGTAGCACTTTCAGGGCAGTGGGCGCCGAGTCGCAAGGGCAACCGCTCTCGGCATCTTGGCCTCGGTGAGTACTAAGTTCATGACACATTGCTTGTTTAAACCATTAGGGTATTAAAACGAATTCTTTGGTATTTGGTTTTGCTAGCTAGCAAAGATATATCAGTATCAAACCTGCTTCTATAATAGTCATAAAAACTGAGGTCTCAGTAAAAAACATACTAGGAAGCCACATGCGCTATCAATGTGCCTTGGCAACGGTGGTCCTCTGCTTGTCTGAGGGGGTGCCAGTATTTATAGGAATGACTATTCTGAGGTTACACCAGTCCTCTTTACAGGTACAATGCCTCATAAGAGGACCTGTCTCCTCTCCACTATGATTATAAAACCACCGAAGAAGCAGACTCAAAGCCAAAAAAATGATATTCATGGATCGGAATCCATGTGGAATATAGCTCAAGCAACTCATCTGGAGACAGTATGTCTGTGTACTCATCTGTAGAACAATTGGACAACAGTTCATATCAGTACCCTTTGAAGGTTGGACTTCTGGTCCTCAGCCCACTGCTTTTAATGTACATTTTCATTTGTTTCATGTGGTTTGCAATTGTTATTGCTCGCACCTGCAACTGGTGTAAAACCTTTTTGATGCTGACTTGGATGATGTACTTTGGTCACTGATGATTTCATGTATGACGCAGATCTGTATTGAGGGTATTTTAATAATTCTTTCAATACGTCTAATAAAAATCACTAACTTTGTTAAATGTGATTCATGCGCTAATTTTTTTTTTATTTTTATTTTTTTAATATATACAGGGTTGTCAGACACCACCATGATTACCATAGACCTGTCACAGTAGGCATGCAAACCATTTCAAATTCATTTGAAGAGGTTCCTAAATGACAAAGAAAAAACACACTGAAGTGCATGTGAACCGCTCCGTATGTACTAGTCATTATGCTGGCTATTGAGAAAGGTTGGGGTAAAAAGTCGATATTTCAATAGTACCACTGATTGTTTGCAAATCATATAACCTCAAAAAAGGTTCAATAGGTGAGTTGTAGCCTTCATGTATCATATCTAGAACACCTTTAGGAAAAATGACCATTTTAGTATAAATTAATATAAATATATTACCATTACATCTAACAATATAAAGTGGTATTGCAAGTGAACACCAGAGGGCTCTATAGGATTATAATGGAGAGCAGCAGACACAAGTTCCAAGCATGCAGTCATACAAATAACTCACGTACATTCATTTAAAAATGCATTTTTAGCAGTGATAATTTTCATATTGTTATGAAAGTGACATTCAAGCAAATCATACAAATATTGAGTGTTCTCCCTTTACTGTGCTTGTGGTACAGCTGGCAACCAGTTTTACTAATCCTAAATCTCTTAGCTAGTCTTCCAAGAGACACATATATGGGAGATGGGGGGAGGGGCGGCTCACACACAGACAGAGGGGAGGAGGACACAGGAGCAGAGAGGAGAGCAGATAGCAGGCTGATGACGACGGCACGTAAACTGACCACGGTGTCAGGGCTCAGCAGCCATGATACACCGTGGTCGGTTTACAGAGGGGTGGGGAGAACCTGGCAGGATCAGCCAGGTTTTTTAGGTGTTACAGGGGGGCCAAATGACACAGGACAAGCGCTGTGTCCTATAACGTGCTTTAAAGGAGCAGGATCCATTTTTTTGGGGGGTTAACAAACGCTTTAAAGGTCTAAGGAAACAAAAGGTCAACTCAGAGTAAATCTTACAGTCCAATCAGCTGATTAATTTTGTGCTGGGCGTTGGATTACTGGCAAAGCGCATTCCTGAGAATTGAGTGAAAACAGTGTTGTATTTGAGCACAGGAGAAGAGATATTGTCATTGTGTGCGTTAATGGATTCAATAAACAAACAACTTTCCCAAATACAAATCGTTATCACGAATATATATATATACATACATAAATATCTAATTATCCGATAACAAATCGATTCGTTATAACGAATATCGGTACTCTACAGAAATAACGAATTATCCAAAAGCGAATTAATGTAACAATTTGAATATAACAGAACAAAATTACTGTATTTATTATTGTACAACACGCACAGGCGTATAACACGCACATTCATTTTAATAGGGAAGTTCAGGAAAAAAGCTTACATTTTAAATAAGGAACTTTGAAGCAAAATTCCTTCTCCTAGGGGGTTATCTGATGTGGGGAGGAGCCGCGAGAGCCACCGGGGGACCCCAGAAGATGAAGTTCGGGGCCACTAAGTGCAAAACGAGCTGCACAGTGGAGTATGATATGTTTGCTATTTAAAAAAATAATAAAAAGAACCCTTACAATCACTTTAATTCCCTCAACCATCCGGATTTAAAAGCATTTTATTAAAAAAAAATTGATTTAAAAAAAAAAAATATTTAAATAAAGAAAATCACATTTAATAATAATAATTCATAGATTTTTATCCACCCTGGTATGGAGGTATGGCACAAAGCTGAAGGGAAAATTTGCAGAAGCCTAACATTTCACGTGCAATCCACTGATCATGAATACAATGCTCTGTAAAAAAAAAAAAAAAAAAAAATTAAAAAACACGTTTTTTTTTTTTTCCCTTTCAAAAATATGTGCAATTATTTATTTATTTTACATGAACTTGGCCATTAAGCTTCAGGTGTTTATTAATATAGTACTATTCTTAATTTGCTTTATAGATTTCACAATACTATCTCCTGGATATAAGTGTTATATTGCCTCCCTCATCTGCAGATTACACAATCTGGTTCCTTTGATTTTACAGCCCTCTTCTCTGCCAAGCACTTTAACTTCTTTCAGGACCTGTTGACATGGGAAGGATAAAAGTGGAATGTCACTAATTGAACATCTTCTTTTTTTTTCTGCTCTAACCACCTCATCAGATTCCTATTCATCGCCTAATACATCACATAAAAACACCAAGGCTGTCAAGTGAGGATTATCGTACATAGTTCTAAATTCCAAAGGACCATTTATTTAAATTCCTATTATTCTATGTAATCTCTGGTGTCATCAGCCCCATAAAGTCCCATGTACACTCATTTTAAGAATAATCTTTTGTAACAGAGCTTCTGTTACCAGGATATTGCACACAAAATAAATACATAGAAAAACAGAAAACCTTCATATACTGAATTCTATACCTATAGTTGATCTAGAGGAAGGCAAACATTTATTTTTATATATACATGTATATATATATATATGTGCAGTAAAGCATGCTTAATATACTTACTGTGGAACCTAAGGGGTTAATCCTCTGCACTGTGTAAAAAGGCTGTTTGATCCTCTCTTCTCTGATCCTTCCCTTCTTCCACTGTCCCCAAACTATCTCCTGACAGTACAGAGCCTTGGGGGACTCTGCACATGCTCAGTTTGGTGTGCATTGCTAAAGAGTTTTTCTTTTTATTGGGAGTGCATGTGATCAGCAAAGGGTAGGGTGACCAGACATCCCCGGTTTCCGGGGACAGTCCCCGGATTGAGGACACTGTCCTTGGACCAAGTCTGCTCCCGGATTGTATTTGAACAGGGGCTGGGGCAATTTCAAAGACAGTCAGTGCAGAATTTAAAAAAAGAAAAAATTCTGAATTACACCCCCCCGCTGCGTCGCTCCTACTAGCTTAGAGGGGGTGTATTTCTTTCCATTATCTGTGCCCCTTTCTGATGATTATGTGCTGGTCAGAGTGGAGGGAATATTTCTTCAGTTTCAGGTGCATGCCCATCCAGCTCCGCTCACATGTTCTTCTGCCTTGGCTCAAGTCACGGCCAGCCGCCTGCCTGCTTATCTCCTTGCCTTCCCTGGCGGAGTGATCTTCCTCCGCTCCCCACCCAGTAGAACCCGGGGGCACAAAGAGTAAGACTTGAAAGGCTGTGTGGCGGGCGGCAAGCAGCGATGGGCAGAGAGTCACTGATTGCCGCCATTGCTAGTAAAAAAAAAAAAAAATATGTCCCCGGATTTAATTAAAAAAATCTGGTCACCTTAGCATAGGGCCAATCAGCACTGTCCAGACAGAGGGTCAGGGGTCCTGCTGCCTCATAGGACAATCAGAGGAGAATGAAAACTCCTCCTACAAGCTTTAACCAGTGCTCGGCTGGACACTGATAGAAGTCACAAGACTGCTTTAACTGCTGATGATAAAAGGTATTTAGCAGTTTATATTTACTAAAACGTTTGCATTTCCATGTTCTGTGTACGGTGGGAGACCGGATATAGTGAATGCAGGGTCCTGGGTTTAGTAACACTTTAAGTGGAGTCAATAAAGGGTTTTGTTTTTATATTCTATGGTTGAGTTGACAAACTTGTGGCTTTTACTTGGAAGCATGTGGTGGCATAGGGGGGTGAGCTGACTTGGATATCAATCTGAAGTGTGTTACTGGCAAGTGAAAAGAAGGGGAGAAACAAAGCAATAAGAAATAGAAAACAAATACAGACACTGCATTTAAAGTGGAAGTAAACCCCCCTATCGTTTTCCGACAAGGAAGCTGCCACCTTTGCCTCTGTTTAATCTACAACTGCCATGATGCTGCACATATGATCAGTTATGACACCAGCCATTGGATAGTTTAACAGTTTGGTTGAGAGCACAGCCAATGGGAGTGTTACATTTCCAGCACGTGGCGGAAATGAAACTGTTTTATGGATGGGTTTACTTACGCTTTAAGGACTGATAAGCTGCAATGTATTGTATTTTTAACTTTAGGTTTGTATATGCTTGTATATTCTTCCATTCATCTTTGGATCTGGGGTTTTTAGTCTTTATTCAGTATGAAAGCATTTTCTAAACGTGTCACCTTTAAAGTATATGTAAACCCTCGCCTTGAAAAATAACCCAGTTAAAAATAGAAATGAAAAGGCACAAGATTTGCGTACACATAAAAAAAAAAAAACATTAGAAATACCCCTTTTTCCAATTGTTCACATACCCTCTTAGCTGTATAAGGAGCTTATAGAGCTAGGGGAGGAGAAACAGCAGAACAGTGTTCTTCCCAGTGAATGGCTTGCGGGGAAGGCGTGTCAGCACAGGTCTGATCATTTTTTTATATTTTAATATTTTTATTGAAAGGTATGCAACAGATACAATTATGGGGTAACTTCATAGAACTAGACAAACATTATATCACAACCTGAAAATAACCAGTGCTCTGAGGTTTCCTGCGGAGGATTCAAGGCATATGATTGTTGTATCAAGAGAGAGAAGATGTTTATAGCACGTCGCCATGTCTTCTCCTGTTAATGGGCATTAGGGGTAGCCTCTCCATCCTGGAGGGAGAGAGAGACCAGCCAGGTCACTGTCGGAAGTTTATGACCGTGTGTATTACTAGGTTCTGAGTACACCGTTCATTTTTTTTTTTATTTAAGTACCTGAAGTCAGGTAGAAATCAGGGATAGCCTTAGGTGAGAGGAAGAATACAAGAGAGGGGTGGAGAGAGATTGGGGGGTAGATACAGAGGAGAAAGGGAAAAAAAGGGGAAGGGGGAGTGGAGCAGTGGGATGGGGGTGTGTCATCCCCCGGGAGCTAGGATCATCAAAGCCTGTCAGGCATTAGGGTTTATTGGCAAAAATCTTGGTATTCATCGGAGAAGCGGTACTGGACCCAATAAAACCATCTGGTCTGGTGTTCCTCCGTCTTATCTCGCAGTACCGAGGTCAAGTCCTCCATCTGTTCTATGTCCCTCACCCTTGCGAACCATTGAGCCACTGTTGGCGGAACTTGTTGTTTCCATAGAGGCGGGATGCACGCTCGTGCAGCATTAAGAAGGTGTTTGAGGAGGGATTTGTTATATCGTTTCGTTGATAGAGGGGTTAGGTTTAGCAGGACAGCGGCCGGGTTGTCCTGTAGGGCTATGTCGGTAAACTTATGTATAAGTTTAAGGACTGGTTCCCAGAAAGTTTTGAGCAGTGGGCATTCCCAGAATATGTGCAAGATAGTACCCTGATGAAGGCCACATCGCCAACAGCGGTCGGATTGGTTGGGGAATATCTTTGCCAGGACTGAGGGGGTTCTGTACCAGCGTGTAGTTATTTTATATGTGGTCTCCTGGTATTTGCTACACAGAGCAGACTTCTGTGCAAAGAATAGTATGCGGTCTTTTTGGGGAACCGAGAATGTAACTCCCAGGTCCCTCTCCCATTTCGCTAGGTACGGGGGATCTTCAGTGGCATGAAGTTCTAGCAGTGATTTATAGGCGGTGGATAGGGAACCCCGTATCGGACCCTCCCCTAGACATATTTCTTCGAGAGAGTGAAGTTTTCGGTTAAATAGCGCTGGTTTGGGCATTGAGCTCAGGAAATGAGAGAACTGAATAGTCCTCCAATGATCCAGTGTTAAAGGAGCCCGACCCGAGGACATAGTCTCTGTAGGGGGCCAGCCCGACGGCTGCAGGAGTTGGGAGGCCCTTAGGATTCCGCGCGGGGCCTGTGAATAGACCGTCGGGTCAGTGAGGCCGGGTGTGAACCCTGGGTGTCCTACAAGTGGGGTCATTGGGGAAGGAAAATTGCTCAGTGAGGAGAGACGAAAAAATCTATCCATTTCCGCTAGAGTAGGGCCAATCAAAGGGTGAGCTGTCAAGTGGGCATAGTGGGTTTTCTCTACCCATGGTAATCCAGCTAGTGGGGCGCCGGCGGCCTCCTGCTCTAGTGTTACCCATAGTTTCGTGTCGCCATGTCTGCACCAGTCGACCACCCTGGCCATATGTGTTGCGGTGTAGTACAGGGCTGGATCCGGGAGACCAATGCCCCCTCTGAGCTTAGGTCTTAGCAGTAATTTTCTGCTAAGGCGCGGATGTGCGCCCTTCCAGATAAATTTTATAAAAGCTGACCGAACCGCGTGAAAGTAAGACTGGGGTATTTTGATAGGTAGTGTTTGTAGTAAGTACAGGAGCCTTGGCATTGCGTTCATCTTGAGGACGTTGCAGCGTCCAAACCAGGACAGGGCCAGGGAATCCCATCTTTTAAGGTCTGTGGTTAACGTTGATAAGAAAGGCTGGTAGTTGAGGGGAAAAACGTTGCTTAGATCTGTGGGAATTTTTGTTCCCAGGTATTGGATCGAGCGTTTAGCCCATTTAAATGGGAAAAAGGGGCGCAGCCTTGCCACCGTAGAGTCCGACAGGGAGACATTCAGTGTCTCTGATTTTTGCAGGTTGACCTTGAATTTGGATAGAGCTCCGTACCTTTTCAGCTCCTGTAACAGAGATGGCAAGGAGATAAGAGGCTCTGTGACATAGAATAATAGGTCGTCCGCGTATGCTGCCACCTTGTGTTGGCGTGAGTCGGCTTGGATGCCTTTAATAGAAAGGTTGCCTCTGATGTGGCGTAGGAACGGCTCTAGGGAGAGGACAAACAGCAAAGGTGACAGGGGGCAGCCCTGTCTAGTGCCGTTTGAGATTGAAAAGGGGGCAGAGTTGTGGCCATTTACACGTACCGATGCTGTAGGATTTTTATAGAGGGCTGCTATCCAGGACAGGATGGGGTCGGGCATTCCAACGAACTTAAGTGTTTCTCGCAGGAAAACCCAGTCCACCCTGTCAAAGGCCTTTTCGGCGTCTGTGGACAAGAGTAAAAGAGGGGTGCGGGATCCTTTTGCTTTTGCTATAATGTTCAGAGTCCGGATAGTGTTGTCCCTTGCTTCCCTGCCCTGGATAAAGCCGACTTGGTCTGTGGTTACTATACGTTGCAGCAGGGCATTCAGTCTAGCCGCTAGGACCTTGGTAAAGAGTTTAATGTCACAATTCAGGAGCGAGATGGGCCTGTAACTGGCACACAGCAATGGATCCTTACCCGGTTTGGGTATCACTGTAATAGAGGCACTCAACATATCAGCTGGTAGACTGTGTCCTTCTAATATGGCATTGAACGCCTCAAGGAAGTGAGGTGTCATTAGATGTTGGAACGTTTTATAATAGGGAAGGGTGAACCCGTCGGGTCCAGGGGCCTTTCCAGGCTGGGTATCAGCTATTGCGGCTGTAAGTTCCTCAGCGGAGATAGGCTGAGATAGGGCCTCCCTTTCTTCGGCTGTCAGTTTGGGCAGATCAGTTTCTTCTAGGTATGTTCGGACATCTGAGAGGGACTGGGATGTTGAGTCAGAGGTGGAGTCTAAATTGTACAGTTTAGAGTAAAAGTCTCTAAACGTATCCGCTATGTCAGGTGTGGTATGGACTTTAGCGCCTGGCGAGGTGAGTAAGGTCGGGACGTATGTCTGGGATCGCTTAGTACGTAATGCATTTGCTAGTAAGCGGCCACATTTGTCGCCGTACTCGTAGAAGGAGCGGCGCGCTTTTAGCAGCACATGCTTCGCAGCATATAAGGAGTGTTCCCTTATAGCTTCTCTAAGCCGAACTAATTCTGCTTCCACCGTACGGTCTGGCTGATTTTTGTGTTGGCGTTCTAGGGTATAAAGTTGTGCCAATAAATTGGATAGGGTTTTAGAGCGGCGCTGTTTGGCAGCGTGCCCATGTTTTATTAGGATTCCCCTAATATAACACTTATGTGCGGACCACACAGAGATTGGGTTCTCAACGGAGCCCGCGTTGGTGGAAAAATAGGAGGTAAGTTCCCTATGAACGTCAGCTGCGATTTCGGGGTCCTTCAAGAGTGTTTCATTCAGTCGCCATGTGGAGTTCTTGGGGGACGCTTGTGCTAAGGTAAGTTCTAGAACAATTGGGGCATGGTCAGATAGTGTAATGTGACCTATGTCTGATTTGTTGATCAGGGGCAGCGATGCGTGCTTTAGTAAGAAAAAGTCTATTCTGGAGTAAGAGCCATGAACATGGGAATAGAAGGTGTAGTCCCGTTCTCGTGGGTGGAATATTCTCCAGATGTCAACTAATTGATATGAGTGGAGAAGGTCTTTGAGGCGACGGCGTGTTCCCTGGGGTAAGGAGGAGGAGTTGGAGGAGGAGTCCTTATGGGGGTCCAAGGTCAGGTTGAAGTCTCCTCCCAGTATCAGAGTTCCTTCAAGGAAAGAGTCAAGGGTGGACAAGAAGGTTTCAAGGGTAGGGAGTTGGTTAGAGTTGGGGAGGTAAATGTTCGCAAGGGTGAAGGTCTGGGAGCTAATTTTCCCTTTCAGCAGCAGGAATCTGCCCTCCTGATCATGGTATTCCTCGAGGAATTGCCAGTGAAGGGATTTCGATATGAGGATACTCGTCCCCTTAGATTTAGAGGTTGAGGATGGACTGTGATAAGACGTCGGGAAATTTTTGTTTGTTAGAGATGGTACCTTGTCTGCCCTAAAGTGGGTCTCTTGGAGAAAGGCGACGTCCGCCTTGTGCCTCCAGAGCTCCGCAAGACAGCTAGTGCGCTTCTCCGGGGAATTTAAACCCTTGACATTCCAGGATAAGACCTTTACAGGCATTGTTTCAAAAATATAGAATTGACCACTGTCAGCTCCCGGGAGGTGAGGGGTGGGATGGGGGGATGGGGCCGGGGAGAAGGGGGGAAGAGAAAGATAAAGTGGGAGTGATGAAAGGGGAAGAGGAAAGGGGTAAGGTTAAGCTCAAGGAAGAGTCTAGAGAAGGATAGAGATTCCGCTATGGAGAGCTACTGCCTCCAGGGCAGAGTATACCTAGGTTGGGGAGTGGCAAGACACGGTTGGGTACAGAGCCCCAACCATCGGAGCCCCCGCAGCAACTTTAATTAGGTACTTAAGGCACATATGGTGTACGTTAGGGTTAGACTGGTGAGCCACAGAGGGGAAGATATGTACACGAGCATGTGGGAATACTAATATAGCAGGCGCTGTCCCCTCTGGGGGACTAGGCGGAGACCCCCCCAGGAAAAGGGTTGGTGTCAGTGTTGGCCAACTGCACCCGCCTCACAGATAAAGCAGCATAGGGTAAAATAGGAATGGGGGAGGGTCCACACGTCCCAGTGATCCCACCCGGGGAGGTACGGCGGGATATGGGTGTGCTCGTGCAGTTGGCAGGGCAGCACAGATACCAAGGACTTGAAACTGTAAAGAATTTAAACCATTAACGGCAGCAGTAACAGCAATATCAACTTGCATAGTAGTCTAAAAGGAATAAACAACATGTTAAGACATACTGACATCTACATTATATCTAGGTAGTATGAGGGAGAAAAAAAAAAAATATATATATATATATATATATATATATATATACATACATACATACACACACGCACATGTATATATATATATATACACACACACATACACATACATATATATATAATGAAAAAAAAAAAAAAAAAAAACCCCCATGGGGTTAGCTTTAGTATCGGTCAAGTACATAAGACTCCGGAACGAAAAAATAAAATATAAGATACAAAGAGACTGTTAGGCCTAGTGGTTGTCCATCTTAATAATCTATCCCAAGGTGTCAGTGGTAATATCAACTTGTTGGATAATCGAGAGGAACAAACAACCTGACAACCTGTTAAGAGGTATTAACATCCACATAAAGTGTAGATGGCATGCATAAAGAAAGCAAAAAAAAAAAAAAAAAAAAAAAAAAAAATGAGGGGGGAAAACCGCCCTCCCTGCGTTCCGGCTAGTCAGACTAGGTAAAGGGTCTGTGTCTTTAGACCCGAGTCCTGAAATGCTTATGTAGCGTTCTGGATGCCCCCTCCTGAGTAAAGTGAGGGAGAGTTAAAACATGCATGGTCTGACTGGTGCAAGTGTGTCGTGTCGCTGATTCACTGGATGGCTTAATAAGCAAGATCACCCGGCTGCCTCCTCGATTGGAGCTTGTCGTCGGGAATTCCCTGGTGAGCGAGCCTGTGGAGGACCTCCTCGGTTACGTCGGTTTCGGGACCTTTGTGGTCTGGCCATGAGGGCCTGGTGTTGCGGTTCCCTGGGGATGATCACCGTGAGCCAATTGGGAATGGGGACTGGGTCCATCTCTGCAAAGGCAAACAGGTCTGGTAGCTCTGATGGATGGCGCAGGGGGAAGGTATTTGGGCCCTTGCGGACTATGAGGTGGAATGGGTGCCCCCATTTGTAGGTGAGTCCCTTCACGCCTAGACCGTCCAGGAGAGGTTTTAGTGACCGCCGCATCAGCAAGGTCTTTCTGGAGATGTCCGGAAGAAGGTGGATTGCTGCACCATCAAATTCTAGGACCCCCACTTGCCACGCTCTTCGTAATATCTCCTCTTTGAGGGTAAAAGAGTGCAAGCAGCATAGGACATCTCTGGGTCTGTCAGCAGGGCCGAGTCTGGGGCCCATGGTCCTGTGCACTCTGTCAATGATTATTTCTGCGTCCGGTGGGCGGTCTAGATAGCGGTTAAAGATGTGAGTCACTGTCGCGCGTAGCTCTGATTGCGGGACAGGTTCTGGGATCCCTCGCAGTCTGATGTTCTGCCGTCGGCTGCGGTTCTCCAAGTCGTCCATGTGCAGTTGTATCTGTATCATTTGGTCATTGAGGTCACTGTTAGAGGTCTGCAAGGCTTGCACAGCTTGTGTCGCTATCTGTTGTTCCTGTTCAAGGGAAGTTACACGTGAGTCCAGGGCAGTCACCTCATGCTTAATGTTTTGTACTTCCCCTCTCAGGGCTGTCTCCATTCTGTGTGCTATTGTCTCTAAGTCATCTCTTGTGGGTAGTTGTTGAAGGAATGCCCATAACTTTTGCACTGAACCTGTGTCAAGGGGGACACCCTGTGTGTGGGGTGGGTTAGGGTGGTTACTCACTGCGTCCTGGTGAAGAGATGGAGATCCCTGTTCCTCTGTGTTGAGTTCCGGGCTGTAGCACAGGACGCCATGTGGTGTGGATGCTGTGGGGGACGTAGAGAGCTCCGGGCTGCACATGCCGTCCTCTGTTGCTGCGGAGCCTGTCAGCGATCTGGGGAGGCAGGGGGAGAGATCACTAGGAGGAGTGAACGGCGGCATTATGTGATCCTCCGTCAGCTGCAGTGATGGTCCCGGCTCAGTGCTGTGCTTCCTTGCGGCCGCGTGACGGGCCGGCGCCATCTTGGCATTCGCGGGAGTGGATGCCGCGGGTTGCTGCGGCAGTAGGAAGCGATCCATGCTGCCCTGTGTGGCGGTTACGTACCGGTCCTGTTTCCTCTGCATTCAGGGGACCGGTGGGCACCTCCGTTGTGCTGTGTGTCTGCTCGGTAAGGCTACGGGAGAGCCGATGGTCGGGAGCTCCGTGAGAGAACGTCCTCACGCCGCCATGCCTAGGCCACGCCCCCAGGTCTGATCATTTTTAAAGGAGAGCAGGCTGAGTTTCCAGAACAGCCAGAAAACTTGCTTAGTTTTTAATAGGAAAGCAGAGGGACTGGCAGGAACACCAGGGATTTCATACAAAGGAAGCAATACAAAGAGAACAAGATACTTTCTCATATAAGTACATGGGACAGCAGGTATACAGTGGATATAAAAAGTCTACACACCCCTATTAAAATGTCAGGTTTCTGTGATGTGAAAAAAGAGGCAACGATAAACCATTTCATAACCTTTTACACCTTTAATGTGACCTATAAACTGTACAACTCAGTTGAACAACAAACTGAAATCTTTTAGGTGGAGGGAAGTAAAAATAAAATCATATGGTTGCATAAGTGTGCACACTAGTGTGTATACTAAAACTTTGTTGAAGCACCTTTTGATTTTATTACAGCACTCAGTCTTTTTAGGTATGAGTCCATCAGAATGGTACATCTTGACTTGGCAATATTTGCCCACTCTTCTTTGCAAAAACACTCCAAATCTGTCAGATTGCCAGGGCACCTCCTGTGCACAGCCCTCTTGAGATCACCCCACAGATTTTCAATGGGATTCAGGTCTGGGCTCTGGCTGGGCCATTCCAAAACTTTAATCTTCTTATGGTGAAGCCATTCCTTTGTTGATTTTGGATGTATGCTTTGGTTCGTTGTCATGCTGAAAGATGAAGTTCCTCTTCATGTTCAGCTTTCTAGCAGAAGCCAGAAGGTTTCGTGCCAATACTGAAATGGTATTTGGAACTGTTCATAATTCCCTCGACCTTGACTAAGGCCCCTGTTCCAGCTGAAGAAAAACATCCCCAAAGCATGATGCTGCCACCACCATGCTTCACAGTGGGTATGGTGTTCTTTTGGGGTGCAGTGTTGTTTTTGTACCAAACATATTTTGGAGTTATGGCCAAAAAGTTCAACCTTGGTTTCAGACCAGAACACAATTTTCCCACATGCTTTTGGGAGACTTCAGATGTGTTTTTGCAAAATTTTGCTGGGATTGGTTATTATTCTTCATAAGTAAAAGCTTCCATCTTGCCACTCTACCCCATAGCCCAGACATATGAAGAATATGGGAGATTGTTGTCACACATATCACACAGCCAGCACTTGGCAGATATTCCTGAAGCTCCTTTAATGTTGCTGTAGGCTCTTGGTAGCCTCCCTAAACAGTTTTCTTCTCGTCTTTTCGTCATTTTTGGAGGGACATCTAGTTCTTGGTAATGTCACTGCTGTGTCATATTTTCTACACTTAATCATGACTGTTATCACTATGTTACTTTTAACAATGAGATTCCTCTGATGCTTTGGAAGCTCTCTGCAGACTATGGCTTTTTCTGTAGGATGCGACTAAGAAAATGTCAGGAAAGACCTACTAGGAGAGCTGAACTTTATTTGGGGTTAATCAAAAGGCACTTTAAATGATGGTAGGTGTGCACTGACTCCTATTTAACATGAGTTTGAATGTGATTGTATAATTCTGGACACAGTTACAACCCCAAGTTATAAGAGGGTGTGCACACTTATGCAACCAGTTTTATTTTTTACTTCTTTCCCCCCTAAAATATTTCAGTTTGTTTTTCAATTGAGTTGTACAGTTTATAGGTCAGATTAAATGTGGAAAAAGTTTCAAAATAATTTACCTTTGTCTCATTTTTTTACATCACAGAAACTTGACATTTTAACAGGGGTGTGTACACTTTTTATATCCACTGTATTTTAGGAATATGAAATGTTGGGGTAAAGAATTCTTTAAAAACAAGTTGATTTCTATGGGTCTTGTTAATTGGCTAGCTTGGTGATTTTTTATAACAGTCCAGAAGTGTGAACCAAGCCTAAAGCTGACATTCCTAGATGCCCGGTTCCTTTGATATAATATTTTGCATCGCTGACCCAAAGCAAGTGTAACGTCCACACTTTATTAAGTGTGCGCTAACAATTTAAATTTTGTTTTTCCCAAACTGTAATGGAGTTCTGGGGGTTGATTGTACAGGATTTACTTTGGCATCAGTCTGGCTGGGCGGTACTGAAGTTCCGTCTGATCATAGGTGCAGTGAGGCACCTGTGACAGGCTGAGAACAAAGCCTGGTTGGACGCGTTAGGTACCAATCTTTCATCAGTGGGCGCGTCTGGCCCCGCTGTAGAGTGTGGGAAGGGGTATTTAAGGTGCTGAAGTCACATGTTCAGAGTTCGGCTGCTGATTTGATTCCTGGTTCCGGTCCGGGGCAGCCCCATGAGGGGTCCCAAGCCCAGGAGTGTCTGCTGTCCCTGAAAGCATGGTCACCCTGACCAGCCCCAGAGGCCCTCATGGTCTGGGGTGGGGATCCGTCTGTTCCCGAGCCTCGGAACTGGTTAGTTTGAGGCCCAGTAACTGAAGGAGGATTCAGAGGTGTCCCGGTGTGCTCTCGGTATTGGAGGGACACGGCAACTCATACAAGTGACCAGGGGAGGACTCTTCGGAGGAGGGCCAACAAGCTGGCTGCTCAGTAAGAGCCTGGGAGCTGAGTTGTATGGACACTAAAGAATCCACACTTCTCACAGTATCGCCAAGAAGGCTGAGAGATCCAGGTACTGTGAGAAAGGTTCCTACTTATCTTCAGGTACAATCTAATCTGTGGCAGAGACTTTGCTATGTTTTCCGGATCACACGCTGGCTGCTAAATCTCTGGCTAGAGGTTTATCCAGCAGTGAAGTGCCCAGTTGCAAGTGGCTACTCTCTGGGTTAATTAGAGACATGCAGTGGATGTCAGCAGTTCAAAGTTCCTGAGTTTTATCACCCGTGCCCTCTATTCCCACCAGAGACTGTGTTACTTTTGGATGTTATCCCTGCAAAATAAAAATCCTCAAAAGGACTTGTGTGTCAGCTCTGAAGTTACTGGGAACCCCTAGACAAAAAGGAAGACGAGCTACGAGGAGGTAACCGGTAAGCTCAGAAAAGTCAAGGCCGCCCCTTGGGGTTATGGCCGCTACACAAGCATGCTGTAAAAGTCCAAACTCTGCAACTTGTTTTGAAGTCAGCAACTCAAAGTATAAGGCTGGGTTTACACTGCTGTGCCGGGCGGCTCACAGCAAGGGTCCAGTGCATTCCTGTTCTCCGTTTCAGGGACAAAACAGGCCAAATTTTGGGCTGGATTCAGACCTGAAACGGACCAAAAGACGCAAAGGACTCTTCTGCAAAATGCATAAGAGAGCCGGTCATAGTCTGCGATGCGAATTGGATGCGTCGAAAACTACATCCAATTCGCACTAATGTTAACCCAGCTTTAAGCGGAGTTCCAGCTTCTAAAAAAAAAAAAAAAAAAAAAAAAAATGGAAAGTCAGTAGCTACAAATAATGTAGCTGCTGACTTTTAATATAAGGACACTTATAAGGATCATCGGCTTGGGTGCAGGAGCCAGCATTGCAACTAAGGGAAACCGTCAGTGAAGGCTTCACAGAAAGTTTTCTACTGCGTATGCACAAGTCACGTGGCGCTTTCTAAATGGCCCTGTCGTCTTCTGGGACACACAGAGGTCCCAGAAGGCAGCAAGGGGGGAAGGAGGGGCCGATGCAAATGTGGAGATGACGTACCACACCGTGGCAAGGTAGGACAGACGTACAACAAAAAAGGTACAAAACGCTAAAAACAAAAAAAACAAAAGGATATCCGAAAACGAGGGGGGTGGGGTGCTCCATTGTTTTTGACCTAGTTTAATTTTTGCCTGGAACTCCGCTTTAAGGGTCCTTTCATACAGGTGAACCGATCAGGTCCACCTGACAGTTTTTCAGGTGGACCCGTTTAACTGGTCTATGAAACACTATGGTCTGGTGGGTGTAAACAGATACCCACCTACCTCTGATCTGACCTGGTCCGGTCTGCTAAAAAAAAAAAAAAAAAAAAAAAAAAAATGGAAGGGATCCATTCCCCCTCCGTCTAGGTGGATCGGTTTGGAGGGCAGAGTGTTTACACTCCACTGTCCACAGAGCACAGCGGGCTGTGTTCATGTCCAATCTGCATTCACCTGTCATCCGGCCACTCTGCTCAGCAGGGGATCAGCAAACAGATGCTGAGCAAAGCAGGTTCCGCTCCATGTGAAAGGGGGTTTAAAAGATCACATAACATCCAGGCAGATACCATTTTCAAGAGGGGTCAGCAGTGTCAGTCTTCACATTTCTCAGTAGGGGTTTCTTTTCATGTAATACCTGGAAAACTATCACATTTCTTACATAGTCAGATAGAAAAAAAAAGACAAGTCCATCTAGTTCAACCAAAAAAAAAAAAAACAAACAAAAAAAATCATACGATTCCATATACAAAATCTTTTACCCACAGTTGATTCAGAGGAAGGCAAAGAACCCTAGCAAAGCATGATCCAATTTGCTACAGCAGGGGAAAAAATTCCTTCCTGTTCCCCCGAGAGGCAATAAGATGATCTCTGGATCAACTTTAGCTATAAATGTTAGTACCCAGTTATATTATGTACATTTAGGAAAGAATCCAGGGCTTTTTAAAGCAATCTACTAAGCTGGCCAGAACCACCTCTGGAGGGAGTCTATTTCACATTTTCACAGCTCTAATGCCCTGTTACACACGATAGGATTTTCCAACAACAAAATCCATGTTTTTTTTCCAATGTTGGCTCAAACTTGTCTTGTATACACACGGTCACACAAAGTTGGACGGAAATTCCGAACGTCAAGAACGCGGTGACGTACAACACGTACGACGAGCTGAGAAAAAAGAAGTTCAATAGCCAGTGCTGCTCTTCTGCTTGATTCCGAGCATGCGTGGCACTTTGTGCTTCGGAATTGTGTACACACGATCGGAATTTACGACAATGGATTTTGTTGTTGGAAAATTTAAGAACCAGCTCTCAAATTTGGTGTGACGGAAATTCCGATAGAAAATGTCCGAGCCTACACACGGTCGGAATTTGTGACAACAAGCTCCGATCGTACATTTTCCGTCGGAAAGTCCGGCCGTGTGTACGAGGCATTACTGTAAAGAATCCTTTCTGTATTTGGAGATGAAATCTCTTTTCCTCGAGACGTAAAGAGTGCCCCCTTGTCCTCTGTGATGACCTTAAAGTGAATAACTCAACACCAAGCTCACTATATGGGCCCCTTATGTATTTATAGATGTTGATCATATCCCCCTTTATCTCCTCTTCTCAAGAGAGATAGTTACAAAGTAATTCTTATTGAAGTCATATTCAACATTTGTCTTCCGCGGGGTAAATAAAACACAGACACGTCTCTCAAGTTGCATAGTTTTTGAATATTTAATAACTTTAAATCTTTCTAGTCAACATTATATCCACATCCATTAAATAAAAAATTGTCCGAAGCAATTCGTATTGTTTAAATTACAAGAAAAATTTACTGTGCACAAAAATTATACAAAAATAGTTTTTTTTTCCCCCATTGTATTATCTCTCCATTTACCCTAAATTGTCCATTTGCCTGTACAGGTAGTCCTGATTTCGGTGTACAGGGGTCCACGTTCCTGTACAAGACATATGCTTTCACTTTGCAGGAGAGGATTATATAAATATAGTCTTATCTTACAGTATGAACTGCAGAATTTCAGCGTAACTGACTCCATTTCAGAACAAGCGTGTTGCCCTGCAAACTGTCATATTACTTTAGAAAAATACTTTTTGAAGGATGTCTCCAGATCTTTGACAATAAGCTCCAAGACAAAATAAAAATGACATTCTTAGGGCAGCATTACACACAGCCAACCCTCAGCACCCTACTGTCACAGCAGAAAACACCATTTTATTGCTCATTTGGTGGCCATTTTGTGGTGATGCTGTCCTCACACAGACAGGTTTGTGCTGAAATATACAGACAAAGCAATGAGAATTTTAATGAATCTCAGCAGATATTGGGAAAAGGCACGCAAGTCATTAAAGTACAATTTTTCTTTTTTTTTTCTGACAGGATGAAAATGTGAGAAACAAAAATGAAAACCAATGAGATGTTTAATAGGACAACCAAGTAACCAGTAAATAGTGTATGGCTGGCTTGGTTTAAAAGTTAACCCCTAGTGTGGCACTACACAATCATTTTTGCCTTCCTTTGAGGCAGAGATAGAAAAGAACTCCTTGAGGGCAAGGCCAGAATTACAGAGAAGACAAAAACCTTCTACGGGAGATGTAGGCCAGAGACGATGGGTTTGATTTACTAAAGGAAAAAAGGCTGTTCACTTTGCAAGTGAAGCGCCACTTGCTAAGAGAATTTTCCCCAGAGCTTGGTGAACGTGGTGAAATTCCGCTTTCGCTGCAAATACCCAATCACATGCAAGGAAAATTTTAATTTTTTTCTTGCATATGGTTGGATGATGGACGTCAGCAAAACCCTCTGGGAAAAGTTTCCTTGCAAAGTGCACAGCCTATTTGCAATTAGTACAACCCCAATGGATTCAAACTGGTTTAGTTCTCTAGTATGAAGGCAAGTCCATATTCTTAAACGGCCAGGCTGGCTACTTCTGGTCAAGCTGCTCTTCAACATGAAGGGCTCTTATTAGTGCCTTGGGTGAAGAATAGAAGGTTTAGGGGTATTAGGAGCAATACAACAAATGTTTAGAAGTCCAAGTATATTTATTTCCTCACAGAAATCCACATATAAAAAAAGAATTACAAGTCAATGTGTTTTGGGGGCTACAATGTTCACCTTTTATCAGAGCCTTCAATTCTTGCTTTTTTTGGATAGTTATAAGCTATATAGTTATAAGCAATTAGATTGTAAAAACTTTGGCTACTTTTTAAAAGCATGCTTCTGAAGCCAATTGTGAGATCTCTCACAACTAGCTGTAATTGGTTCCTTGAAATAAAGGACTCAAATAATTCCAGAGTTTTTCCCATCTTCTAACCTAGGTGGTCAACAAAACCAGCAGTTTAACGCTGGGATGAAGGAGGGAACCTTGTATTGCTTGAAATGCAATGGCTCATAATCTTTTCAGACTTCTGTATTTAAATATACTTGGATTCCTAATCCTTTGACATAGTGTACTTGCTACAACTTAAAAAAAAAGTTCTACTACAATTTTATTAATGCATTATAGTGCGCTAAATAGAGACATTCTACAATTCTGTGATCATTATGGACCTCAAGGACAAAGTGTCAATTTTGCTTAGTGTAACTGTGGTCCTCATACATGGTAATAAAATTCTAGGTGAAATTCCTGGTGTATTTTTAAAAGACCTGTAGTCCGATTTTCTTTTTTTTATAAAGTGAATGTGACCTTAACGTGAAAAATCTTAACAATGAAGGCTGAACTTTGCCAGTGTCTGTTGTAGCGATTCATCCCCTTCTAAAACAAAAAAATGTTGGGTGTTCCACTTTCACATATTAAACGTTTATTTTGTACTTCTTTTCTCTCTGTGTTATACTAGAAGGGTAACTGACCTTTTATCAGCTGGATTTACTAAAATTGAAGAGTTCAAAATCCAGTGCAGCGATGCACAGAAACCAATCGGCTTCCAGGTTTTTTTTGGTCAAAGCTTAAATTGAAGCCTGAAGTTAGGCCTCTTTCACACGAACGATCCATTCAGGTTCACCTGTCAATTTTTTAGGCGGACCTGAACAGATGCTCCATAGACCTCTATGGAGAGTCGGATGTCAGCGGTGACATGTTCACTGACATCCGACCCGCTCCGATCCGAAAAAGTGTGACGGAGGAAAAACCTACCTTTCCATCCGTCTGCGGATCGGGTGACGACGGACTCTACAGTCCGTCGTCATCCGCTCCCCCATAGGGGAGAGCGGCGCTCTGACAGGTCCGTCCCTGCACAGAGTGCAGAGACAGACCTGTCATCTGCCTGCTCAGCGGGGATCAACGGAGCGATCCTCGCTGAGCAAGCAAATGTTCATGGGGCAGATCATCACGGATCGGTCCCGTGTGAAAGAGGCCTTAAAGTTAGAAGCCAATTGGTTACCATGCACAGCTGCACCAGATTCTGAGATCTCCATTTTTAGTAAATCAACCCCTATGCTGTTAACAGATCTCGTCTCAGCAGTATTGCCAACTGTGCTGCTTGATATGGAAATGGACACTAATGCGGGAAGTAACAAGTCTTTAGAAGACATGCAATCATAAAAATAAATATGCAACAGTAAAGCTGGCCATAAATGTATCAAAATGCGGCCAGTTCAGCAGGGCCTGAACAAATTTTGATCATTCTATGGCCATTCCCCTTGATCTAGTGATCAGCTTCTCCTGAACGGGCTGGTTGGAAAAAGTTTTGTTCAATCAGCACTGATGAGTATATTCTGTGACGCCTCAGCTGTCAGAATACAATAACACAGCGGGGAGGATTCCTCCACCCACCTCGCTTGTGTGGATGGGGGAAGCCATACATTTTTTTTTCGACCAGCCAGCTAGCGGATATAAAAAAGTGTATATGGCCTGCGGATGAAAGTTGCATCCAATACTTCCTTTAGGTAAACGCTAGGTAAAATGCACAACAGTGGGTTCCCTTAAAGCTGTTATTTATTAAGCCGCATATTTTACCTGAAAGTTGGAAAATGCGAGCTGCTGAAAGACCAGCTTGAATAGCACTGACCTGATTTCCTTCTTGGTAAAAACGCTAAATATTGCCTCATATTTACTTGTAGGAGGGAGTACAGTCACATTTCCTAAATGGGTTTAAATTCAGGTAAATAATGTTTTGGTTGTGGAGTTTTCCAAAAAAAAAAAACCTGACATTTGGGGCATTATGACCCAGTGCTCCGTACAGTTTGTGAAGGAGACACCATGCCGATACACTTGTCAGCATATAGTGCACCGCAACTATGTAAAACAGACAGCAACCGCTATTCTTATTACATAGCATTCATCATTGTTACTGCATGACATTAAAAACAGACAGATTCACACCATGGACAGTACAGAAAATTGAGCCAGTGTGAAAGGACACATGAAATTCCTACTTCGCTGAATGAAGATCTCAAAAGATCTCAGTTCCAGCCTGGGAATTCTTTTTTTAAAAAGTCAGCCGCTACAAATACTGTAGCTGCCGACTTGTAATATAAGGACATTTACCTGTCCAGGGAGCCCGCGATATCGGCACCCTAAGCCAATCCATCCATCGGCTTCGGGTGCAGGCACCGGCATTGAAAGTAAGGCAAACCAACAGCCTTCAGGCTTCACAGCCAGTTTCTTACCGTGAGTCGTGCGGGGCTTTCTGAATGGTCCCATCATCTTCTGGGACACATACAGGTCCCAGAAGGCAGCAGGGGGGAGGAGGAGGGCCGGATGCAACCGCAGAAGTGACGTACCTTGCCAACATAGGACAGAAATCCCGAAGAAAACATGCAAAAAAAGATCCGAAGAAAAAAAAAGATCCAAAAACATGGGCAGTTGGGTGGTCAAATTGTTTGAGACCAAGTTCTCTTTTTGCCTGGAACTCTGCTTTAAACTGGCCATACACTAGTCACTTTTCAAACGAACAGTTATACAAAAATTCCCAGCACATTCAATAACTTGATTGTTCGAAAGTACTTTTTACATTCAATTTTGGAATGATTGGGATTTTCTAAAATGAAAAACATGCACTGCTAGAAATGTGTTTGTTCAAGAAAGATTTCCATCCTGCATTGAATTTTCTTGTCACTGGTCTTGAAGCAGTAGTAAACCGCCATGTTTTTCTTTTTTTTACTTTTAAACCTGCAAGGTAAAGTTATAATGTGCTAGTATGTATGGCATACTAACACATTATGTGAAACATACCTTAAAACAAAGCCCTCTTCCTACAGGGTTCGCGCCCCCCAGCTGTCCGATTGGCGGCGCCATGATGACGTCACTCTGGAGCCGCTATTCACGGCACAGGAATGATGCAGGCATGCTGTTCCTTCAGAATCGTCACCAGCCCACTCACAAGTAAATATCTCCTACCTATCTCCTAATGATGCACGTTTAGGAGATATTTACTGTACCTACCGGTAAGCCTTATTATAGGCTTACCTATAGTTAAATATCAACCATGGGAGTTTACTCCCACTTTAAATGAACATTGATTTGACCTCACTAAAGATTAGAAAATCGAAAAAGACATTTTTAAAATGGAAAAATTTTGAATGATTGTATGACCAGCATAAGGGAATTCTACTAGAGTATGACCACCTAACAGAAAGCTCTGACTGGCACAGAAACACTTGAGCTGTGCCTCTATTATACTGTACAACTAAACATGCCAAATGCAAATAAGATATTAAAGCGGTACTCCACCCTAAAGTGGAACTTCCGCTCATCGGAACCCTCCCCCCCCCCCCGGTGTCACATTTGGCACCTTTCAGGGGGGTGCAGATACCTGTCTAAGACAGGTATTTGCACCCACTTCCGGGCATAGACTCCCAGGGGAGTCCATGCCTCTTCCTGTCCCGCCTCGCTGTCTGCCGGGACACACACGGGTCCCAGAGACAGCGCAGCGCATTCCTATTGCATTGCGCGACTCGCGCATGCGCAGTAGGGAACCGGGAAGTGAAGCCACAAGGCTTCATTTCCTGATTCCAATACCCAAGATGCCCAAGATGGCGGCGGCAGCATCCGAGGACCAAGGGACGGTTCGGCCTCGGGTGCCGACATCGCTGGACCCTGGGACAGGTAAGTGTCCTCATTTTAAAAGTTAGCAGCTGCAGCATTTGTAGCTGCTGACTTTTAAAAAAAAAAATTTTTTGACGCTCTCCCTCTTTAACATGTAAGATAATGTGATGCAATAAACTCCACAGACTATTTTGCCATTGGTGACACTGGGCTGGAGGTAGTATGAATGCAAATGCCAGGTTGTTGCCCTTTATGACCACACAGAGAACATCACACAATGTTGAATGCCAATGGTTCTCGCTACAATCCACATGCAGTTTATGGCCAGGTAAGCATCATAAGCGATTGGGCAAGTTGGAAAGTTTGATTACGGTTTTGCAGACCTAATGATAATGAACAGAGGAAGCCAAACATTACACATAGTAATGTGAAGATCAAAGGATGAATAATAAAAAGTCCATATGCATGTTGGGTGAAGGTTTGTTTAGGATTTGGAATCAAATTGTTCAGTTCCCAGTGTATACGAGTAGATTTAGCAGCAGCAGCAGAGATTTTCAGCTGTATTTCCACAATGTAACACTGATGGTTTATATGCCATAGAACAGCAATTATAATCTATTCAATACCCCAAGGAGTACGAGTCATGCACATTTCAGAGCAGTCTGTGCTATGTCCTGGAAACTAGAGAAGTTGCCTCAAACCCTGGTGTATAATGAGCTGGGAAATATCAGTGCTACAAGAACAGGATATTTAAGTTCCTATTCTCCATCATAAATCAGGCCAGGTGTTTCCTGCCCAGCTAGATGGAACGTGCACGGATGGAGATTTTGAACGCACATAAAATCGTACGGCGTAAACCACAATTAGTCTGGGCAGTGTCTCTTCAAAGAGGAGAGCTGAAACTGGAATTTCTGCTTTTGACCAAATATTTAAAAAAAAGGCATGATAATATGTATTTGACTGACATAATCCCATAATGAACAAGAGCTAGATTATATAAAATAATAATTAGTGTGATAAAACTGCAATGTTTTAAGCACAGAATGTTCTCTCCCATAAAACAATGATTAACCAGAACAAACAAGGTTTGCTCCCATTCGTGGAAGTCTATACAAAAAAAAAGACAAAAAATTAATGACAAAGTTCAGAGCCCTTGATATATTTGAAAATGTTGTCACTTTGTTCCTTAGAGTAGACTGGCCACCACAATAGAAAAGCGATTTTTTTTTTTAACATCATTAAGAATCAGCTTACTAGTCAGTTTATTGCAAATGTGAGTTTAAAATGTTCTTATGGCCACCTGTAGATAGAAGACCCCCGGCCACTTCCTTGGTTTCATATAATGGGCCATTCCATAAATTCCACTGAAAATCATAAAATTAACATCCACCTGGTGACGCCATGTTATATGTGAACAGTGCTTCCAGGTACAAGTCCCAGCCATATAAATGAGTGGCTGTTATTTTAAATATCTTTACGTAGAAAAATGTACTTTTGAAAAGTCCTACAATGAGAGTAAGGCCCCTTTCACACTTACACGACTTGTCGCACGATTTGGGACTGCAAATTTCCAATGACAGCCATTCATATTAGTACGACTTCAAGTCGTTCCGACTTCAAAGTAGTCCCTGCACTTTTTTGGTCCGATTTTGATGCCACTTACACAGGCATTCCTTGCAATCGCTGCAAAATCGTGCCAAAATCGCAGTAAAATAGCGCAACTTTGAAGTCGCACAAGTGTGAAAGGAGCCTGAAGACTCTTCCAAAAACCTCCCAAGGTTACAGCAACGGATTTCTGAAAAATGGTGTTGGTGCAGTTGAACCTGTATTACAATATAAGCATTTGAGTAGTAACAAACCTATTTCAAATGCTAAAAAGAACTAGTGTCTTTCAGATCACTGCTCTAAACTCAAAAGTAAGGGCGCCTTGTTTTATACTAAAATCTACGTTAAATGTATATAATATAACCCTTATGCCTTTCTCTGCACACAATGCAGAACACTCCTACTGCCAAAGGATTCTAACATTTGTACACAAGAAGACAGAATTAGTACCATGTCATCCATGAGTTCTAAAAACTAAGACAATTAAAGAAAATGCTAATCCTTGAGAGTTGTCCTTGTATCTGGTCTTTTCCCCCACAGGCATTGTCTATAGGGATCTGGCCTTCAAACATGACAAACCTGGACCAGGTGGGTTTATGGTTTGTTCAGGGATGCATGAGTGTGTACAAGTCAGTCAGCCACCATTTCAAACAATATCAAGCAGCTAGCCTTAGTGACAAAATGAGCTTTACAACAAATTGATAAAAGCTAGAACTTCAACAGAAGGCCTAAGACATTATGCAATTTTGAAAAACTGCTCAATTCCCCTATCAACAGAGTCAGTGTTCAAGGGGGAATCCCTCTCGCAGCACTATTGTGTTCTGCCAGCAGGTTGCATGGGGGCCTTCCTTACTGGCAGAATAAAATTACTGCTGGTGACGCCAGCAGCGATTGGGAGAAAAAAAAAAAACAGGCTGGTTGTACTAAAGTCGATCAATGGATCGACTTCGGCACAACCAGCCTCTTAATAAAGGGACTGAAATTCCTGTTGAACCAGCCGAATTTCAATCTATGGCTGGCTTCACTTCGCAATCTGCAAGTCCCAAATGCACATGAAGAAGTATAAAAACACATTATCTTTTTGAACACAAAGCTGGCGACACGCTATATTTGGTATAAACCATCTCCTTTAGATCCAACATTTATGTTGTGCATGACCAACCTAAAGTAGTAGGTCCATTGCAGTTAGTTTAAAAAAAAAAAAAAGATGGTAATGTGTGATCAGCTTTAATTTGTACAGAGCTTCCATACTGGGCCTCGTTTATTAATGTCAATTAGAAAATATGGTGAAATGTGAATTTTGTGGCTGTGGCCAATACCAGCCTTTAAAGAAATTTGGATACAATTTGCCTTGTGCAATGTATTCAGTTATATTAAAAAAGTGCAAGCTTACGTATGACTGATTTATATTTGCCTCCATATTTAGCTTCATTAATTTTGTATGTCTGACTCAGAGGTCTCAACTGGAAAGAGCAAACCTCAAGTGACCGTAAATGTGGCCATGTGCGGTGTGAATTTTGGCTGGTCCTTTATGAACTGGTCAAAGTTCACTTCGTGGGAAGCCTTATTGGCTCCTTCCTGCCTGACATCCTTCAATTGAAAAATCTTAAGAGATTGGTGGAAAAACAGTTAGCTGAACAGAATCAAATGCAGCCTCGGTTTGAGTATTCTGACAGCCAATGAGGTTGGCTGTCAAAATACAATGATAGCAATGGAAGATTCACCCATCCGTGATGTTTAACGTGGAATCTTTTTCAATTTTATTGCATTCAACACGGGACAGCCTAGGATCACAGGAAGTGAGCTGGGTGTCATTTAACCCAGAAGAGGAACAGAGATCGAGGATGTCACAGAGGGCATTGCTGGAGCATGAAGACCGTGAGTAGCGCACTGGTATTTTTTTTTTTTTTTTTTTTTTACAGGACACACAGAAAAAACATTATAAAAAAGTAAAAAATTTTGTTGGGCTTTAAACCCAATCATGACTGGTTCTCTTTAGGACACTTTATGAGTGAGGTCCAGTATGTTTTCCTAACAAAACAAACCTGGGACTAACAAACTTAATGAACAGCTATGTCAGACTACATCAGTTCACAAGAAGTGAAAGAAGATAAAGCATGACCAATGGAAAATATAGGGATAAAATACATAAAACCCATTTAGGAAAGAAATTGATCAATATGTGTCAAAAAATAAGCTCTAACGTATACCAACACCCTATCCCATTAAAATATACATGTTCAGATTGACAGATTCACTCACATAGAAGGAAAAAGGTAAAATTTCCTAACTATGTCAGGTTGTGATGCCCTTCTGTATTAGGATCCCCAGATACCACGAGACACGACTGCTATAATTGCTGGATGACCTCCATTTTTAGGGTAGATGGCTGGATCCTAATAGACCAAGACTGAAGAGGTCCAGCTATTTCTGGACTGCAAAGAGATCTACAGTCATGGCCATTTCATACCCACTGCTGCTCACCAGACACTGGATTTGCAAAAGTTGTTTGCAACATCCACAGGGAAATCATTGGCAGATCTGGTCTGAAAGATGCAAATCTGCAAAATGATTGTCCTGTATATGGGCATTTACCATGACAAAAAGTAAATAAGCATTGATTACTTGATATGCAGGAAAAAAATCACAGCCCAGAATAGACAACTAAAAGGTGACACCCACAATACTCTGTGCCAAGGTATTCACCTTGCCCCGTCAGTGTACTGTACGCAGGAATTCTTGAAATGCTTTAAAATAAGAAACCTGTATTTTCCCTCCAAGTGTAATGTGTACGTGACTCGGACAATCTGCTCCAATGCATTCCGCTCTGCACAGCACATTATCATTCTATTACATGTCAGCTGGGATCTCTCTCTCCGCTAGGTCTAGGCAGACAACCTTATTAGTGCATGAGATATGACCTTGCTTCTATACATAGTTTACCAGCCTGGCTCCCAGATGCTGATGTACTATATAGCAGTTGATATTTGTAAACTGGCTTAACAACCTACAAGGAGCTTTCTTGTCTGCACAGAATTTCATTTTGTACAGTTCCTGCCCTTTAAAAAAAAAAAAAAAAAAAAACTAGGCAGACTGGAAAACTAGGTGTACCTGCACCCCGTCTATGGATGTTCCATCACTGAAAGGGTTAACTGATAGCCACTTCAGCAGGCAGGCAAAATATGGAGATCAATAGGCACTATAAGTTAAGAAAAAAAATCTGGGAAGATGTACGATGATCAATAAAAAGGAAAAAAACACAAAAACACAAAAACAAAACATTTTTTTTTTGATGTTTCCTGGGCATTAGCCAGAGCACTGGATGGAAGCATGACGCTGATGTAGAAGTCGGTATCCACATAAAATGGTCCAGTGTTGAAAGGAAACCTGAATGGAGTCTGTATGATGGCATGATGTTTTGGGGAGGTGATGTCAGAATTGTCATCAAAGGGCACTCTGTTGCTTTATAAAAGCAGTTCTTTCATTGTGAACATCCACCTCCTCTACCTCAGACTCTGAGAATCCTTCTTCTTGCCACATTTCTGATGGGATCCCTTTATAAGAGATGATCCCACTGTCCAACATGTACAACTTCTTCCTGCCCAGGATAACCCCGGAACGCACCTGGAGGAATAAGAAGATACCCACAAAGACAAGGACTATCATGATGCAGCTGAGGGTGGCCGCAATGACTGGCATGTTTGAGTAACCCTTTGCCATTTCTGGAACGACCTCTTTTAGCTGTGGTGATTCTCTGACTCTCTGATGGGAACAGGAAAAGTCCAACACGTTGTAGTGTGAGTGAGCTGGGCAGCTGAGGCAGTCATTTGCAGTGGTACCCTTGCAGGTAGAACAGGAAGGATGGCAGGGCATGCAGACATTAGCCAGGAGAGGCTCTATGCTGTTCTCCAGTGTGTATTGGATACTCTGAACACTGGCTGTGAATCCTGGGGGACAAGTCTTCACACATGTCTTCTGATGGAGGAAAAAGCCTTCTTCACAAACTGCAGAAAAGACACAAAAAGGACAACCATTACTAAAGATTATTCTGCACCATGGATGGTTTACATTGCCATAAATAACTTTAGAGATGTTCATTATCTTTCCTTAAAGGTCTACTCGCATTTTCAAAATACTGCTTTCAGCTGAGCAGTCCATGACAAATAACCCAAGTCACTATTTGGCAACAGCTTCCATTGGCAATATGAAATCAACATTCAGATTTGTAATTGGCTAAGTGAAGTTTTGTTTGCAGGTAGCCACCCCTATTTTGCAAAACTGAAAGGGGTAAGTTGAAAAGGGAAACCAAGAAGATGGCCATCATCTTCCAACATCTGTCCCTACATGAAACTAAAATAAATCTTCTATTGAATCAGCAGAGCACTTCCTTACATATGTCAGTGCCTAGGCACCCTGACTTATACCATCAGGAGTTTGATAGAAATACTCACCCACTCCTGCTTTGATTACTATTACATTGATGGTATGATCAGGGGGCATATTTTATATATATATATATATATATATATATATATATATATATATATATATATATATATATATATATATATATATATATATACACACACACACACACACACACATACACACACACACACATATATAAAAATAAAAGACAAAGGAAAGAGCAACACCACCACTGACTAAGTCTAGTAGTTTATTAGTTCTTATAAAAACAAAGACAATATGCGCTCACAGTGTATGATTCAAATGCAGCATGTAATGCAAATTCCAATTGATGGCAGCCTTTCCCAAGCTCAGGCACTTCCCCTGCAGATAGCCTCTTGCCAGGCACCAGAAGGGGCGCTGTGGACCACATGGAGATCACCAAGGAGGAAGCCGGGCACCAGAATGGCGTGATGACGTCAGATACGAAGTGGAAACCTGTTTTGAGGTGTTCCTGTCCCTTTCTCAAGGGGTTTGAGAAAAGGGCAAGAACGCCCTGAAACATGTTGCCACTCTGTATCTGACGTCATCACACCATTCTGGTGCCTGGCAAGAGGGTGCCATCAAGTGGAATTGCATTACATGCTGCTTTTTGGATCACACACTGAGTGCATATTATCTTTGTTTTTATGAGAGCTAATAAACTACTACACTTAGTCAGTGGTGGTGTTTCTCTTTCCTTTGACTTTTACATATATGTGAGTCTGCAAGAGGGAGTCATCCAAACCCTGCCATCTGGAAAAAACCTGCTGATGCGGATGGTGTTCATCCTTTATTTTCAAGGAGGAGTATGGACTTTTGGATTATAGACTTGTATAGAATTAAGTCACACTTAGATTATCCCTTATTTTTGGTCACATTTGGTTGAGGTTGAGTTTTGAGGCTTTTGGCATTTTATTCATATTTGCGCTGGGGAGTTGTGCGTTTACATGTACATATAGTACATATTTACATCATCAAGAGGCATAGCCTAGGACAGGAGTCTTTAAACATTCTAAAAAAAAGGGCCAGTATACTGTCCTTCACACTTCAAGGGGGCCAAACTGTGGCAAGTGAGTAGTAAATGCCTCGGGCTTGGTGGTCACTGAAAAAGAGTCAAAAAAAAAAAAAAAAATTACATAGCGCCTGTGGATAATAGGAAAATGAATAGTGCCCCTTTGTTGGGATCAGTAGGAAGAACAGTGCTCCCCACATAGGTGTGCGCAGCCTATTGCATTAGGTGTGCACCCCAAAGCTTAAACACACTAATATATTATATATATATATATATATATATATATATATATATATATATATATATAATTATATATATATATAGCAGTAGACAGTGCCAGTAGGGCAGAGGTTGGGGTCAGTAGTTTGTTTTTATTTTATTATATTTTTGTATTTTTTACAATTGTATTGTTTTTTTACAATAATTTATTTTTATTATTTTTACAATTTATTAGGAACCCCACTTTGGTGAAATATCAGGGGTCTGAATAGCCTCACTTTGACAGAGAAAGGGACAGAGATTTGCATGACAGTCCCTTTCTCTGCAGCCAAGCAATAAGGGAAATCTACGCAGCACAGCGTGATTAGGGTGTGCCCAGAAAAACCTGGCACACCCTGTGCGCATGCCTATGGCTCCCCAACTGATGTCAATGGGTAGATATATGCCACAGTGTTGGTATCAGTGGGAGGCATAGTACCCCAAGAACCAGATTAAAGGCAAGAAAAGGGCCGCTGTTTGGGGACAACTAGTCTAGGAAAAGTTGGGTCTGTTTCAGAGACACTGTGTAACGGATATAAATGTCCTATGTAAAAAAAAAAAAAAAAAAAAAAAAAAAAAAGCAGCTTCGGAATCATTGTTATAAAAACGACATCATCCACACTAACTTGTCCCTTACTGTGTGAAGGATAAGTTTGCCTGAGTCTGGGTATGCGTGAATTGTTAATCTACTTAAATTGCTGGTACTTTTATATGCTATTTCACCAAAAACAAATTATTTTAAAGTGGAAGTAACCCCCCCTATCGTTTTCAGCCAAGGAAGCTGCCATCGTTGCCTCTGTTTAATCTTCAACTGCCACAGTGCTGCACATGTGATCCGTTATGACACCAGCCATTGGATGGTTTGACTGTTTGGTTGAGAGCACAGCCAATGTGCAGCAAGCATTCACGGCATGCCTTTTTTTTTAGACTGTTAAATCGATGGGTTTACTTCCGCTTTAAATGTTATGTGCAGTCAATTCCCAGCAGCCAATCAGCTTTTCTTAGTACGACATTACTAACTGATTTCCCGTAGTAGATGGTTTTGCATCACCACTCTCTGCACAATGCTGATTGAAGTTACATTAACCACAGAACACTCCCTATGTTGTACCACTTATCTACTGTGCAGATCTGTACATAAAACCCTAAAACTGCTCATTCTGTGTTCTAACAAAGAAATCAAGTAAAGAGTAGCAACTCGACATCTGGTCACTGCGATCCTGGGATAGAACATTCACAATACAATGGAATTATCCATCAAAAGAAGCAGAAAGATACTGTTAAAGTAGTGATCAGAGTCACACAAAAGATGATATAAACTTAAAACCTGAAAAAATAACAACAGGTAGCAGGGGATGATGGTGCACCTGTCATCCGCACAAAATGAAGGTAACTATTTTGTTGTAAATAAGGTGGCTGGAAATGGGCGCCACATACCAAGTCCAGATAAGACGCTGCTCTTGCATAACGAGTGTGCATCAAGACATATTAAAATGCTTATCAGCATTTTACAAACTTGCTGCTGGTGAATGAAAGCATGATTTGACCCCACACACATCTTACGGCTAGCCAATAAAGAGATCTGTTCAATCCTAAATGATGTCAGTGTGGGGTCAGAGCAGATTGCCGAAGACAGATAAATCGAAACGCTAAGTGGACACAGTGTGAGATTTGGAATATTAAGCCCAGAATACATTTCTTTCTGTAAATTACAACGCAATAAAAGATTAATGCTTTCCATAACGATGTGAAATCTATGCACAGCTGTGTGGGAAAGAAAAGACGCTGCAGTTGTAAATTGCATCCTGCTGTGACTACAGCAGAATCACCATATACACTTTGACAGATGCCAATCAAATGTTAAGCAGCACACACTTCATCCATCATTGCTCAGGTTATAGAGATGTAAGTGTGGCCATTGGGAGAGACGGGAAGGTGAATGGGGAGCAGTGGACAAATTATCATAGTAGATGCAGGTCAGAGCAGACAAGGGCAACTGAAGGATCCTACGTTGGAGCACTGAAATTTAGATTCCGTACCATTACCTGATGTAATGTATTCGATTTAAAGGCTAAGACCGCCTTTAAAGTGGTTGTAAACCCTCATGGTTTTTCACCTTAATGCAGTGTATGCATTTAGGTCAAAAACCTTTAGTGCTGCAGCCTCCAGCCCCCCCCCCCCCCCCCCCATTTTACTTACCTGGACGCTGTCATCCTCTGTCCGGGAACGAGCACACCATCTGTAGCTAGTGTCTCGTGTCCCGATTAGATAGATTGAAAGCAGCACAGCCATTGGCTCCCGCTGCTGTCAATCAAATCCAATGATGCATGCACCGGGGGGTGGGGCCGAGTCCTGCATTCTGTGTGAATGGACACAGATGCGGGACTCGGGAGCGCGGCCACACGGGTGTCCACCAAGGAGAGCGCTTCCCCAACATGGACACTATTCTGGTAGGAGCCGCCAGCGCTTCCGTGGGACCCCAGAAGAGGAGGTTCAGGGCCACTCTGTGCAAACTGTGAACTGCACAGTGGAGGTAAGTAGAACAGGCTTGTTATTTAAAAAAACAAACAAACACACAAGTGTTTATAACCCCTTTAAAGGGGTTGTATACTCTGTACACCAACTTTTATCAACAAGTAAAGCCTATATTAAGGCTTACCTGTAGGTGCTTGAAATATCTCCTAAACCTTCACGGTGTAGGAGATATTTACTACCGAGTGCCGATGACCAATGTCATCGGCGCATGCGCCCTTTAGAAGGGGCACATCGTGCCGTTTCTAATAGGGGTCATGCCGTGACTGGCGGTTCCTGCGCGCAGTAACGTCACGCAACTCCGGCCAGGCACAGAGCTGGAGTTTGTGGCCCCGGAAGGAGGAGGGGCGAAGATGGATGCTCCCCTGCTAGTGGGGACAAAGGAGACATTGCAGGCTTCAGTTTCAGGTAAGTGACACATAATGGGCTACTAGGCGATGCATAGTAGCCCATTTTGCTTTACCTTTGCAGGGAAATAAAGAGGAAGTAAAACCTTTTGGGTAATTTGGGTTTACTTCCTCTTTAAGTCAATGTTGCACCCAAATTGGGTTGCCTCATGTAACCTGATGCCAAGCAAACCCCCCCAGCCCCCAAAAAGGTCCCCCTCTAATAGCATAGTGGAGTTCTTTTCCCCCACAGTAGCTGTTAGGAGATCTGAGAATGTTTTAACTACAAGCCCCATCTACCATGGCCACAGAGGGACTTGTAGTTCTCAATGGAAAAAGAAAGAGTTTTGGGAATTTAAACGAGGCATAAGACCTGCAAATCAAATGTCTACATCCCTATTAATATAGCAAAAAGAGAAAGGTTGTAAATTTTCCTCTTTATTTTTATTCCCAAATGCCCATAGTTATGTTCAACATGCCATCTGCTGTTCCATGTGGATTTTATGTACACCTGTTTTGTATATCCTTGCGGTCTATACCACCTCAGCTCCCAGGAGAGGCGCTGTCCATAGTTTACCTTCGGTGCCCACAATTATATGTCACATCCATGGTCATTGTGTAAGTATGGGGAGAGGTTTCAGCGATGCATATATCATTTTTATCTCTCCATTTTGATATTTCTCCATTTTTCAATTATCTAAATTTTTTAGACACACTCCTTGCATCTGCTCCTGATGAATGGATACAATTCCATGAAACGCATCAAGCTTTTAGATGCTACATTCCGATGTTTACAGTGAATTTTCAGATGCTACATTCAGATGTGTCGAACATGGATTCTTAATCTACTCTTACCAATGTTCTGAGAGTTTCTGCCCACATTAATCATGCTGGGTTCTATTTTATATGAGAATATGGATTGATGAATTTTGCATATTGCAAGTCCTGTACTATTACGATGTTTGTTTATCTGTAAATATATATATATATATATAATATATATATATATATATATATATATTTTATACTATTTGTTTTATACTTGCATGTGCGTCATGAGTATATACACTGTTACACGGAATGCCCTGTTACATTGTTATCAGTACATAGTGTCCCTTTTGCTTTCCTGCTGCATGCTTCATTTAAAGTCCCAACCTTTCTCTTTTTGCTAGTTCTCAATGGAATACAAGTTGGTAAGGACATAGAGCTGGAGGAAGAGTATGCAAGAGTCTGGCAATGCTTTGCAGGCTCATCTGCAACAAAATAAATTTTTTAAATATGCTTTGACGGAAAAAAAAAAAAATATATATGCGCACTTATTTTTGGAAAAAGTGTTGATTCTCCCCTTAACACACTGTCCCAATTGAGGAATCCTTACCGCAGCGTTATTGTGTTCTTCCAGCAGGGGGCCTTACAATGATCATTGCTAGCGGCTATAGCCAGTGGCACTAATTGTTTGGGGGAAAACAGACAGGCTGGTTGTACACAAGTCAACATGTGTACAACCAGCTTCCCCATACATGGATTGAAATGTGGTTGGTAGCTGCTGAACCAGTTACATTTTGACCCATGTATGGCCAGCCTAAATCTTTATGCGATGCGTCTATACACACTGAAGAAAACAAATGGGGGTGTTGCCCCAGTCAGAGTGCATTTGTACATTTTTGAAAAGTACAGAAGAGAAGCTTCCTGTTATGTGCACACAGTTTACTGAGCATCCCCCCCTTGTTAAAACGTGTGCAGAACTATTGAATGAGAACAGGAAGGAACACGCTGGTGGTGCCGTGGGAAGAAATGGGTCAATTTTAAATGTAATCTACCACACTGAAAGCGTTGCACTTCAATTACGGGAGGAACCCTTATCTGGTAAACACCATTTCCCAGGCAGTCAGCTAATAGAATTCCAAATCTGTATAACATCTTGCAGCAAAGGCCGTGAGTGAAGCATAGCAATCAACGGTTGTATTTATTTGATAAATCCCAGCTTCAGGAGTAATGAGATACTTTGAAAGGGGGAGAAGGAAATAAAATATTAAAGTAAAAATTGAAATTTAAGCCTTTAATTGCATGCAGTAAACAATCTATTTGGTCAGGGCTTAAGTTTTCCATCCCAACAACAGACGTCTTGCAATCACATAGGGCAGCACAGTGGCTTAGTGGTTAGCACTTCTGTCATCTGTTATAATTCCAACTATCTACGTGGAGTTTGCATGCTCTCTCTGTGCTTGTGTGGGTTTCCTCCAGGTACTCTGGCTGCCCCCACACTACAAAGACAGGCTGGTAGGTTATTGGTTCTGGTCTAAATTGGCCATAGTATGTATATTTATGCATGGGAGATAGGGACCTTAGACTGTAAGCTCTTTGAGGGCAGAGACTTATGCAAAATGTGCAGTATGTAAAGTGCTGTGTAAATTGTCAGCTAGCTATAAGGCTAGTAAGTGCTTGAGGGTAGCAAACAGCTTGTCAGGGTTTCTACATAGAGAAAGAGTTGGAACAGTGGGCGCACTGGAAAAAGCTTTTTGGACTTAGGGCTGGTAAAGACCTAAGACTGGAAACATCACTAGTTATAAGCAACATGCTGAGCCTCTAGTTTCTAAGTCGAGCACATGGCACTGATAGGAGCTGAACCAGTCTCTTAACTTTGGAGTAATAGCTGTGGATGGCAACTCCTTAGGAGCAAGCTCATCAGGCAAAGACTGGGGTGACTCAGAATCAGACCGCGGTGACTTTCAGTCAAAGTCTGACTAAGTGCTAAGAAGCCACCAAGGCCGTGGGTACATCAGATACAGACTTCTGGAGCATGCTTGTGGACTCTGCCCTCAGAATTAGAAAAAAACCTTTGAAACAAAGTCCTGCATCACTGTAGCAAAAACCCTGACGGGCTTACTCAAAAAGTGAGTTTTCAGAGACAGGACAAGCACTGAGACAATCTCCACTGCTCTGGACCTGGAAAGTGCTCTGCAGTTAACAGTTTACCAAAACAGAGTCTGGAAAGCACGCTATATGGATCCCAATGCCTTTAGGTCACCTTTAAACTGGCCATACATGGATTGAAATTTGGCAGGTTCAGCAGTGAGCGGACACATTTCCATCCATATACCAGCCTATTGATTGACCTATGTACAACCAGCCTGTTGGAAAATTTGTTCTTGATCAGCACCGCCGGCTATAGCTGATCAGTGTATTCTGACAGCAGGGAAAGCTCCCTGCTGTCAGAATACAATAGTTCTGTGGGAGGGGTTATCCTAGCCACATCAAGAGTGTGGATGTGGGACTAGAGTCATGTATGGCCAGCCTTAGGTTACCCCTTAAATTTCTAGTCCGCTGGGTGCAGAAACAGCACTACAAAAGCCAGGCTGAGGACAGCCATACTGGATAGCTGCAATGGAAGAGGCAAGCTCTAGCAGCAGCCTTAAGGTTACCCCTTAAATGCCCAGTGGGTACAGAAACAGCACCACAAAGGCCAGGCTGAGTACAGCCATACTGGATAGGTGCAATGGAATAGGCAAGCTCTAGAAGCAATGTGAAGAGTCTTGGTTGAAAAAGAAAAATGTGGAAGGAGTAAGAAAAAAAAGGTGCTAGCAAAAATAGGTTATTCTTCCACACAGCAGTGTTGAAGAGGAGACATCCATTCACATAAGACACTAGCAAAAAAAAAAAAAAAAAAAAAACAGGAGGCTTGCTGGCAGTAGGAGAGGTCCTCCTGGTCTGACCTACATTTTTTTTTGCTTGCAATTTCCAATCCTTATTTAGGTGACAGTATAACTCAAATGAGAAAGGCCTCCTGTCTCCTAATGGACAAGAAAATAATACCTTTCTTGCACTTACTGTTGGGGAGAGAAATCATCTTTTGTGTAAACAGGACCTGAGAATGGTTGTGTATTAGAAAAGCAGGATGTTGGTGGAACACACATGTAAGCACAGAGTGAAAGTGCAATGAAGTGATGTTTAGAAGATTTGCTCATTCAAGATGTGAATCTATTTTGTTTGCAGGCCATCTGCTATGATTGAATGCTTAAAAGGTTCTGTATATATCCACAGCTGGAGTTGGTAAAGGGTTTAGTACAGTCCTCTAGAGAGTGCGAGTCTAATTCTGTCCAGTAGACCTTGCATGAAACGCTATGAACAAAATTCTGAAGGATTCTTTGGATGCAGCAGAAAGTGAGAGCTCACAGGGACCCTTATGCCCCGTACACACGATCGGACTTTCCGACAACAAAACCATGGATTTTTGTTCGAAGGTTGTTGGCTCCAACTTGTCTTGCATACACACGGTCACACAAAATGTTGGCCAACAATTACGAACGTGGGAATGTGGTGACATAGAAGACTTACGATGAGCTGATAAAAAGGATTGCATTCTTTGGATGCAGCAGAAAGTGAGAGCTCACAGGGACCCTTATGTCCACGATAGGACTTTCCTACAACAAAGTTTTGTTGGCGGACAATTTGAGATCCTGCTAGCCAACATTTGTTGTCGGAAAGTCCGACAGCAAAGGTTCAATGGAGCATACACACGGATGGACTTTCAGCCAACAAGCTCACATCCAACATTTCCCGTCGGAGAATCCAACCGTGTGTATGCGGCATTATACTGACAAAAATACCTGCCAAAACACAGCGATGAAGTGCACTCCAACATGCGCTGTACAGCCACCGTACCTGACCTGATCCACAGCACATAGTTTAATTAGGGGATATATAAGCCCTCATTTATTTCTTAATTAGATTGGAGCTTCTCATTAGCACTAGGAGGAAGGGTCCTCACTGGTGATATGAAAGCTCTTCACGTGGAAGTAATCTATTATGGATTGTCTCTGGAGAAATAACTGTAATATGCTTTCATGCGGACGAGTGATAGAAATTACTCTTTTAACCTATTCCCCAGTTAAGTCTATGAAATGTTCCAGAACACACACAGGAGGTTTGATTCAGGACAAACTGGTGACATTTCACAGTAGATTACACACTCTTGGTTAGGTATACAGAGCCCTGCAAGAGGCCTTAATCACCAAATGTCAGACACGCAAATCCCCACCCCCCCGACATTGTGTCCGTTAACACTTTGACGCTCCGGCATTGGATAAGAGACGGCTTTACTTCCTCACAAAAAACTTTCTAACAGGTTTTATTTTTAGCGAAGGTTTATGTATAGCTTGCCTGCAAAATGCTCCTGTTGTGATGAGAAATTGACTATTATATGGCGAACAACAGGGGCCAAGATTAAAAGCCTGAAGCGTCCTTGTCCCCAACACAAAGTGAGGAAAGAATTTAAGGCTTTTCTATTTTAATAAAGCGTCAACACGGTTTTTATTTCAAGCACTTTTACCATAGACTCTCCGTAAACTGTAATTTATTAACTATGATCCAAATACATTATGAAGACTGCCAAAATACTAAATCTGTTTTCCTAAGCTTCTTGGCCTTTGTTATGTAGAGATTTACATTTCACTTGAGATCTTCATTTCAAATATTCATTTCATTAAGGGCAGCTGGGGATGAATAACACCTATTTTAGGATATTAGATTTTACACCTGCAGATTGGAGAACAAGCACTTTCAAGTTCCACTGGCACCATCCTTCAATTGGTACAATCAAAGAAATCCTTCCCTCTGATATATCTGCAGATATACATTCACCAATCACTTTATAAGACACACCTGCTCAACTGTTTAGTAACACATGGCAGCAACTCAATGCATTTAGGTGTGATGAAAAAAAGACTTGCTGAAGCTCAAACTGAGCATCGAAAACCTTAGTTAGACTTACCGGTGACGGTATTTCTACGAGCCTTTCAGGACAGCACCTTGGAGAGAGCGCAGCTCCGCCTTTACCCAGGAAACACTGCGTGACAACGCCCCTTTTTAAGATCAGCTGCTTCCACCATGCCTTCAGTTGTTATCGAGAAATCCTCCGACATGCTGGAAAATATAAGCAGACAGTTACCATGCCCTATAATTATACATTATACATCATAACCTAGGGAGGGAAGTAGGCTGCTGTCCTGAAAGGCTCGTAGAAATACCGTCACCGGTAAGTCTAACTAAGGTTTTCTCTCTTCGCCTTTCAGGACAGCACCTTGGAGAGGATAACCAAGAAACTTACTTCAGGGTGGGACCACTGCCTGCAAAACCTTTCTCCCGAAGGATTGGTCTGAGGCTGAAAGCAGATCCAAGCGGTAGTGTTTTATGAAAGTTGAAAAACTGGACCATATGGCAGCCTTACAAATTTGTTCAGGCGATGCTCCGGCCTTTTCTGCCCATGATGCCGCTACTGCTCTGGTTGAATGAGGCAAGATTCCTTCTGGAGGCTCCAAACCTAGGAGAGGTGTATGCTTCTTTAATGGCTTGCTTTAACCATCTTCCAAGGGTGTTTTTGGAAGCTTTACATCCCTTGTGAGCGCCCTCCATTAAAACAAACAATGAGGATGATTTTCTAAAGTCCTTTGTTATTTTCAGATACCTAAGAAGACATCTCCTGACATCCAGGGTATGGAAGGCTTCTTCTCCTGGCCCCGAAGGTGAGGGGCAAAATGTAGGGAGAATGATCTCCTGTGCCCGATGAAAGGCAGAGCTTACTTTTGGTAGGAAGGCTGGGTCTGTCTTTAGAACTATCCTGTCTGGTAGGCACCTCATGAATGGCTCTTTGATTGATAGAGCTTGTAACTCACTGACTCTACGAGCTGATGTTACTGCCACCAACAACACAGTTTTAAACGTTAAAAACTTAAGTGAGGATCCTTCTATTGGCTCGAACGGAAGCTTTGTTAGCCCTTGAAGAACCAAAGATAAATCCCATTTGGGAAAAATGATCACAGGCTTAGGCTTTACTTTAGCCATAGCTCTGAAAAAACGAATTATTAAAGGCTCCCCTGACAGGGTTCTTTCCAAAAAAACTGATAAGGCCGCTACTTGCGTTTTGAGCGTACTTGCTGCTAGGCCTTTCTCCAATCCGTCTTGAAGAAACTCTAGAACTGAAATTGTACTAGACAAACTAAAGTCTTTTCTGGAACACCATGTATTATAAACTTTCCAGACCTTAAAATAAATGTCTCTTGTCACCTTCTTCCTACTTGCAAGAAGGGTAGTAATGAGTTTTTCTGATAGTCCCTTTTGTCTTAGGATTTGTTCTTCAGAAACCAAGCTGCTAGGTTGAGAAACGCTGGATCTGGATGAAGAAACTTGCCCTGACTCAGTAGATCTGACCTGTTTGGTAACTTCCAAGGAGGTTTTACTGAGAGGTTCATAAGGGTTGCAAACCACGGCCTTTTTGGCCAATAAGGAGCTATCAGAATTAGTTCCGTGGATTCCAGTCTGAATTTTGCTAGTACCCTTGGAATTAGTGGAAATGGGGGAAAAGCGTAGGACAGCTGGAAGTCCCATCTGTGAGCCAGAGCATCTAACCCCAGAGCTTGATCCTGTCTCTGAAGGGAGAAGAAAACTGGTACCTTCGCGTTTTCCTGACTTGCGAATAGGTCCACCTGAGGAACACCCCAACTCTTGGCTATTGTCTTGAATAGATCCCGATTCAGAGACCACTCTGCTTCTCTTACTTCCCTCCTGCTGAGGAGATCTGCCAAGGTGTTTTCCGTCCCTTTTAAGTGTACTGCCGATAGGGAGGCCAAGTTGTTCTCTGCCCATCTCAGTATCTGGCAGGCTAAATCCAACAGAGTTCTGCTTTTCGTGCCCCCTTGCTTTGTTATGTATAACACTGCCGTCATATTGTCCGTCAAGACTTGGACATGCTGATTCTTTAGAAGTTCCTGGAAGGACAGAAGACTCAGATGAATAGCCTTCAACTCTCTCCAGTTCGATGACCTTCTTGCTTCTGGCTTGGACCAAACCCCCTGAATAGTTTGTTCTTCCAGGTGGGCTCCCCACCCCCATGCGCTGGCATCTGTGGTCAGTCTTTGGGTTACTGGGAATGACCAGTGAAGACCTTTTGAGATGTTTCTCTGGTTCCTCCACCACCAGAGTGATCTTTTTGCTCTTACCCCTATGACAAACTTTTTCTCCAGCGATTCCTGGTAGGACCAATTTGTCAAAATGTCTGCCTGCAGCGGACGAGCATGCAGTCTGGCCCACTGTACTGCAGGGATTGCTGCTGTCAGCAGACCCAGGGCTGACATAGCTTGTCTTACTGAGAACCTTGAATTGGACTGAAGTACCTTCAGAGCCGACTGCATCTTTTCTATCTTTTCTTGGGGCAGAAATATTTTCTGTTCTACTGAGTCTATTTCGTACCCCAGGAACTTTGCTCTTTGAGCTGGTATTAGGTTGGACTTCTGAATGTTGAGAAGCCAACCCAGACCTCTTAGATGTGCTTGAGTCACTTGAAGGTTGACTTCCACCTGACTTTTTGAGTCGGCGAAAAGTAGCAGGTCGTCCAAGTAGGGCACTATTGGGATCCCTTTCAGTCTCAGGGGTTCCAATGCTTCTGCCATCACTTTCGTGAAAACTCTGGGTGAGGAGGAGAGGCCGAATGGCAGGGCTCTGAACTGGAGATGCCAAACCTCCCCCCTCCCCAAATTGACTGCCAGACGTAGAAATTTCTGGGACTGGGGTGCTATTGGGATATGGAGGTATGCATCCCTCAAATCGATGGAGGCCATGTGACACCTGGGGGTCAGCAAGTTCTTTACTGAAAAAATCGTGTCCATCCTGAATCTTTTGTATTTTATGGATCGATTCAACAGCTTCAAGTTGAGGATCAGACGGAACTTTCCCGATGGTTTCCTGACCAAGAATATATGGGAATAAAACCCTTTTCCTTTTTGTCCCTCTGGGACTTGAGAGATGACCTTCTGTTGCATCAGCTCTTGAAGAAGAGACTTCATAGCCAGAGCCTTCTCCTGATCCTTCGGTAAGTTTGTTACGTAGAACCGACTTGGGGGGTTTTGTAAAAACTCCAGATGGTAACCCTGCTGGATTATCCCTAGGACAAATGGACTTCTTGTTGTTTTTTCCCAACTGAGCAAGAAGTCCTGAAGCCTCCCTCCTACTGGAAGCTGGTCACTGTTTTTTAGGGGATTGCTCAGGGTTTCTGAACAATACCCCACCCCTGCCTCTTCCTCTCTGGGGGTTCCAAGGTCTTTTCTTTGTTTGGTCCTTTTCCTTATCGGTTTGTCGAAAAGGACGAAAATTCTTCCTCTGTTGTACCACTTTCTTTTTCTGAGGAAAAGCTTTCTTTTTGTCTGCTGTCCTATCAAGTACAGTCTCTAATTCCGGACCAAACAACAAGTCCCCTGAAAAGGGAATCCCACACAATTTCCCTTTAGAGGCTGAATCCCCTGACCAAGTTTTAAGCCAGAGGGCTCTTCTTGCGGAATTAACCAAAGCTGATGACCTGGCAGACATTTTGATGGATTCTGCCGAGGCATCAGCCATATATCGGACGGCTTTTAACAGAGTAGGGAAGGACTCTAATAAATCTTTCCTGGAGGTACCTGCCACCACATGATTTTTGAGTTGGTCTAACCAGCATTCCAAATTTCTGGCCACAACTGTGGCTGCCATTGCAGGTTTCAGATTGGCTAATGAAGAGTCCCATGCTTTCTTCAGTAGCCCATCCGCTTTTTTGTCCATAGCGTCTTTAAGAATTCCCATATCCTCAAAGGCTAAGTCCGTTTTTCTGGATACTTGAGAGAAGGCCGCATCTATCTTTGGCTTCTTATTCCAAACACACTCCTCACTCTCCTCAAAAGGGAACCTCCTTTTAAGGGCTTTAGAAAAAAATTGTCCTTTCTCTGGATCCTTCCATTCCTTTCTAATGGAGTCTGTTAACACCTTGTGTACCGGAAAGACTCTATGTTTAACCTCCTCCAGCCCCTGGTACATTTTGTCATGTACTGACAGCTGAATTTTTTCTTCCTGGATCTCCAGTGTAGTATAAATTGCCTTGAGTAAATCATCAACTTCCTCAAGTGACAGTTTATATCTAGAAGCCTTGGCTTCTTCTTCCTCTTCCTCATCATCAGAATCAACCGTTGAGGGAGGAATGCTTTCCCTTTCTTCCTCAGACTCACTTTCAATTTGCACAGAAGTGGACGGAGGGAGACTGGATTGAGAACCCTGTTCTTGGCTGGAACTCTGACCACGCTTTTTCACAAGGGAGCGTACTGTCCCTAGGGCCTCTGCTAGTTCTTTTCTCACTGAAGACAGGAGTTCCTTGCACTCCTGTGAAGACTCCTCCTTCACTAAATCCGCAATGCAGGATCTGCACAGGGGTTTGGGCCAAGAGTCCCTTAAAGGATTTTTGCATGAGGGGCATTTTCTTGAAGTTCTCTCTGACTTAGCAGTAACTTTCTGAAACGACAGAAATAAAAGAACGCACAGGTCCTCTTTAACTGCAGCCACTAAAGAGTACAACAGGTAGACCCCCCAAAGACAAACACCCTAAGTGCCCAGAGTCTCAATCCCTGCTGAACTGCTAATGGACCTTTACACCAAAGCAGACAGCTGCAGGTTAACTTAATACATAAACCAAACAAAAAACACCCAGTGATGTAAAGGAAAGAGGTCCCTCTGTACCTCTCCTACCTGGGGCTGGCCGGGAACCTGGGCGCCTGCATCCGCCATAGCTGCTGAAGATCCGTCCTCCATTTCGATCGTAGCAGCCGCCGTCCGCACGCTTTAAATGGCTTTCCGACCGTGCCAAACAAACGGAAGTCCCGGCCAGAGGACCTGCCCCTTCCTCCTGCGTTCCAGCAGCTGGAACCAATTGCTGCTACGCCCTGCCGGAGGTCTCCACCCACCGGAACTGGCGTCCCCCGCCGTCCGGGATTCGGCGCCGCCATGCTGAGGCCTGGCATGGAACGCTCGTTTCTGAGCACAACCGCGGCCCCCCGAACGCACGGGCGATCAACCTCCGGCAGTCCATTACTCCTGTGAGCCGACGAAGGAAGGGAACACCGGAACACCAACCCCATCGTTCGGGAAGGTGCTGGGCTGGTCTTTGCGAACGTAAGCACAAGGTACTGCCAAAACCCTCGTTTTTCCTTTAAAGAGAGCGCAGCACCCCTGGTTCCCCAGCAGTGTTCCACCATGGCGGAGGAAACACTAAAACTGAAGGCATGGTGGAAGCAGCTGATCTTAAAAAGGGGCGTTGTCACGCAGTGTTTCCTGGGTAAAGGCGGAGCTGCGCTCTCTCCAAGGTGCTGTCCTGAAAGGCGAAGAGAGAAATGGGGAAGAAAATACATTTTAAGTGACTTTGAATGTGGCATGGTTGTTGGTAACAGATGGGTCACTGAATATTTCAAAAACTGCTGCTCTACCAGGGTTTTCATGCACAACCGTCTCTAGGGTTTACAGAGAATGGTCTGAAAAAGGGAAAATAACCAGTGTTGTGGACAAAATTGCCTTGTTGATGTCGGAGTAGAAAAGGCTGACTGGTTTGCGATGATAGAAAGGCAACAATAACTCAAATAACCACTTATTACAACCAAGGTATGCAGAATACCATCTCTGAATGCACAACACATCAAACCTTGAAGCATGGGCTACAGAAGCAGAAGACCACACCGGGTGCCACTCCTGTCAGCTAACAGGAAACTGAGAATACATTAAACACAGGCTCACCAAATTTGGACAACAACATTGTCTGGTCTGAGGAGTCTCAATTTCAGCTGAGACATTCAGATAGTAGGTTTGGAATTTGGCATAAACATGAAAGCATGGATACATCCTGCATTGTATTAACGGTTCAGGCTGATGGTGGTGGTGTAATGGTGTGGGGGATATTATCTTGGCACACTTTGGGCCCCTTAGTACCAACTGAGCATCGTTGCTGACCATGTCCATCCTTTTAGGACTACAGTGTACCCATCTTCTGATGGCCACTTCCAGCAGGATAATGCACCATGTCACAAAGCTCAAATCATCTCACCACTGGTTTCTTGAACAAGACAATGAGGTCACTGTACTCCAATGGCCTCCACAGTCACCAGATCTCAATCCAACAGAGCACCTTTGAGATGTGGTGGAACAGGAAATTTGCATCATGGATGGGCAGCCGACAAATCTGCATGATGCTATCATGTCAATATGGACCAAAATCTCTTGTTGAATCTATGCCATAAAGAATTAAGGCAGTTCTGAAGGCAAAAGGGGGTCCAACCCGGTACTAGCAATGTGTACCTAATAAAGTGGCCAGTGAGTATCTTGCACTGGGTGTTTATTTTTTTTATTTTTTAGAAAGCAGCAAAAAATATTTCTATTGCTATCTGCTGTAAATAGAAGCTATAACAATTTACAAAGTCACTAGCAGTAAATGCACCACCACGACCAACCAATGCTATAATGTGGTATGTATAGAAGGATAGATCTGTTCAGTCAAAGAGAAGAAGAAGGGAATGGTTATTGGACGCACCAAGTTTTATTCTCATAAAATTAAATTCTTACCATGGTTGTTAATCCCTTCATAAACTATCACATGTAACGCTTGAGTCGGTTACATGACTTTCTATTATCAGGTGGCCAATGTACATGGTACAACTGGCAAGTGAAGGGGCATGAAACACAGCAGACAGATGCAAAAATGTTCGCAAATATATAGAATTGATTTAACAGCCTTCGTAGCAGTCCTTTACAAATTTATATCACATACTTGTCTACATATACTGCTTAAAATTAAAACTACAGAAATGTATCACATTAAAATTGAGAATAGGCTGGTATACTAAGATAAGGCAATGAAGAACAAAAACAGGAAAATAGAATTTTAAGGTACCCAAATCCAATTAATTAATTTACGTCCACTGAGAAGACATACAAATAATACAACAAAAAAACAATCATGTTCCCATCTATGATTTGGTATTTAACAACCTCAGAGAATTTGATCACACACAGTCTCTACATTAGCGTTTTCTATATTGTATCTAGGTTACTGTATACAAGTTGTAGGAACCAACGTGATTAAGGCATCAACTGGGAGTGGGAAATGGCTCTCAACTCTACACATTTCCTGGAAAGTAATTCTGCTTACTCAGGAGTATGAGGTTCTAAAGGGAAAAAAACTTACATATCTTATAAGAAAATTATTTGTATACACACACAAGGTCAAAGTTCATTGATATCAAAGTGATAAGTATCTACATACATTGCACAGCTATAACCTTAAAGTGGATGTAAACCCATTTTTTTTTTTTTTTGATGTCATAATGTAGAGAATAATATTTACTTTCATTTGAGCCCAGTCTTGCCACACAGATTGACTCGAGGCCTGAGCAATCCTCTTATTGTTCAGTTAGAGAAATCTTGACAAAGTCTTGACAACTTTGTCAAAAACACCCCCTTGCTGTGAGTGACAGGTGATTTACATATCTCATGCACTAGCCTGAGACAGGTTATCATCAGATCACTGGATGTTCTGCTCTGCCCAGCTCTGACTACATACATATCCCCTAAATCACTTGTCTGTCTATAGTCTGCTGACTGTTCACTGCATCCCATGATGAGAAACATCCAGTCAAAACAGCAATCCTGGGAGAGCTGGAGGGGAGGGGGATGTGAATTGTGAACTTTTTACACAGGATGTGCCTGTCTCAGGCTAGTGCATGAGATATGTAAATCACCTGTCACTCACAGCAAGGGGGAATTTTTGACAAAGTTTTCAAGACTTTGTCAAGATTTCTCTAATTAAACAATAAAAGAGGATTGCTCAGTCCTCGAGTAAATCTGTGTGACAAGACTGGGCTCAAATGGAAGGAAATCTTATTCTCTACATTATGACAAACATTTTTTGGGGTTTACATCCACTTTAAGCTGGAACATTGCTGCCAAATGTCTCAGCAGGAGCGACAGGAAAATGCAAAAGTGAAGGAGAACGAGGAAAAAAGGATAACACTGGCATTGACCTTAAAGAAGAGCCTCACCAGCTTTCAAAAAATGTAAAGTCAGCTGCTACAAATAATAAACAGACACTCGCCTGTCCAGGGATCCAGAGCCATCCTTACTGGGTCAGTTCTTTGTCGGTCTTCGGATCCCTGGCACCAGCATGTTCACTATGGGAAGCCAGCTGTGACTCCTTGTGGCTTCTCAACTGGCTTCCCGCTGCTCATTCATGAGCACCCTGTGAATGGTCCCGCAACCTCCTGGGACCTGTGTCCCAAAAGGTTGCGGCAGGGAGAGGGGCCCAACTTCCGCTCTAATTAACAGGTATCTGCCAAAACTAGGTATCTGCTCTCAAGAAAAAAAAAATTCCAAATATGGTAGAGGGGTGAAGTTCTGCTTTAATCACATGGGGGTGGTGATGTATCCATGGATTTCTAAAAGTCCTAAAATGTAAATGATCTTTTTGTATAGTTGTAATCGCGCTATGTCGGTTTTCTTGCTTGGCGTTTGTACATGTCAGTCATACCAATTCTTTTATTTTCTTACAGTAAAAAGATTATCACTAGAAATGGATTTCTTGCTATGGTCAAATCAGAACTTTGCATTTCAGAGACTTTTAGTAAACAAGGCCTACAAATCCTTTTACTACTCACCAACACAGGACTGGCTAGAAGCTACAGTTCTGCATCCAACGCCATCAACTTGGTTGGACGAGTTTGGAGGCTCAGACGCAGTGCCATACAACACCAAGACAAACTGGGTTAGTGTTCCTATTAATAAAAAGGGGGAGAAAATTCAAAATCAGCAGTGAATTTTTTTTTTTTTTTACAATTGTCTTCAACAGCAGCTTGAATGATCCATTTTGCCAGGTTTGGCTCTCACATTATTGTTATGTATGTATTAAAATAGCACTGATAATTAAAAAATATAAATAAATCTTGCCCCATACTTCTTTGCACCAATAACAGTCTGGTAGACCAGGTATTCCACAGCAAGAGTGCTATGTTAACGTCACTACCAAACACCCCAATGTGTAGATAAACCCCAACAAACGTATTTTTTGCTCCTAATTTGGTTATTAAATATACTATTGAACCTTTTGTGATATCTGTTTAATAAGTGCAAAAAAGTGGCTGATCCTGCCAGAAATCCAGTGTTGTTCCAAGCACTCTTCAGTGTTATTAGCCTTGGCTGGGTTACCTCCAGAATACAGAAACCCATCCTTTCTCCATAACAGTGGTGGGGGGAGTGTTCTATAGACCTAATACTCACAGCATTGTGTCCCTCAAAGACAGGAAGTGTGAGTGTCCTCACCCGAAAATGGGAAATGAATTGCTGGCACATTGTGACAACCCACATTGAGAAAGAAGATCTAACTATACAGTATATTGCTATCGTTAATGCCTAAATACAAAAAACTGAAGCAAAGTGTTTGGATTTGCATCACCTTCTAGCAGAACAATGGACAAAATCACTTTCAATAAATGCACCACCAAGACCAACCAATGCTAGACTGTGGAATGTGTATTGTGAGAGGTCTGTTCTCCCTTTGTATAAGGATTAAAACCATAGTTATTGTCTGTACTGTTATTCCCATTATAAATTTACTTTTAAAAACAATGCTTGACTTGGATCCATGACTTATCATTTGGGGGCCACCATACATAGAATAACTGACAAATGAAGGGGCACGAAACCGAATGATGCACAAATGTGAGCACAGCATTATGGTGCAACACCAACACCCTTATTGCATACGTTAGGAAGGTGTTTTTTTTTTTTTACTCCCTCCCTAAAAGCATACTAGAATTCTAAATGACAAATGGTATAGACCAAGAGTCTCCAAACTACAGCAACGGTTTGCCAAAGAAAAAAACATCTGGATGCCTGTGGATACACCAGTCTGTGTATTGTGATACAAGACTGGCACATCCACTTTGGTTGGATGTTAGGATGATCGGCATCCTAGCAATCAATGATGTGTTAAACCTGTCCTAAGAATTTACAGGAGAACTTGACTTCTTCCATCCAGACCGGCTCCACCTCTTTTCTTCCACTATGCTGCTCTGCTCCCTGTAAGGCAAGGGGGGGGGGGCATCTACTGGCCAAATATAGAAGGAGAGTAAGGGTGAATGTGATGGGCACTTCTGCATGTAGGGTATAAGCAAAAAAAGGTTGTAATATACACAATGTGGCCATCATACTAACACATTTGGAGACCTCTGGTATAGACTGAATTTATGGAGAAGTGATAAGGAGAGGTGTCCCTTTGTCTAAAAGAATAAAATGGTAATTGACTAGAATATTTTTTTCTAATTGTTTTATTACCACTGTCATTAATCCCTACATAAGCAGACCATCACATCTAAACTTGGATTGGTTGGTTGGTGTTCCTCTCTCCCTATAAGAATACTAAAATTCTCTATGATGAAGGGTATAGACTGAATTTAATTGGTAGGTGATAGGGAGGAGTTCAGTTCTCATTTTTTCAATAGCCATTCTATTGCCCATAGCTAAAATTGACAGAGCATTTGGTAAATGCACAAAGAATTTGTATAGCTGGCATAGCCAACATATCTTCCCTGCAAACTCAGAAATTAGTCTCTCGGTATGCCCATGAACTTGCTAAACTATGCAGGAGCTCTTATCCCTTTGTATTCAGAAAGAAGATGGCAGCTAATGCTTAATCTTTAAATTATGATAACCGAGTCCTCTTGATTGGCAGCTACAGACTCCAGTAAAGCTTTGCAGATAGCAGACAGCAGCCTAGGATGCTTTTTTTAGTTTGTCAGTGTGACGGTGCATAGCACATAGGCATGTCTGTGCTAAATACAAGGCTGGAGGAAGGCTGTTTGCTGTGTACAGAAGCAGAACCACAGATCCTGTCACTAACAATCCTCTTATTCAGGTGTAGGGAGGTGTCTTGTGAGCAGACAGGACTCTGCATGTGAATACTAAGCAGCTAATTGGAGCCCTGTGCTGTGTGACCCATCTGTGTGTGAGCGATAACTCGCCGCTTGCGCTCCTCATGCTCATCGATCCTCTGCACACTCGGTTCCACGTGCTGGGCTGCTTAATATAACAAGCCAAATCAAGTGGTTTCAATCCTTCACACGGCTGACAAAATGTAGTAAATAAACAACCCCCTTTTTCTTATCTTGCCCACGCACCATGAATGTGCAAACAGAAAACAAAAGAACAAGATAGACCGGCATAGCTAGAACTGAGCAGTAAGTGCTGCAATGATACATTGACAATTGCCACTCACCCAGAAATTCAGTCTATACCCTTGCCACATAGAATTCTTTTATGCGCATAGATCATGGAAGATTTTTACCCTTTATTGTATAAGAGACACTCTCTAACAGTAGTTCACAAACTCTCACAAAAGTGAACCCATCGCTTCGTGCATTTACAGAAAAGTGACAGGTTCTCGATAGAAATAAGTATCACCAGGGAAAAGTGTGCTATGGCTCCCGGTGTTCCCCTGCTGTAACCCTGAGCTTAAAGCTTTTGTTACCCAAAAAAAAAAAAAGGATCCTGTTCCCTTAAAGCATGTGCTTGTGTGGTATGCAGTGTCATTTGCCCCCCTTTATCATATAAAAAAACCTGGCTGATCCTACCAGTTTCTGCTCTCCCACCTGTAAACTGACCACAATCAATCATGGCTGCTGAGCCCTGACACCGTGGTCAGTTTACGTGCCTCCGTTAGCCTCACCTCTCCTTTTATTTTTAGTGCTATAAACAAAACAAAAATAACATTTTGAAATAAAAACAATATTATTTATGTTCTGCTATAAAACACATCCAATTAAAAAACAATCTAATTTCTTCATCAATTTAGGCCAATATGTATTCTGCTACATATTTTTGGTAAAAAAATCCCAATAAGTGTATATTGATTGGTTTGCGCAAAAGTTATAGTGCCTACAAATGATGGGAAAGATTTATGGAATTTTTTTTTTTTTTTTTTTTTACTAGTAACGGCGGTGATCAGTGACAAATCGGACACCAAGTGACACTTTTTGGGGACCAGTGACACTAGTACAGTGATCAAGGCTAAAAATATGCACTGATACTGTACTGATGATACTGGCTATGAAGGGGTTAACATCAGGGGCGATCAAAGGGTTAAATGTGTGCCTAACCTGTGCTTGTGTGCACTGTGTGAGGTGCTTGTACTATGGGCAGGCAGAGATCCTTGTTCCTAGTTTGCAGGAACACAGGATCACAACCTTCCCTTCTCAAAGAACAGTAATCTGCCTTGTTTACATAGGCAGATTGCCATTCTACCTGTGTCCCACACGATTGGCGGGTCCCGGGGGGCATCACGTCCACCGGATCTGCTGATTGGCTCCTGCTGTGTCTAATCACAGCATGAGTCAGTCGCCAGGGGGCACGCATTTGTGGCCCAGACCTTGAAGTGCAGGATCAGGTACATGATCTTGCCCAAGAGAGCCACCTTGCCACCGTATATATACAGTATATGGTCGGCAAGCGGTCAACCATTTACTGAGCATGCAGCTTCTTCATCTTTTAATCCTTGCCTTTGTTTCAATTAATTTAAGCTGGTAACGAGACTGTTGCCCCATATTGCTTCTTTAAGGGTGGCTCCTTCACTCCTCTAGCGTTCTATGGAGCCATGCTTGTATGCAGGGATCAGGCTTGTGTCTCCCTACACTTTGTACATTTATAGAAACACTAGAATGGCAAGGCTCTCCCCTGCTGTATTTTAAGTTCCTATTCCTCCTGAAGAAGCAAGGTGATCCCGCCAAACGCATTGAGGTCAATATCAGGCTGAAGGCTCTCTCTAAGCGCATTTTTGGGCACTATGGGTAGTTGGGGGGGGAATTATGGGATATGGGAAGCACTGTGGGAAGTTAAGGAACCTAGAGTCGGCTGGAGGCCCAGGAGAAGGAAAGCCATGGCCCAGTGGTTGAGAACTACTGCCCTTGGCATTAACAAGCATTTAACTCTTGTTAAATGAGGTTGTCCAAATTGGACATTTCAACCAAGCCTCCAAAACCAGATGACCACCTGGCATTACAGGTGGACCTGGCAGTTTCCTCATGTCAACAACTGGAAGGACATGCTGACACTTGCCATATACAGCTCTGTTAAGAAAAGAATGGATACACAACCGATTCCAGCATTGCTTACTACAACTGAACCATAACAAGGAATTTATAGCAAGCCCTTCTGGTTGTTGAAAGTGATCATTATCTCACAAGAAAATATCCAGCATTCTGCAAGCTCTCTGTGCAACCCAAGCCAAAGTTTCTATTGAGAAAAGGGAACAAAGCGATTTCAGGTACAAATATTCGCAGCATGGGAGTCACAACAATTATCTCATGGCCTGTAAATCTGAAACCTATTTGGTCTACAAATAACCCTTAAAGTGGTTTTAAAGGCTCAAAGTTTTTTATCTTTATGCATTCTATGCATGAAGGTGAAAAAACCTTCTGTGTGCAGTGGCTCCCCCAGCCCCCCTAATACTCATCCTCTCGATCCAGCGAAGTGTACAAGAGCCAAGCTTCTCCCGGTACTTTAATTCCTCATTGGCTGAGACAGCAGTGGGAGCCATTGTCTCCTGCTATGGTCAATCACAGCCAATGAGCAGTGAGCAGAAGGCAGAGTCTATCTGTGGCTCTATGGGGTTGATTTACTAATGGCAAATATACAGTTGCATGCTGCAAGTGCAGTTGCTTCAGAGCTTAGTAAATGAGCAAACGATCTGTTGACTTCTATCATCCAATCATGTGCAAGCAAAAATTATGTTTTTTTTTTTGCTTGCATCTGATTGGGTATTCTTTGCAAAGTGAAGATTTACCTTATTTACAAAGCTCTGGAGCAACTGCACTTTGCAGTGCGCACAGTCCATTTGTCTTTAGTCAATTAACCCATATGTGTCTTATGGACGCATAGAGTGGGGCTCAGGAATGAGCGTGCACCAGTGCCCCCGGAGCAAGTGACTTGCTATTAGGGGCACTGGCTGAAGAGGAGGAGGAGCCAGGAGCGCTGGCAGGGGACATGAAAAAAAGAGGAGGAGGATTGTGGCTGCTCCGTGCAAAACAACTGCACAGAGCAGGTAAGTATAACATGTTATTTTTTAAAAAAAATTAGCCTTTACTACTACTTTAAAGGGAAGGTTTAAAACGAATATGTTTTTTTTGTGTCCCATTGGAAGATTTCTCTTCAAATTTCTGTACTTGTGAAACAACAGGAAGTGAAAAGAAATTTCCAGAAAGTGAGGGGAGTTCCCCTCTTAGACCACAGGTGCTACAACTGTGGCCATCCAGCTGTTGTGGAACTATAAGTCCCATAATGACCCTGCCTGTGGGAGTCATGCTTGTAACTGTCAGCCTTGCAAGGCCCCATGGGACTAGTAGTTCTGCAAAAGCTGGAGGGCCACAGGTTGAGCAACCATGTCTTAGGCTGGATTCACATTTTTAGTGCTTTTTGCATTTTGCAGATCTACACTACAGAACGTGTTCCATAGGAAATCATGTTAAATGGACTGTAGTGCAAATCTGCAAAATGCAAAAAGCACTAAAAATGCATAGGTGTAAATCCAGCCTTAGACCGTAGTCACTGGATCAGGTGTCTCCAATTAAAGAAAAAACAGGGAGGGGGTCCCCTAAGGGTTTGGACTTTTAAGGCATGTAGGATATATAACCCCAGATATAATATGAAATATTATGTATTTAGTAGAAAACGTTTTATTACAAAAAATTAATTATACATAGAGCATTTGACAAAATATCAGAATAAAAGCTTTTGAAAAATTCGAACAACGATTTATACATACAGTATATAGATATATATTTTTTGTGTAGGCGTTGACTCACACCTGACGCGTTTCGGAGGTTTTTGCAAATTTCCTCCTTCTTCAGAGGTAGGAGCACAACATTTCTAATATCTGAAGAATATTATAATAGAACAATTTGTCAAAAGAGATGAATCTTAATGTATAATAATGCTTTCAAAGAACATAACAATTTTTTGTATAAAAATGTATACATAGGAAAAATATTCACATACCGTTTACAGAAAGATTTTTCAATGTAGTTAAAAACAGTGGCTGGGAGGAGGAGCTTCTTAGACCAGATTTCTTGAAAAGACAGATTTTGATCAAAAATTGGTGTCCGTGTAGTGGATATGACCACTCCTAAAGGTTATGTCATATGTCTAGAATTTGTTGAAATCCCAAAACAGATTGCAAGTAACTTGGCACGATAACAGCAGGGGGCGCCTGTGAAACACACTGGGGTCGGGTATGGAGGCCCTGGTAGATTTGAAACATGAAATTACTTATACATGTTTCAAATCTACCAGGGCCTCCATACCCGACCCCAGTGTGTTTCACAGGCGCCCCCTGCTGTTATCGTGCCAAGTTACTTGCAATCTGTTTTGGGATTTCAACAAATTCTAGACATATGACATAACCTTTAGGAGTGGTCATATCCACTACACGGACACCAATTTTTGATCAAAATCTGTCTTTTCAAGAAATCTGGTCTAAGAAGCTCCTCCTCCCAGCCACTGTTTTTAACTACATTGAAAAATCTTTCTGTAAACGGTATGTGAATATTTTTCCTATGTATACATTTTTATACAAAAAATTGTTATGTTCTTTGAAAGCATTATTATACATTAAGATTCATCTCTTTTGACAAATTGTTCTATTATAATATTCTTCAGATATTAGAAATGTTGTGCTCCTACCTCTGAAGAAGGAGGAAATTTGCAAAAACCTCCGAAACGCGTCAGGTGTGAGTCAACGCCTACACAAAAAATATATATCTATATACTGTATGTATAAATCGTTGTTCGAATTTTTCAAAAGCTTTTATTCTGATATTTTGTCAAATGCTCTATGTATAATTAATTTTTTGTAATAAAACGTTTTCTACTAAATACATAATATTTCATATTATATCTGGGGTTATATATCCTACATGCCTTAAAAGTCCAAACCCTTAGGGGACCCCCTCCCTGCTTTTTTGTATTATAGGATGTGGCATGAAATTCAAAAATCCCCTTCTTTCTACATGTGTGATCTCTGCTAAGCCTACAACTTTCTCTTATTATTAGGTAGTAGATACCATTCCCCGCCTAGGCTAGCACTAAACACACTATACTCAATTATTACATAATTACAGACGTAGTCCTGTAACTAGGACCTACATCGATCCGGGTTCTTTAAAACCTGTTCATATCTATACATACATATCTGCATAGGTGATTCACTGTAAAAATTTCCGTTTTTAGTTATGACAGAGTTTACGGGTAGCGAGTGGAAATCCCTGATGGAGGGGTATCTAAAGGAATTCGGCAATAAAGAGGAGATAGAGGCAGAGATATCATCCTTATTTTTCAAACTTTCAAAGGTCCTGGAAAAGAAATCCACTCTGTTTTGGCATTCCAGGTCCTTTGAAAATTATATTCGAGAGGATATTAATCCTCTAGGACTCAGAGTCCAGATCTTCCCAACCTTGGAAGGTCTGGACTCTGACTTCAAAACCAAATGGGAAGAGATTTTAAAAGTTTGTTCACGTAGCCTGATGGAAACCCTGATAGAGGAATATAATAAAAGATCATCTGTCTTAGACCTTGAAATAATAAGTATCTGTGATAAATTACAAAAATTGAAAATTCAGAAACCAATAACAAATAGGGAAGAAAAACTAAAAACCCACCTGGAGACCTTTAACAAGGTTATCCTGGGGAAAAAAAGCTTCAAGTTTAATCGTGATAAGGACGCCTTCAAGAATGGTAGGGCATATAAATGGACTCAATACAATTATAAGGGCAGTCTCAATAGGGACAACTTGAGCTCTGGAAGACCCTGGAATAAAAACCAGGGTATTTCCTCTAACTCTACCTCATATACAACACAGAAAACAAAGACGAATCATAGCAACAAACGCCAGTATCAGAGCGATTCGCCAGATAGTCATCTGGCAAAAAAATCGCCACTAATAACCTCCACATATAAAACCACAGACACCACGCCTAATCTTCAAGCACTCACAAACAGGGTGACCAATAAGAACACACCAGCACCAATTAATAATGGGGGCACAGAATCCTTTGAGACCCTTAGCAGTGATCCCTCTTTTTTAGAGCGGATCCTGGCAGGGGTACAACCGTCTCTAACCAACCCAAACACTTATACACAAGTCAACCTATAGGTATCAACACCTCTTCTAGCACATCTATTGAGTCTGATCTCAATATCATCAATCTTTCTTCTCACACACTTTCTACAGATGAGACTTCCCTCCTTAAGAGGGGTCTCAACTTCTGTCCACAGCGTGTCTGTACGCTTGATATTTGAATAATACATCGTTCAATTCAGCTACTCCAGTAGTGTTCTGCCTTTGACCTCTGCATAGTGTAGACACAATATAGAGCATTTAATGACATGATCCCTGCATTTGTATGCGCATAGTTCATAAGATATCTAGAAAAATATTTTGGCTATAGATAGAGATTATATATTGTTCCTGGTTAGGGACAGTTTGGGAAAAAAGTATTAATGTCAAATTATCTCTGTACTATGCGCACGCAATGTATAGGGAATCCAAGCTAGATATTAGATCATAGATGTATGCACGAGTATTATTGTAGTACCAGCAAAGGCATTCCACATATACACCATCCAGTCATCTCCTCCCATGTAATGTAATATTCGATGGTATTTCTCTTGCTATATATATTTTCTGTTTACTCTATATATGCCATTAATTGTGTATATATATAAGTCCATATATACTACTCTCTAAATACAAACATGTGCTACTCTGTAACTTTATGTCTAAACCGCTATGAGCAATTTGTATAATTGATTTCCGTGTTTTTTTCTCTTTCCATTAAACTTTGCTTCCCCCTCAATCCATTGAAGAATCGCTACACAGTGTATGGATGAAGGAGCTTCAAGACAACATTATACCCATCAGTCTGCATACACTTGGCAGCGGTACAGGATGTGGGTGGTCCTGAGAGACCGCCCGGCACGCCCAGCCGCCCGCCCACTCTCGTATGGACGGGCGGCATGGTGGGAGTTCCCGGCGTCGTCTTTCGACGCCGGGACTCCATATTGCTTCACCTGGCGAGCGTACGTCGCTCGTCGGTGAAGCCTGACGTGCCGGCGGGAGCAGTGGGCGTGCCCGGGTCACAATGCGCAACCATTGATTGGTGCGCGGGACCCGGGTGCGCGCGCAGCCCTCGGGGGGCCGGGTTGTACGAGGTACCTGTCATTTCCCCTTCCCCTGGCAATCAGCTGTACTCACAACAGCTGTTTGCAGGGCGGGGATCCTATTGAAATAGACCGCTCGTCCCGTCCAGCAGACTGCAATTGCCAGTCTGAGGAGGAGACGAGCGGAGTACAAACGGCCAAAGAGGTAAATAGCAATCTTACTATCTAAAAAAACTTTTACATTCTATGTTCATCCTGTCCTCCGGGTGGTATCTCTACACTTTATCTAGTTCTGCAGTTTTTGCTATATCATTGGCGTGCACAAGACACGTGTTGTTTGCTTTCTAGCTGGGGCATTCTATATGGGATATCAATACTATATACAACCATAAATGAGCCATCATGGTAGTCATGTATGCAAATATAATAGAAGCCGTTCTTGTAATGGCCAATACATAATGAGAAAGATATATATATATATATATATACATCAGGCTCAATAACATCTACACATTTAAATATAGCCACACTATACCCATATGTCCCATTGCATTCCAACACTATGGGGTTCTAATTGTGGGGATCATTCGGGAGGGACATTCATAGGTGACTATGATGATTTTTTATCTGGACATCTCTGACCCTCTCTCCATAGCTTCTGAATGCTTATTGGTGTCCTACCACTAGTGCAAGGTTGATGAGGATACGTCACAGATCTATAACACAGGTCTGTGAAAATAAATTTTCAGTACCCATATATTTATGTATTTACAATTACTTATACATGTTTCAAATCTACCAGGGCCTCCATACCCGACCCCAGTGTGTTTCACAGGCGCCCCCTGCTGTTATCGTGCCAAGTTACTTGCAATCTGTTTTGGGATTTCAACAAATTCTAGACATATGACATAACCTTTAGGAGTGGTCATATCCACTACACGGACACCAATTTTTGATCAAAATCTGTCTTTTCAAGAAATCTGGTCTAAGAAGCTCCTCCTCCCAGCCACTGTTTTTAACTACATTGAAAAATCTTTCTGTAAACGGTATGTGAATATTTTTCCTATGTATACATTTTTATACAAAAAATTGTTATGTTCTTTGAAAGCATTACTATACATTAAGATTCATCTCTTTTGACAAATTGTTCTATTATAATATTCTTCAGATATTAGAAATGTTGTGCTCCTACCTCTGAAGAAGGAGGAAATTTGCAAAAACCTCCGAAACGCGTCAGGTGTGAGTCAACGCCTACACAAAAAATATATATCTATATACTGTATGTATAAATCGTTGTTCGAATTTTTCAAAAGCTTTTATTCTGATATTTTGTCAAATGCTCTATGTATAATTAATTTTTTGTAATAAAACGTTTTCTACTAAATACATAATATTTCATATTATATCTGGGGTTATATATCCTACATGCCTTAAAAGTCCAAACCCTTAGGGGACCCCCTCCCTGCTTTTTTGTATTATAGGATGTGGCATGAAATTCAAAAATCCCCTTCTTTCTACATGTGTGATCTCTGCTAAGCCTACAACTTTCTCCAATTAAAGAATTACCCTCACTTCCTGTAAAATGCTGGATTTCCCATCACATTCGGTCTATGCGACGAGAATGAATAGAAAGGATAAATCTCAGCCTTCACAGAGTAGGAGCAATACAATCAAAAGGAGGTTTTAATTATTTCCTGCTGTATCCAAAACCTAGAAAATATACACATGGTTACATTTAAATTTAAACACATTTAAAACAATTAGTTTGCATTGTATCCATCTGCAAAACCTGCGCAGGCTCATCTGTTGGCTAAGGATTTGTTAAGCATGTGCCATTTCCATAGAATCAACAAAGCATTGAAATACTAATATTCAGGATTTTGCAAAACATTGCAGGAAATGTGTTCCATGTGTGTTGGAAAAACGACATCACACTGAAACAGAACAATGGGAATGAATAGCTTTACACGGACCAAAAACATCCCATTACAAGCCATAGGCTTACCCTGCAATGAGTTCTGATGGATTCAAGACATTGTAACTTTTAAAATGTAAAAAAAAAAAAAAAAAATACCCAGGGGCATTACAACTTGTTCCCGCACCTGTATCAAAATTCACATATTTTACACTGCAGTAAAATTTGCTTTACAGCTTGGTGCAAAAAAAATAATTTTGGATTTTTAAGGACAGGCTGCAGGTGGGCTCACCACTGTATTCAATAGGATAGACAAAAGGAGACTTAAAGCAGACAAAGTGGTTGTAAACACACAGGGAAAAAAAAATATTAAAAAAATCTGTAAGGCAAAGTCATAATGAGCTAGTATGCATTTCATACTAGCTCATTATGAAATACTTACCGGTACCTTAGAACGAAGCCTCCGCAGCGGTCCTCACACACCACTGTGGCCGGTGACATGTCTCCCGGAGTTATTTCCGGGTATTGCGGGCTCCGGTGCTGCGATTGGCCGGAGCCGCGATGACGTCACTCCCGTGCATGCACGCGAGAGCCACCGGTAACGGCACAGCACCTGAAAAAATGGCACGAGCGAGCCATTTCTTTAGTGCGCATGTGCCGATGACATCGGCACATACTAATACAGTGAATATCTCCTAAACGGTGCAAGTTTAGGAGATAGTCACAGTACCTACAGGTGAGCTTTATTATAAGCTTACCTGTAGGTAAAAGTGGTGTGTAAGGGTTAAGGTGTGGTGTTTACAGACACTTTAAAGTGCTACTAAACCCACAACAGTAAAATCAGTCTGTATATGCAGACTGTTTGATCCTGTCTTCTCTGATCCTCCCCTTCTTCCACTGTCCTTTAACCATCTCCTAATAAGACAGAGCCTTTGGAGTCACTCTGCACATGCTCAGTTTGGTGTGAATTGCTAGAGAGTTTTTTTTTTTTTTGGGGGGGGCATGTGATCAGCACAGGGTCAATCAGCACTGTCACGACAGAGGGTCAGGGGTCCTGCAGCCTCATAGGACAGTCAAAGTAGAATGAAAACTCCTCCTACCTGCTTTAACCAGTGCTTGGCCAGACACTGATAGAAGTCACATGACTGCTCTAACTGCTGATGAGAAAGGGTATTTAGCAGTTTATATTTACAAAAATAATTGCATTGCATTTCCATGTTCCATGTTCTGTGTACTGTGGTACTTTGGGTGGAATTCCGCTTTAAAGGGGTGTTCCGGGAAAAAAAAATTAAAAGCCAGCAGCTACACATACTGCAGCTGCTGGCTTTTAATAAATGGACACTTACCTGTCCTGCAGTCCCTCGATGTCGGCACCGCAGCTGATGTCTCCATCAGCTGTCGGGTGCTGCTGCCGGCATTGCGGGTAAGGTAACCCGGCAGTGTAGCCTTTCGGCTTCACGCCGGGAACCCTACTGCGCATGTGTGAGGCCCCGCTCCTCTCTCCTATTAGCCCGGCGGCCGAGGGAGGAGGAGGGAGCCCCGCAGTGACATCCCGGCCGTAGCCGCGATGTGGTCGTACTTCCGGAAGTGGGAAAGGATACCTGTCAAAGACAGGTAACCTGTCCCCCCTCCCCCCCGAAAGGTGCCTATTGTGACACCAGAAGGGGGGAGGAATCCGATGAGCGGAAGTTCCACTTTAGGGTGGATCTCCGCTTCAAGGTAGTTTTGTAACTCACTGTGTGCAGGCAGGCTTTTTATTAGCGCAACTGAAAAGCTCAGCGCAAACAGGCAAAAAAAAAAAAAAATAATAAAAAAAAGGATTTAGCATTTTAACTTTTAAAAGTTGACAGGTTCACCGTAAGGTGTTCTTAAATATCCAAAAAATAAAAATAAAAAAATAAAAAGTGCATCGCATAGAAGGAAAATATAATAAATGCATGTATAGTTTTCACCCTAGGATAGGGAGGTGATGGGACTACAGTCCACAGAGATAGCAGGGAATGATGCCGACTGATAACAGTCAAGGGGCAGAGAGCACGGGACGTTATCGGCTCACAAGATGTCTGGCTGGACGAGCGGCTATTTTTTGTACTTATCATAGGTACTTGTATAGCACCGGCAATTTATGTAGCGTTTACATACATTTTGCACATTCACATCATTCCCTGCCCTCAAGAAGCTTACAATCTAAAAGCATAGCTCCCAACTGTCCCTGATTTGGAGGGACTGTCCCTGATTTGGAGCAATGTCCCCCTGTCCCTCTTCCCCCCTCATTTTGGTCTGATATAGTTGTATATAAACTGCACTTTTTATCTTTCAAAAAGTGTTTCCCAGTGCTAAACCTTTCATACAAATTATAAATTGCTGCATTTGTACATTTTAAAAGCCAATATAAAGGAATAGTAGTGGTAAAAAAAAAGTCCCTAACTTTTTTTTTGGTTAATTCTCCTTTAAGGGGCGTGGCAGGGGGCGTGTCATATGCCTACATACATTTGTTAGTAGATGTCCCTCATTCCCATCTCAAAATGTTGGGCGGTATGTCTGAAGGTCCCCATCTTACATACATGCTATGGTCAATTTAGACAGGATCAAAGTACCGTATATACTCGAGTATAAGCCGAGATTTTCAGCCCATTTTTTTGGGCTGAAAGTCCCCCTTCGGCTTATACTCGAGTCAGCACCGTCTGCCTACATGAACAGTGTGTCATGCAGACAGACGGCAGTGTTCAAAAGCCGCGCCACCTCCTCCTGCCCGTCCGTGATAGGCGGACACTAATTTTCCCATCAGTAAGTCAGTGTGCAGTGTTCCGCCTATCACGGATGTCCTGTCATTCTCATCTCATGGACGAGGATGAGAGGATGTCCGTGATAGGCGGAACACTGCACACTGACTGCTGGGAAAACCGAGCTTTCCTCCTATCATGGACGAGGAGGAGGAGGAGGAGGAGGAGGCACGGCTTTTAAATTTGTAATGGCGCCTTACACGCTGATCGCCAGGATCAGCAATGGGGGGACACAGGAAATCAGACATCCAGCGATCGGCACAGGAGGCATTAACGATCGCTTCTAAGACTGGTGGACACAGGTGGCAGATCGGCGGGAGGCAGATCGATCGGCACAGGTAGGCTGCAATGGGGACACAGGACACAGGGGACATGCAGCTGCATATGGGCATTTGCTGACCCTCTTTTCCACTTACAGTAGCTGCTCCATTTCTCACCCTCAGCTTATACACGGGTCAATACGTTTTCCCAGTTTTTTGGTGGTAAATTAGGGGCCTCGGCTTATATTCGGGACGGCCTATACTCGAGTATATACGGTAACCTACCAGCATGTCTTTTTGTTGAACAGATATAATGAAATGCTTTCAATAGTATATTTAACCAACCAAAAGAGAGCAAATAAAATAAATTTACAGTTAGAACTTGCATACACCATTTTAGCCCACTCAGATTTCCCAGGCTTGATTGGACAAGGATATTAAAGCTAGGACATGACTTTACACAAAAGATATTAAAAGACAAAAAAGGTCTAATGCTGCGAAGTTCTAAGACAAAGTACTTAAACTGCTCCCATCTTCATCACTTCATACAACCAGCAGGCTCGGGATGAAATTTACCATAGTTATTGTTAGCACTGGTGTTTTCAATCTCCAGTACCCACTCTCCTGCTGGATCCTCATCCCATGAATGTGTGGTCATAAAAGCCCAATCATTGAAGCCATCTGCGGAGTAATCATGGGTCCTAGATGCACAAAACCAAGAATATATTAAAGGGAATGCCAATTTCACAGACAGTTGCTACTAAATGGGATACAATTACAATGTACTTAACAAAGCAGATAATTGAAAGCCACGGGGTGGTGGTCTCCTTTAAAATGAAGACACCGGTATGCAATTATTAAAGACATGGTACTTTTTTTAAACTTTAATGCCGAGCACCACAACTCATGACATGCACATTGTGGTGGGCTACAGCGCGGGTACAGGCTACTGTAGTTGCAGATTGGGATGCTATTCTAAATGAACGGCGCCACAATTCAATGCACATAGCAACCAAAAAAACATAGGTGTGAAGCCATCATAGGGCTGGGGAGGAAACCTCAGTATGCCGATTTACCCACTGCCTTCTTTGATTCACAAGGACTCCAGAGTAACAGGATCTGCTCCACCTGGAATCATTGTCCCTACTACGGTCTCTATAAAATTCTGTAAAGGAAGTGTTCAACTAGGAAAAAGACTTTATTTCTTCACCAGTTCGTTATTTCATTAGAAGAACTTGCATGGCAAAATAAAGTGGTTGTAAACCCTTACGTATAGCCAGTGAAGTGACAGGCATAAGGTAATACACAGAGATGAAACAAATCCTCCTACATAAGTTGGACCTGTTTATCTGCAGCCTACTCTTCTCTCAATCCATTCAAAGTCCAGAATGTACACAGTATTTCTGAGCTTCAGAAGGCAGGGGGGCGGGGATCCGACGTCACACACTGCATAGCACAGAGTAGGGAGCTGAGTGTAACCTGAGAACCTGAGTGGAGGGAATAGACATATCACCCTCTATGCAGTTTCATAAGGAAGCATGCACATCTGAGGCTGTCAATCACCTGCTGTGTGCTGGAGGGGGGATTAGGGCCATCCCCCAGGATTGCTTGGTGTTGGTATAGATCAGGAGTCTCCAAATTTCCCAAACAACAGGGCCAGTTTACTGTCTTGAAGACTTTAGGGGGGCTGGACTGTGACCGGTGGGAGAAGTCCCAATGTCAGTAGGGGAAAAAAAAATAATGCCCCATAGTTTGTTTCAGTTAAAGTAATTACGTGCCATCATTGGTGTTAGTGGGAGGAAGTGTGCCCCATCGTTGATGTCATTAGGCCCCATCGTTGGGTCATTGGGAGGAATTGCACCCCATCATTGATGTCATTAGGCCCCATCGTTGGGTCATTGGGAGGAATTGCACCCCATCTTTGATGTCTTTGGGTCCCATTGTGTCAGTGAGAGGAATTGTGTTCCATCTGGAGGAATTGGGCCCCCTTTATTGGTGTCAGTGGGGGGGAATTATGTCCCATTGTTGGTATTAGTGGATGAAATAGTCCCCCAAGGGTCGGATAAATGCAAGCTAAAGGCCCATGTGGCCCCAGGCCACAATTTGGAGACCACTGGTATAGACTGTCAGATGTGACTCATGCAAACAGCAGAGGAATGCAGGACAGAAAGTACACACATAGTGCTTTGTATTGAGGCTAGTAAACATTATAAATGGATATACTTTGTGATTTACAACCATTTTAAACATGTCAGGATCTACCTGAAATTAAAGGTTTGGTTTTAGACAAACAGTCCCTTGCAAAAAATCTTTTAGACTATGTCAGCTTGAGCCAGTGAGATTACCTAGGTGCCAGCAGACAAGAGCGAGTGCCCATAGGACTTGTCAAGTAAATAGCAAGATCTCCCCTGCGGTTGTAGGATAAGGTTAGCCTGGCTTGGACGTGCTCCACAGTGCTGATGTAATTGGGCATTCCAAGGCATGGCTCCACTTTTCTTCTGACTTCCAAGCGCTTTCCTATGTCCCTAGGAAAAAAAAAAAAACAATCGACATGCACTTAATGCCAAACAGTGATCTTATTTGTTGTTATGAATAAAGAATGTGAGATATTTAGGTCACTAGCATTGGTGAGAGCACATGAACTGGAAACAGAGACCCGGCTCAAAACAATGAGTAGTTAATGTAGGTATGGCCAAAGGATCTTGAAACAATTGCAATACATCTGATTATACACATGATTGAACGAGCAGGTGCACACACTAAGTAAACAGAATGGGAGAAAGGCACAATAACAATATCAGAGGCCAATTCTACATAACTGGACTGAAAGGACTCATCGCTCAGTGGACAATGCAGCCAAAGCACAGGAAAGAATAGACCAATGGAACTGGTGACCCTCCAAATCAGACTCAGCTTTTTGGCAACACCAAAGTACCAAAGTACCCTGTGCCAGGAGGCAGTTAGGGCAAAGACAGCAACATGTGTTCCTTTCACTTCCTGCTGTCCATTGTTCCGCCATAAAATATGGTGTGCACTGCAGTATAGGTAGTCACAACTAGGGTTGCCACATCATCCCTTTAATCCAGGACACATTAATGACACAGGTTCTGAGGCTGATTTAATGCAGATAAGGCACCGAGTTTAATTACCACCTTAATCAGCCATAGGACCTGTGTAATTAATGTGTGTCCTGGATTAAAAGGGATGATGTGGCAACCCTAGTCCCAACAGGTTTTTACTTATCAAATATAGCTTAGTTACATTGGTCTCTCAAAGACAGCAGTAGGTCCGCATCCTCAAAGAAGATGTACAGAGAATACACCTTAAAGTACACTATGTATAGCCAAAACGTTTTTATTGTTAGTTTTGTATAGGGAAGAGAATAGTTGAAACCCATCAGCTTATTTTCACTTTCCATGTACCATGGAGTGATTTCCCTTCACTTCTCGTCTAGACTATGAGCTATTTGAGCAACAGTGCCGGTAGCTTATATGTGTAGTTAGAGCACTGATCCCTAACTATAGATCAGCTAATTGTTCCTTACATCAGAGAAAGGGTAACAGGTATCAAGCAGAACCCAAACCCATTTATTTAACGGTTTCCCAAAACGTATATTTAAGGCATGCCGTGAACGATAAGTCTCACAGCTGCTTCTCCTCTCTACCGCTCTGTCACGCCATCAGATGGCAGATGTCATAACTAATCTCATGTGCTGCCCCATGGCAACTGCAGATTAAAGAGAGGCCAAGATGGCAGCTTCCTTGGCTTAAGAGGGTTTAGTTCCACTTGAGGCAAGTTGAGAATTAAAAATTTTAAAAACGGCTCCTTTACAGAACCCCTATCAAAGTTTTTTAGCAACATGGAGGGTATGGATTGAAATTTCTAATTGCTCTCATCTTAAATCTTACATTGATTTATTCCACTAGAGCCAGTGGGCTTATCATTCACTGTGGGCTTCACCCAGCACAATCCACCTCACCTCCCCCCTTTCTTCCCAACTTTATCTCATCCCCACTTGTTCCCTGAAGCCCCGCGAGGGAGAACTTTCTATCCATCTGCCAGTTGGATCATAAGCATCTAATCCATGCCCATCTAATAGCTTTCTTCTCATCATGGGTCTACTCAATATTTGTATTGTCTGTTTCTAACATTTTTATTTAAACTCCACTGGGGAGCTCACTTCCCGTCCATGGTTTTCCTTGTGTAGTGTATACTCTGTCAACAATCAAAGTTAACGCTTTCAAAAAAAAAAAATGGAGGTTGTCAATGCTGTTTTTCTGAATGTCTTGCTGACCTTCTGGCCTACCCACACAGTCACCAACCTAGAACAAGTAGTGAGCTTGGTGGTTGCCAACATCCCTTCACATACATCTACAAGAACCCCTCATAATGGGACTTTAGCAGCAGCAAAGGGGAAGATGTAACATTTTTTTAACCACAATGTGTGAAAATGTTCAAACTTTATTGATACAAGAATATACATAAACATCTGAAGAAGTGTGCTAGCTATCTATCTTACCGTATGCGTGTTCCATACAAGATATAATACAATATTCCCACATCAAAAAATTACCAATTAGATATCAATAGAATGGTGAGCACCCATAATAATGGGTGCTCACCATCATATTGATATCGAATTGGTGATTTGATGTGGGAATATTGTATCTTATATGGAACATGCAAATGCTATGTTAGCCAGCACACTTCTTCAGATGTTTTTATATATTTATTCATCAATAAAGTCCCATTATGAGGGTTTCTTGTAGACAGTCACTAATCTAGAACAAGTATGCATTCTAGGAAAGTTAGGTGTACTTATTTGTACCTGTCCCGGATTGGTCACTCTAAGTAATGAAGTAACAGCGAGGCAATGAAGTATCTGCAGAATTGGATGAGTGCAATTGCAGCCTTCAAGTTCCCTCAGGTAGGGTTTACATTAACGCAGAACTACTCTCTCTCTCTCAATCCACATTAACCATTTTTAATCCTTATGCTGCTAGTTTTAGTAAACAGAAAGGTACATTTACTTATTTTAAACTTTTTTTTTTAACATTTCTTCAGTTGCTTCTTGGTTTCTAGCATCCCAGGAGTCTTCTGGCTCATTTTGTTTTTCATTTGGAGGGGCTTTCTCGGCTAAGTACACCATCCTGGCAGCATACCTGAGCTAAGGGCAGATGGATTTCAGGAAGTAAATACTACGTGAATCATCTGCCCTTACTCAAGATGGCCACAGCTGTAAATGCTAGGGGGGTGTTTTCAAAGCGATTTCGCAACAAAAGCATGGAGACATGGATGGATGGGGGAGTTTGCTTTGAATCATAAAAGTAAATTAAAGGGCATTTTCAGCTTGTGGTGCTCAGATAGAGTTCAATTCCACTTTAAGTTAGATGTTTAAACAATATAAATGTTATTATTTGTACTATTTTTTCTTCTTTTACTTTTCTTCCTTTGAGTATATTGAGCAGAAAAGATGACCTTAATTTTAAGGTTAAAAAAAACAAAAAACCCTAGCATATACCTCGGGCACCCCATGAGGTTACATGTGGGACAAGATGAGACAATCAGCTCCAGAAAGTAGAGCTATCCATTGCATGCAACTTCAACAGTAGATGAGATACATAAAATAAAGATTTGTAAAGGTTATTTTAACCAGTTTGCTTAAGCCTAAGCCACAAGCAGAGTATGAGATAGAGCTGCAGCTATTTTCCCCTGCAGGGTTCCATTCATGCTCAGTTGGACAGAAGCCTCATTGAGCCTTTGGCTCTGATCCAGTGAGGTGTGAATGGTTTGTCTGTCTAAATCCCCCAAAGACCCAAATCCAGGTAATGCACAGTCTGTTCCCAACACTAACTGAGCATTTATGTGTTAGTGAGGAGCCGCACCAGGAACTGTATCCGTTTACATGTGCTCTGCAAAGAGAAGACAAAATGATAATCTTTTCTGGGAAATGCTAAAGAATGGAAGTCTTGTTCACTAGGTAAGCGCCATGTACTGCCATGGTTTGATGGCACCATTAAGTGCTCGTTTAAAAGAGTAGACACAAAATTAGCAGTGCCATGTACTGCGGTCAGGCCTAGTTTACATGCGCTTCAAGAGAAGGCATTGGATGAGCAGTTTCCAAGCTTTACTAATGCTCAGCAAATGGGGCCTATCCTGTCGTTTCGGTCTTTGTAGTGATAGTAGATAAGGCATGAACAAACAAAAAAAATGTGGCGAAAAGTGGGCATGGTTTAAATTGCGCTAAATATTGGGTGTGGTTTAAAGGGGGTGTGGTCAGAGATGACTTGCATAGTGCAGAATGTGGTAATGTTAAATAGGGAATGTACAGTGTGAACTGTCCAGCGGTGGTGGTATGTGCAGGAGAGGAGTGTGGAGTGTATGGTGATGGGTAGTATGTGCAGGAGAGGAGTGTGGAGTGTATGGTGATGGGTAGTATGTGCAGGAGAGGAGTGTGGAGTGTATGGTGATGGGTAGTATGTGCAGGAGAGGAGTGTGGAGTGTATGGTGATGGGTAGTATGTGCAGGAGAGGAGTGTGGAGTGTATGGCGATGGGTAGTATGTGCAGGAGAGGAGTGTGGAGTGTATGGTGATGGGTAGTATGTGCAGGAGAGGAGTGTGGAGTGTATGGTGATGGGTAGTATGTGCAGGAGAGGAGTGTGGAGTGTATGGTGATGGGTAGTATGTGCAGGAGAGGAGTGTGGAGTGTATGGTGATGGGTAGTATGTGCAGGAGAGGAGTGTGGAGTGTATGGTGATGGGTAGTATATGCAGGAGAGGAGTGTGGAGTGTATGGTGATGGGTAGTATGTGCAGGAGAGGAGTGTGGAGTGTATGGTGATGGGTAGTATATGCAGGAGAGGAGTGTGGAGTGTATGGTGATGGGTAGTATGTGCAGGAGAGGAGTGTGGAGTGTATGGTGATGGGTAGTATGTGCAGGAGAGGAGTGTGGAGTGTATGGTGATGGGTAGTATGTGTCGGAGAGGAGTGTGGAGTTTATGGGGCAGTGGATAGTATGTGCAGAAGAGGAATAGGGAGTGTAGGAAGGTGGGTAGTATTTGCAGTAGATGTGCAATTCGTTTCCTTACTAATTTGTTTTCGGATGAAATTCTGCATATTCTCTCTTGACAAATGCATACGAAAGCTAGTTTTTAGACAGAACGAAAAACCAAAAGAACAAAAATCCGAAAGAAGGAAAATCCGAAAGAACGAAAAACGAAACGAAAAACTATTTAACCTACGAGTTTAACAAAATCGATTACATTCTGATAGTTTTGTTTTTTGTATTTTCTATTATAATTAAATTATTATAGTTTTTATTATTATTATTAGAAACTATTAAATTATAGATATTGTCATTTCCTTTAAAATTTGACTAAAGTAACAGTTAGTGAATGTAACGAATATCAATGCATCCCAAATGACAAATTATCTGAAGTAACTAATGCCGCATTTAGATGAATGGAATGTAAGGAATATATCCGAAATTGGAGTGGACAGTTGGAAGGCGTTAGTAGGGCAGTAGACGGTGTCAGTATTTTTTTTTTTCTTATTTACTATTGTTTTTTTACAATTTTTTTTAATGTACTTTTTAAAAAAAAATAAAAAAAATTCACACTGCTTTGGGGGGGGGGGGGGGGGGGTCTCTGGACGGTGTCAGTAGGGCAGTGGACATGGTCAGTGTATGGTTTCAGTAATTTTTTGGGTAATTCAGAAAAGGAAGGGACTGGTAAATAACATGTTTACTGGTCCCTTCCTCTGCTCTCCATCCTGACAGTATGCTGCGGGGGGAAGGTGGGGAGCCGGAGAAGGCCACGGGGACAGTCGGGACGATCCGTGTGGGCAGTTACAGGCACCGATCTCCCTGTATGCCTTTCAATTAAGCAGCTGACAGCCGTGGGAACAAGAGGATGAGGAGTGGAGACTGCCCGAACCGATCGATCGTCCTGACTGTCAGCCAGGGATGGCTCATCTATACGTGTAGGGTTGTTTAGAGCACAGTGCCACCCCCCCCCCCCCCTTGGGACCCGTGTGCAGTGAACACCCTGCACCTATGGATGATGATACTCCACTGAAAAGAACCCTTATACTCACCTAGTAGGATGCAGCATTGATTCGATGCTGCATCTGTCCCCCTGCCACCTCTGCACTAAGAATTGTGTGATCAAAGCTCACCAATCGCTCATTTCTCCCCTCAGCTCTGAGCAGAAAGCGGTGACTGTCAGACACCAGTTCCCCTCAAGAGCTGAATGGAATTCTGGGCTGGGTGGGGAGGAAGCAGCTGGCTCAGTCTCCCAGTGGCACAGCCGAGAGGCTGAGCCAGCTGCTGGTCCAGACAGGTGGGTGGATTCTGACTGTAAAGTGGGGATCTTTCCCAAACATGGGCAGCCGAGTGATGTCAACCAACTGAAAACTGTTCGCAGGAATGCGGAATGAACTGCACTCCTGTCATCCATAAGAGAGGTAGGGCCAAAAAAGCTTTACACAAATGGCAATTGCACCAAAAAAAATAAATAAATCTTGGTCCTATGAAGTTGAATCATAGGATACCCCTGTTGTATATAGCATCTTAAATGTCCCATGTTCTTGATCAGTGTCTGGATGATTTGCATACAGAACTTTATTGCATATATACGAATTCTTGAGTTTCTGATCCTATTTTCACTTTGTCTGCATTGTCTTGGGGCAATTAAGCTTTTTGATTTGTGTTTGTTATTACTCTGCAATTTACAACCTTGTGGAAAGATTCACTAAAGGCTTAAAATGAAAAAAATTGGCAATTGCATAGAATACACAAACTACATATTATTCAGTTAAAGCCCAACTCCACGCAACTAAAAAAAAATGACTCCTTGCGCTAGCCTCCATGAAAGGTATTCAGAATTTCTAGCAGTGACTTGTCTATATCATCCAAACTTCAACACTTTCTTACACATTATCACACAGTGCCTAGTGTTGACAACTTGGGCATTTCCTAGTCAGGACCCTCTTTTTCCTTTATCCTCTACGCTCTTTACATTCCTTTACTATTTCCTTTCCCTGTTTTTTCCCATCTTCCCCTTGGAGGTACCAGCAACCTACCTATTGGGAACCTCGGTTCCCTTATAGATTAGAGGGGTATACGGGGGGTGACAATGTCTGTCTTACTTAGACGAGCCCATCCACATGGGTGACAAAAATGCTGCTTGCCCCAAATTATGTAACAAAAACAAAAAGCTCCCAACAGCTTTTAGGCAGCAAGGAATACAAAACTAGTCAATTGAGTATATAAAAAAATATTTTTTTTGATACAAAATTACATGAAGAAAAATAAATAAAAATAAAGAAGTACAGTTCTAAAAACAAGCTCTGGTGTATATACCCTCTATAGTACTGTGTCACACCACATCACTCTGTGTGAGGATCTTTTGCTACATAGTGGCTTGCCTTTAATTCCCCGTCTCCTATGGGAACATTACTATCTATCTTATAAATGAAATTCTTGGACTATCCACACCCGAGAACCTAGAATTGTATGCATATAGGGAAACTACAACTGTAGAATACATAGAAGCTGACACCCAATTAAATCATCAAATCAAGATGTATGTCTCATGTCCATTTTTTTATATTTTTTTGCAACCCCTATTGAAAAGACCTGCTTAGTGGGTGCATTTTGTGGGCCCCTCCCACCTCCCTGCCACTCAGTAGATGTGAATTCTCATAGACTCATCTTTGGCCCCCGGTGTGTCTCCTTGCCAGATGACCATCTTGAAACCAACCTGCTATGGTGTTTAGCATGCTTTGGTTACCTATAATTTCCTCATTTAAGATGTCCTTATCCCCCTGAGGAAGATTTGAACACAATCGAAACACGTTGGGTCTTTATGAGCAACTAGTCAAAGTCAGAAAATGTCATGTACACAATTTTGTTTGGTAATGCCATAAGGACATCCTTTGTAGTATAGAGGGTATATACACCAGAGCGCATGTTTTTATAACTGTACTTCTTTTTGAAACTATCAGGGCTGGGCTTAGCCCTTCCTTCTCAAAGCTGGCCACTCAGCTGTCGGCTAATTGCCAGCTCCTATCTCTCCACAGTGACTCACCTGTTGATATTCTGCTCGTCAGTCCTGCCTACTTAAGCCGTTCAGTCCAAATGATCTCTGCTTTTGCCATGGTCGCATCTCTAGAGCCGCTCTCCTGTGCTCCTGTTTAAGACTTGCTTGGCCGACATTCCTTCTGGCTCCAGATCCTGCTTGCCGTTCTACTATGCTCATCTCTGGTTCCCTGACGTTTTGGCTTGTCCGACTATCCATTCCACTTCCTGAACTCTGGCTATGTTATGACTACGTTTACCTTTTTTTTTAATTATTATTATTAATAAAAAAGTGTGATTTAACTGTACCTCCGTCTCAGTCTGATTCATGGTTTCTGACAGAAATTTCATGTCATTTTTTATCAATAACATTTTTTTTTTTTTTATATACTCAATTGACTTATTTTGTATTCTTTGCTGCCTAAAAGCCCTTGGGAGCTTTTTGTTTTTGGTTATGTCTCTCTTACTTTACTTAGGCATGATTAGTTGGTTTGTTGGATCCACTGTGAGCACCTTTAAGTTCTAATGTACTGGAATTGCAATGCCAAATAAATTTTCCTCTCCGCTGATCTTCTGCTGATCTCTCCCTGAGTTGGCGTATCTGTATTTGCTGAAAAAGCTAATAAAATCTATTCTTAAAAAAAAAATAAAAAATACCCCTTGCAGTGGGGCTGTATCCACACTACAAAGGTCAATTGCTCATTTAGGTCTAGGGGAACCATAAAAGAAGATTTACTTATCCGATCCACCCACAGCATCTGCTCCCCCACGCTCCATGGTCTACGATCCTGATGTCATCAAGAGCAGGGTTCCCTGCCCTGCATTGGGTGTGAAGATGAGGGACAAGCCACCATTGGATCATGGGGGAGTGTCCCCTGCTGGGGGGAGCAGAGGATCATGTAAGCAACTGTTTTTCCTCTCCACTAGACAAAACAAGCTATTAACCCTGGCAGTATGGGCACAGTCCCACTGCAAGGGATAACTTTTTAGTTGCCCGGAGTCAGGCTTTAAGTATTACATCTACTGTAACTAAGTTCTTACAGAAGGGGGAAATTTTGTAGATAAAGAATATGAACAAAAATTTCAGAACACGGTAGAAGTAGTTTTCATTAAATAGGACTAGACACTCTAGCCAAGTGCTTGATCGCAATAGTAGAGCTTGCAGACAATTTATTATAATTGATATCTTGCCGTTTACCCCTAATTGGCGGGATAACTTGCATGCAATCCGAGAACAAAGCTCAATACTCACAATCACACTGCCAGCAGTGACACACCTCCACCCAGCTCCCAGTACATTGGTTCTATCAGAGCCTGCAGTAATTAAGGTATAGTGTGCAGCGCAGCATGAGGAAAATGACTCACAAACCCATCACACAGAGATTGTGCTGACCCCATAAAATAGAGGCCAGTGTTCATGAACAAGACTACTGTGCAATTTGGATCAAAGTTGTGTAGGCCCACACCAAATGTGCTGGCTCACCGAGATGCACGAGACGACACATTTATCTCATTAATGCTTGCGGTTACAGGCATGGTTCCATGACTCACAATAAATTCCACTTCAATTCATCGGACAATTCATCTTTCAATGTGCGTTGTAAATTATAAGTGCCATTCCTAAAAAACACAGTCTGGCGCAGAATGTGTAACTGCCACTGAGCCCAGTGTTTGAGATTCCACGCATACTGATAAGCGCTTGCTAAAAGAAGGGTTTCCGTGTAAAGAAGTATTATTCCTTTCATAAGTCGAGACAGTATTTTTGTGATGATTGAAGTAGAACATACAGACTACAGATAAGACCAGTTATCTCGAGATATAAATGCAGTCCTATCTATCAAAGAGAATGAAATGAGAACTGTCTGTGCTTTCCAAGTCATTAAATTAGTTCTCCCTCGTAATCCCCAATGCATTATCTATACAAGGTTTGAAGGGAATTGGCTGCTATGGGGCAAAACATTTATACCAGGCTTTGATACATGGTGTAGAGCAGCCTTTCTCAACCTTTGTTAAATGGAGATAGCCTTGAAGAAAAAAATAATAATTGACTCATAGTACATTAGTAGGATAGTCATGGGAAGAACATTCCTTATATTTGTGGTTATTAGAAAGAATTCCCCATTGCACATAGCCAAGATCATTGTAGGCAGTTAGAACATATCTGAGAGGAAGAAGCTGCTCATGCCTCAAGGAACCCCTAGCAACCTCTAGAGCAGGGGTCTCAAACTGGTGGCACTCCAGCTGTTGAGAAACTCCAAGTCCCATCATGCCTCTGCCTGTGCATGCTTGTAACTGTCAGCCTTACAATGCCTCAGGGAAAATGTAGTTTCGCAACAGCTGGAGGGCCGCCAGTTTGAGACCCCTGCTCTAGAGGAACCCTGGTTGAGAAAGGATGGCATAGAGTTTCATTAAAATAAATGAATTAAGGCATTTCTATTGGTAGCCACCAGTTGTCAAGTTCTGGAATTAAATAATCATCAAATAATTCATAAATCGAAAAAAGCCACTTTAAAACAGAATGAATTCCAATAAAAAAGATTTATCTTTATATGGTGCACTTTAGGTTCACTATCACTTGACACCCTCATACTTCTGAAGCTTGGGTTAAGCTGGTCAGCAGTTTGACGTTAAGGTTTCCAGCACAGTATAGGTCTCCCTTGTTGAATCCTCCCATTACTTTTCTCAGCACACATTCCCATAAATTTCTGTTTTCACTTTGTACCATAGTGTTACTTTTTACAATATTAACAGCTGACTTCAAGAGAAGAGACCAAGTTTAATTTACTCACTTTGGCTCCGTGAGAATGTCAATGACACATTTTCTCTGAGGTCCCACGCTGGTCCAGTTTTTAGCCAGAGCAACCATTGTCCCAGCATCCAGTAGTCCATATCCATATGAATGGCTGACTATAATATACAGAACATGCATCATTAGTAAGATAACTTTATTCAAGTCTACTTATAATCACTTATTGAGTGTGCATTATTTTTGTGGTGGTTTGGCAGTATCTGTGTGCATGTGTACTTGCTTTTAGGATTACTTGAAATAATATGAACAAAAAACATGCCAAAAATGTTATATATTAACATAGTTGACTTTAATCAGTAAGAAGTACTTTTAGAAGTGCCTATTCTTAAAAAAGAATGCCAGGAGTCTATATTTTATTTTATTTTGCTTGGACCAACGTAACTATGTATACACCATACTTGCGGGACCCCTCCAGTAACTGAAAATCACTGTAATAGGCACTGCTACTACAATGATCTCCATAAGCTTCATTGCTGCTGCATTGTGAACACAGGAGGTCGACTGTTGAGCACAGGAAGGCACAGAGTATTCTCTGAAAAGCATTCAGAGAATGTTCTGCATTTTCTCAATGAATGCAAAGCATTCTCTGATTGAAAAAGGTGGAGAGCATGATGTCACCGACCAGCCCTCCACCATGTCAATCAGAGATTGCTTTGCATTCATTGAGAAAATTTAATGCTCTCTCTGAATGGTGCCCATGCCATGTGGGAAACCTCCTGTGTTCACAATGCAGCAACTAAGCACAGCCCCAAGAAGCAAGTGAAGATCATTGTAATAGCGGTGTCTACTACAGTGATTTCCAGCTTCTAGAGCATGGGTGCTCAACCTGTGGCCCTCCAGCTGTTGCAAAACTATGTATCATCATGCTTATGCCTTTGGGAGTCATGCTTGTACCTGTTAGCCTTGCAATGCCTCATTGGACTTGTAGTTCTGCAACAGCTGGAGGGCCACAGGTTGAGCACCCACGATTTAGGAGGGATTCCCCAGTTATGGCATTTCCATAGTTACATTTAACTTCCCAAAAATATCTATACCTGGAATTATCAATGCACCAGTACCGATACTGATACTGAGTATTTTCACGAGTATGCGGACTCGTGAAAATGCTCCCGATACTGAAACCGATACTTTGCGGTAACAATAGATATTGCTGCTCCAGACAAAAGACTCCCCGGAGCACACGCCCCAACAAGACTCACAGGTGCAGACTCTGCAATGGATCAATCAGCAAAAAAATAAGTCCTGCATGGCCGCACGCTGGTACAAAGGCAGAGCTGAATAACTGACGCGTTTCACACCGTATGTTGGTACTTATTCATAGCTAAGACTAAGCACCAACATACAGTGTGAAACGCGTCAGTTATTCAGCTCTGCCTTTGTACCATATGGATTGAATTTGGATTTTAATAAAATGTTTTGAATAAAGGTATTGTACCAGTGTGCGGCCTTCTTTTTTGCTGATCGATACTGTGCAGTATCGCAAAAAAGGTGAAGCGATATTTAAAAATGTTATTAATATAATAAATAAATAAATGTGGCTCTAACTCAAATAAAATGCTAATAGACCAACAATAATCACATAATCAATTCCAAGTCAAAGTCCAATCAGTCAAATAACAATCCATTTTTTTGGTTTACAAATTTGTTTTTCACTTTACTTTAAATTTTATTTGCCTTGATTTCCTTTTTTAAGTGCAAATACCCATAAAAAAACAAACAAAAAAAAAAAAAAAAACAGGATTTATGTTGTACTGGTCTCTTTTCAGCAAAATTGATTTGAATTGGTCTACCACTTAAAAGTATTTCAGGTAGGGATGCATCAATACCATTTTTTTTTTTTATCGGCGAGTACGAGTACCGATGCTTGGTGTCGGCAACTCATTTATTGCAAGTATCAGTACTCGTACTCGCCGATAAAAATAAATAAAATAAAAAAGACGGTATCTGTGCATCCCTACCTGAAATACTTATTTGAAGCAGAGTTCCACCCAAAAATGGAACTTCCTCTTTAGGGGTGGTGACCCCCTGACATGCCACATTTGGCATGTCATTTTTTTTGGGGGGGGGGGGGAGCGGGGCACTGTGGCACTGGAAGGGAGATCACTTCTCCCCCCCCTCCCATTTGGCAATCATCTGGGACACGTCACAGGTCCCAGATGATTGCCCGGCCAGTTACGGCACGCAGCGCTACTCGTGCTCACAGTTACAGTGCCACAGAGAGGAGGGGGAGATGGGCGGGGCTTCGTTACCCTGCATCGCTGGACCCTGGGACAGGTAAGTGTCTGATTATTAAAAAAAGTCAGAAGCTGCAGTATTTGTAGCTGCTGACTTAAATTTTTTTTATTTTTTTAAGCAGAACTCCACTTTTGCTGAAAAGAGACCAATACAACAATTCAGATTTCTTTTTTTTATGGGAAGTTGCACTTAAAAAAGGAAATCAAGGCTAATAAAACTTTAATAAAGTAAAGTGAAAAACGAATGCGTAAACCAAAATATCCCAAACCTCAAAGAGTGGCAGCCAACATTAAAGAAGTGTCCCCACAAAACAGACTGATATAATAAATAAATGTGCCGCTAACGCAAAGTGCTAATAGACAAACAATCACATATTCAATAATTCTAATAATTTATTTCAAAGCAGCAAACTTACATTTAAAATGGGAACATTCAGCTTCAACAGATTCAAAGACTTCAGGTCTCGGCCGGAACCAGAAGTGACGTCGCCCGTCTCCAGCTAACGCGTTGCGTCACTGATCACGTGACTTTATCAAGGGCTTTTACTTTTTTTTTTTTGCACATGCACTTTTTTGCACTTATATGAATTTGGATTGTTATTTCACCGATTGGACTTTAATTTATTGTTGGTCTATTAGCACTTTGAGTTAGCGCCACATTTATTATATTAATAAGACATTAAAAATATTGCTTCCCCCCTCATACCTATGCTGCATAATGTTACGAGTTCAGTGTAAAAGTCAATTTTTTTAATCATCTTTGGTGTGGTTATGTGAACACCAAGCTGCAACTCCCCAGTGTCAGTGGGTGCTTAAAAAAAAAATGGGGCTGAATTGCAGGAGCCATGACATCACCCGCTGGCTTTTACTGCCCCCCTGTTGTCAGCACTCCTTCCCATCTGCTGAAGCAGCCACTCGCCGACACAGGGGAGCCAGAGCTTAGGGATCATGTGATCACACCAAAGCTGATAAAATAAAAGGTCTTTACATTAAACACTTATACAAACAGTATGCAGCATGGGTAGGGGAAATCACAATTTTTTTAAACCGGACTTATATTAGCCTTTACTTCCACTTTGAGAATCAATATATCTTTTTTTGAATAAGTCTTAATATAATACAGTCGAGAAATTCTGATCTAGATGTGTTCTGATTACCTTTCCGCCCGACTCCATTTGTGGCCCAATCATTTGTGTTAAGATGTGATGGGTTTGACGTTCGCACAACTAGATGCTGCATATCCCTCCAGGTGAGATTATTACTGAAATAAAAAGAGAAAATGTGTTGCTCTCGCAATGGAATCCCGTTGTTTTTTGGTTTGTTTTTTTCTGAAATTGTAGTATTCAGTTCAGACATGCACATCTATAACAATTCTGTATAATAGGAAAAAAATATAAAAAAAATACCCTCAACACAACAAGTCATATTCATTGGTCAAATTCTTCCTTTCATAAATGTGTCTCGGGGAGGGAAGTGCAATGGAAAGTCAGTCTTGCCTTCCAATGAAAATCACAGAAAGGGCTATTTCTCATTTCTACCACCTATCAATGGAGACATAAAATTTGAACAGCTTTGACCCAATTGTGCAAAAATCTCAGGGCTCATACAATACTGAATTCACCAGAAGACCACCCCAGAAAACTTCACAATATATATATATATATATATATATATATATATATATATATAAATATATATATATATATATATTCCTGAAAAAGTATTCATACCCCTTAAAATTGTCCACATTTTGTCATGTTGCAAACAAAAACGTAAATGTATTTATATTGGGATTTTGCATGATAGACCAACACAAAGTGGCACATAAATGGGAAGTGGCAGGAAAATAATAAATGGTTTTCAAAATAATTTTACAAATATCTGAAAAGCGTGGCGTGCATTTGTATTGCCCCCTTTACTCTGATACCCCCAACTAAAATCTAGTGGAACCAATTGCCTTCAGAAGTCACCTAATCAGTAAGTACATTCCACCTGTGTATAACAATCTCAGTATAAATACAGCTGTTCTGTGAAGCCCTCAGAAGTTTGTTAGAGAACCTTAGTGAACAAAATAGCATCATGAAGGCCAAGGAACACACCAGACAGGTCAGGGGTAAAAGTTGTAGAGAAGTTTAAAGCGGAGTTCCACCCAAAAATTGAACTTCCACTTTAAGTTCTGGTGACCCCCGACATGCCACATTTGGCATGTGATTTTTTTGGTTTTAGAATGCTGGTGCCGCAGAGAGGAGGGGGAGAGGAGTGAGGCTTCCTGCACCTTCCTGGCCTTTATGGAAGAGTGACAAGAAGAAAGCCATTGTTGAAAGAAAGCTAGAAGAAGTGCAGTTTGCAGCTGGTGAGAAGCCATGTGGGGGACACAGCAAACATGAAGAAGGTACTGTGGTCAGATGAGACCAAAATTTTACTTTTTAGCCCAAGTGCAAGTGCAAAACGCTATGTGTGATGCTGAACACACCATCCCCACCGAGAAACATGGTGGTGGCAGCATCATGGTGTGGGGATGCTTTTTTTCAGCAGGGACAGGGAAGCTGGTCAGAGTTGATGGGAAGGTGGATTGAGCCAAATACAGGGCAATCTTAGAAGAAAACCTGTTAGAGTCTGCAAAACACTTGAGTCTGGGGTATAGGTTCACCTTCGAGCAGGACAGGGACCCTAAACATACAGCCAGAGCTACAATGGAATGGTTTAGATCAAAGGATATTCATGTGTTAGAATGGCCCAGTCAAAGTCCAGACCTAAATCTAATTGAGAATCTGTGGCAAGACTTGAAAATTGCTGTTCACAGACGCTCTCCATCCAATCTGACAGAGCTTAGAGTTATTTTGCAAAAAAGAATGGGCAAAAGTGTCACTCTCTAGATGTGCAAAGCTGGTAGAGACATCCCCAAAAAGACTTGTAACTGCAGCAAAAGGTGGTTCTACAAAGTATTGACTCAGGGGGCTGAATACAAATGCACGCCACACTTTTCCTATATTTATTGGTAAAAAAAAATAGAAAACCATTTATTGTTTTCCTTCCACTTCATAATTATGTGCCACTTTGTGTTAGTCTATCACATAAAATGCCAATAAAGTACATTTAAGTTTTTTGTTGTAACATGACAAAATGTTGAAAATTTTAGGGGTTTGAGTACTTTTTCAAGGCTCTGTATTTGGTATAAAAATATTGTCCCCGGGCCATTGTTCGGATACAGGAGAGAAAGCAGCCAAAGCACTTCTCTGCTCAAGTAAAGCTTCCCGAAATGTGTGCAGTTTCCTCAAAAATTGCCTTGTATTTTGAGTTTATGAAGGCAAAATATGCTCTTTATCACCTGGGGGATATAAAATATTTGCTTATACAGTACAGTATATGGTAAATAATTGTTTAAAAGGTTGTAAGACCATTATATTCAAGGTTAGCCTTTCTCAACCTTTTTAACACGGAGAGACACTTAAAAACAAGTTTCCAGTTTTGGGGAACCCCCATTACATGATTGCAATCAGAACTCTCGACCTATATACTTGTTTCAGGACATTGAAAATTTTGAAAAGGAAAGACTGAAGGAGATCAGTGCATATATTTTCTCAGTACTAGCTTCCTTATACCCAATATAGGCATCCGATGCGCTGAAGCCCTTGTAAATGGCTTCTGGAAAAGTCCCACATGCCCAGTGATCTCCTGCGACATTCCAATCTGCTGCATTGATTGCTATATGGCCATACAGGCCACTCTAATACCCAGTGATGTAAGTAACTGAGTTAAAATAAACTGAGTTACCTAACGCAGTTACTTTAGAGGGTAACGAGTAATCGAACTGATTACTTTTCCCCTCATGGTAACTCAGTTCCCATTACTTTGGCTTAGTTACCCCAATTACATCTACCGCCACTAGATGGCAGTAGTGTAATTCCGATGTCCTGCCGAAAAAGTTCCCCTGCTGGATAAGGACCCCCTGTACTGCACAGGCGCAGGGCTTGCGTAGTACGAAGGACTACGGAGCTTCCGAAAATTGCCGAACCTAAACAGCTCTGAGTGAACTCTACACTGCGCAGGTGCAGATAACATGTAATTGTACGAGGCGATGCCGCACGCTCCTGATACTCGTGCTACTCTGCAAGGGGCGTCTAGCGTGTAACTAAGGGGCGGGTCTAGTATTACTGTAACCAAGGGGCGCATTTATTATTATTATTGTTATATATCGAGCTCTGCCCATTAATTTAACATTCGCCTCTTCTGTAGCCATCCGCCCCTTACACGATATAATAATAATAGACCCGCCACTTGCTTACACGCTATAACAGATCTGCCCCTTGGTTAGAGTAGTAATAGAGCAGCCCCTTGGTTACACGATATATAACAATAATAATAAATGCGCCCCTTGGTTACAGTAATACTAGACCCGCCCCTTAGTTACACGTATGGAATATTTAAAAAAAAAGTCAGTTACTTTGCTGAGTAACTAATTACTTTTCCAATGTAGTAACTGAGTTACTAACGCAATTACTTTTTGGGAGAAGTAATTTGTAACTTAACTAATTACTTTTTTAAAGTAAGATGACCAACACTGCTACCCTGTTTCCCCGAAAAGAAGACCTAGCGTGATTGTCGGTGATGGCTGCAATAAAATACCTACCCCCCAAATAAGCCCTAGTTAAAGTCCTTGTAGGTCTTATTTTCTGTGTAGGGCTTATTTTCGGTGAAACAGGGTAGGGCTTATTTGGGGGGTAGGGCTTATATTGCAGCCATCACCGACAATCACGCTAGGTCTTATTTTCGGGGAAACAGGGTAATACCCCATACACACTATTAGATTTTCTGCAGATTTTTGTCTTCAGATTTACCAAAACCATGTAGTGCAAGGGCCTGCCCGATTGCATACAAATTTAAACTCTTAAGGTTTGACATCATATTATATGGTTTTGGTATATCTGAAGACAAAAATCTGCAGAAAATCTGATGGTGTGTATGGGGCTTAAAATGGCAAATAAAATAAAATCTGCTTGAAAGGCTAGACCCGAATCCACACAATGTGAATGTTTCTCCTAGTTTTATAGCCTGCTCCCTCCAGATAGGTGACATGGGAGATCATGGATGGATTGAGTCTCTGTCATGAAGATTTCCTCCCCCTCCTTCCTGTATGGATGCAGAAAAGCCAATCCAACATTCATGATAGGTCCCTTTAGTGAAGGCATTAGTGGTATAAGATAAATATATGATCTTTGTTGATAAGCACACTTCTCTTTTAAAGCAGAACCCAACGTAATATACAGCCTAATCTATTTTTACTTTAACTTTTTTGTCTAATCTAGCCATAGTCTAGTTCATTTGCTGGCTACCTCCAGGGCCATGAGAATTTTGATAAGCCTGTTATTGTATGCTCACGAGGCTATACTCCTTAAAATGGAAATCCCTACTTTAGACTTCTGCAAGTCCGTTTGGTAATAAAATAGTGCCATTGTATAAATTCACATATGAATCTAGAGGATGCCCCCACAAATTCTTTAAGGTATGGGACATCTGGACAGAGTCTAGGGATACGGTTGTCTCAACGCCAATGCCCCCATGATTAGCGTTGATCTGCTTCCCAGTATTTGACATGGGTCATTTCATTGTACTGTGGGAACTGGTCTTCCTGAATCCTACTTGGTGCCTACAAGAAGAATTGAGTATGGTCACTTTGACTTTGGTTGCCAATCCTTACGTTTTGTGTGCTTTTTGTTTTTCTGCGTTCTTAAGCCTGGGTATGCCCAATAGGCTTTGTTTGTATACCATAACTTTTAAATTCAATAAAAAATGTACAAAAAAAAGCTGGCCATATAGATAGTTTGCAATTTGGCTGGATCAGCAGGGAAAGGCCAAATTTCGATACACGTATGGCCATCCCTGTTCAACAGAAGCCTACAGCGTGCTGATCAGAGTATTCAGACAGTGCAGAAGTCTCCAAAGTCAGAATACAAATCGCACAGCAGGGAGGACTGGGTGGATGGAGGAATCCGTTTGTTTTTTTCGATCAACCCACTGGCTGATCATAAAAAAAATAACCCATCTATGCCCAGCCTTAATTTTACCTATCAGATTTCATGCAGACCTTTCATCCATTATATTCAGATTTCATGCAGAAATTTCACCCATCATATTCAGATTTCATGCAGACCTTTCGCCCATCATATTCAGATTTCATGCAGAAATTTCACCCATCATATTCAGATTTCATGCAGACAGTTCACCCATCGTATTCAGATTTCATGCAGACAGTTCACCCATCGTATTCAGATTTCATGCAGACAGTTCACCCATCGTATTCAGATTTCATGCAGACAGTTCACCCATCGTATTCAGATTTCATGCAGACAGTTCACCAATCATATTCAGATTTCATGTAGAAATTTCACCCATCATATTCAGATTTCATGCAGACCTTTCTCCCATCATATTCAGATTTCATGCAGACAGTTCACCCATCATATTCAGATTTCATGCAGACAGTTCACCCTTCATATTCAGATTTCATGCAGACCTTTCGCCCATCATATACAGTGTTCTGATTATAGGGTATATATTTACTGATCGTACTGTTCCTTTAAATTGGCATCCATTACTAACAGGAACTGTAGTATATTCCTCCCACTTCCTGCCCAGCAGTCATATCAGATATTCTTTCTACAGTGAAGGAAGCATGCTAAAGCCCTCCACTATTTCTTAATACAGGCCTTGGAAGCATAAGTCTGTAAGTAAGCAGTCATTAGTTTTCAATTAGTTAGTATATGTTCTACTAATGCAACTACATTTTATATGTGTGTTGGTGGGATGTGTCTGTCAGGAAGTTCACTTAGCTAGGCCACATTTTTGCTAGCTAGTGCCTTAACAGTATTGTAGCATGCCTGTTACTATTTGCATCTGTGATGTAATGTTAAATGCTAATGCATATTTTTATAATTTGTGTTTTGCAGTTTTACAAAAAAAAAAACTTATTCTCAGTAAAGATTTCAACTATTAGCCCTTCCTCCTGAGTCTTTATTGGGAAGCTGTTAGCTGTCTGCCAAGCCTTGTACTTTGAACACATTGTGAGGGCAGAACAGTAAAAAGACTTTAAACACAGCGGGCCTAGTTTAAAGAAGAGTGGATTCATTCTGCTCATCACCAGCTAACCTCTACAGCCACAGACACTACAGAGAAGTAATCTGTGTCATCATGCAGCACACAGACAAGGATACTGCACCAGTCATCCCTCAGCATACACAAGCAGAGGAAAGCATACACAATATGCCAACCAACAGGTCACGCTGCACAAGCTCCAGAGTCTCTAGTCAGTCGGATCAGACATCAGCTAGTGCTGAATCTGCCAGGTCCAAGCGCACTAGCTCTAGACATTCAAGCTGCTCTAACCTGTCGTCCACCAGTGCTGCAGCTGCCAAGGCCCATGCAAAAGCAGAAGCCGCGCGTGCACTGGCTTCCTATGCAATACGTGAAGCTGAAATGATAAGAGAACAGGGCTGCATAGATGAAGAACATCATTTGATTAAAGCTAAAAGTAAAGCTGAAGCACTTAGAAGAAAAGCAGAGGTGAAAGCATCTTTACATATTATCAAGCAAGAAAAAACTGCTTCAGCAGCCTTAGCTGAAGCCGAGGTGCTCATGAGAGCTGCCGAAGAACAGTGCAGAGAGCGCTCTGTGATAGATACCCAAATGACACCACTCAGTGCAATCCAACGCACCAGTGAGTATGTGCAATTGCATGCGACCATGTACACAGATCAACAGTCTAATGATGCATTGGAATCGTCAAAGGTCCCGCTAGCAGCAGACAACTTTGATATCGCTCGATGCTACAAGACTGAACCAGAACTTTACTATAACAAGCCAAGTAGTTACATACTCAGAGACCAATCTGTTGGTCCTTCAGGAAATCGAACGAATGGTGACATAATCCCTCCTCGGGAAAATATAAATCCGGCCTATAGCAGAAAGACTTGCAGTAAACGAGAACAACCACACGACTATAGTGGATTTAACCAAGCATCCCAACCGTCTTACCAGCCACAGACATGCCCTGTGTTTGTTCCCAGAAAATTCCCACCTGAGGCAGCAGGAGCCACAGATGTGACAAAATACTTGATACGCCGTGAAATGGTGAGCTCTGGTCTCCTGAAGTTTGATGACCGTCCAGAAAACTATTGGGCCTGGAAGTCATCTTTTCTAAGCAGCACCCAAGACTTAAACATGAAAGACAGGGAAAAGCTTGACCTACTCTCCAAATGGCTCGGACCAGAGTCCACTGAACAAGCCAAAAGAATCAGGTCAGTACATGTTCATGATGCGACAGCAGGGCTTACAATGTTATGGCAGAGATTGGAAGACTGCTATGGGTCACCTGAAGTAATTGAAGATGCACTTCTAAAGAAAATTGAAAATTATCCAAAAATAACAAACAAAGACAATCAGAAGCTGAGAGAGCTTGGTGACATACTTTTAGAGCTGGAAGCGGCAAAGGCTGGTGGATACCTGCCAGGCCTCTCATATTTGGATACAGCACGTGGAGTCAAACCGGTAATCGAGAAGCTTCCTTACAGCTTACAAGAAAGATGGGTCACGCAAGCATCAAAATACAAGGAAGATCATCAGGTGGCATTTCCACCTTTCTCCTTCCTCGCCAAATTCATTGTGAATCAAGCTAAAATACGCAATGACCCAAGCTTCGCCTTTTTGAACATGGGAGGCTCCAGTTCTGTAAAGACAGAGAAACAACCTTCAGTGCACAATAAAGAACGCAGAGCAACAGTGTCTGTACGCAAGACAGAAGTACCGACTGAGTTTGAGGCCAACCAGGATAAAAGCTCAGGAGTGAAAATTGAGGATCCAGATAAGCAGTGTCCACTACATAACAAGCCTCATCCACTGAGAACATGTCGCAGTTTCAGAAGCAAGACAATAGAGGAGCGCAAATCTTATCTTAAGGACAAGCGCATTTGTTTCAGATGCTGTGGTTCAACTCAACATCTTGCTAAAGACTGTGTGAAAACGATTCGATGGAAAGAATGCAATAATGACAACCATCTGTCTGCTTTACACCCAGGACCAGCACCATGGAAAACAGAGAATCCGGTAACCCAAGAAGATCATGGTGGGGAGCAAAAAGAGAGTGCATTACCAGCAATAACCTCAAAGTGCACTGAAATCTGCACAAACACATTTAGCTCTAGATCATGCTCCAAGATATGTTTAGTCAAGGTGTATCCTGCAGGCCTCAGAGAGAAGGCAATCAGAATGTATGTGGTCTTAGATGAACAAAGTAACAGATCTTTGGCAAGAACAGAGTTCTTTGACCTCTTCGGTGACAGAGGAAGTCCAACTCTGTATACTTTGAAGACATGCTCAGGAGTTGTGGAGACATCAGGTAGGAGAGCAAACAACTACATCATTGAATCATTAGATGGGAAAACGCAGCTGACTCTGCCCACTCTCATAGAATGTGATATGATACCAGATGATAGATCAGAGATACCCACACCTGAAATTGCACGTCACTACCCTCATCTGATGCAAATATCAGACAGGATTCCAGTACTAGACCCAGGTGCTGCAATTATCCTCCTACTTGGAAGAGACATACTGAGAGTGCACAAGGTCAGAGAGCAATACAATGGGCCACACAATGAACCATTTGCACAACGTCTTGACCTTGGATGGGTCATCATTGGTGATGTATGTCTGGATGGAGCTCACAAGCCGTCAAATGTGAATGTCTACAAAACAAACATGTTGCAAAATGGCCGCACATCATGTCTTAGCCCCTGTACCAACAGGATACAGATTAAAGAAAGACTAGTCAACCCAATACAACAGCAGAAAGTTTGGCATTACATGGAGGCTATCACCTCATCTAAAGATACAGATGAGCTAGGATGCAAGGTGTTTGAAAGAACGCGAGATGATGACAAATCAGCACCATCTGTTGAAGATAGCCTCTTCCTTGAGATAATGGACAGAGAAGTCTTTATAGATGAGTCAAACAGCTGGGTAGCTCCTCTACCTTTCCGTTTACCCCGACATCACCTTCCTAACAACAAAGGACAAGCAGTGAAGCGCCTCACCTCATTGCGACGCACTCTAGACAGAAAGACAAATATGAAGGAACACTTCCATGATTTCATGCAGAAGATCTTCGACAGTGGTCAAGCTGTAAAAGCACCACCATTGGAAGAAAAACAAGAATGTTGGTACTTACCAATATTTGGAGTGTATCATCCTCAGAAACCAGGACAGATACGAGTAGTATTTGACTCCAGTGCAAAGTATGAAGGCCTTTCCCTAAACGATGTCCTCCTCAGTGGACCTGACCTGAATAATACACTCCTTGGAGTCCTCATCAGGTTCCGAAAAGAACGCGTTGCAGTAACAGCAGATGTACAACAAATGTTCTACTGTTTCCTTGTCCGCAAAGATCACAGAGACTACCTGAGGTTCCTGTGGTATGAAAACAATGACTTTAACAAAGATGTCACAGAATACAGGATGAAGGTACATGTGTTCGGGAACAGCCCCTCTCCAGCTGTAGCTATCTACAACCTGAGACAAGCAGCACAGGAAGGTGAAGAAGAACACGGCACAGATGCCAAACAGTTTGTTATGAGAAACCTTTATGTGGACGATGGACTTGCTTCTTTCTCTAGCAACGAAGAGGCTATTGACATCCTGAAAAGAACAAGGGAGATGTTAGCAGAATCTAACCTAAGGTTACACAAGATAGCGTCCAATAGCAGCAAAGTCATGCAGGCGTTTCCCTCAGAGGACCGTGCAAAAGACCTCAAGGACCTGGATCTAGGAACAGATTCACTGCCCCTTCAAAGAAGTTTAGGGCTCAGTTGGGATCTGAAAACCGACAGCTTTACATTTAGAGTATCCAGAGAAGAGAAGCCATTCACGAGAAGAGGTGTCTTGTCCACGGTCAACAGCCTTTATGACCCCCTAGGATTTGTAGCCCTCATAACCATGCAAGGCAAGGCTCTTATGAGAGAAATTGCTACTGAACATGAACAAAGTGAATGGGATACACCTCTACCTAAGGAGAAAGAAATGCAGTGGAAGTTGTGGAAGGACTCATTAATAGAGCTTGAACAACTTATCATCCAAAGGTCATATGTCCCTGTTTCTCTGTTTGCCACGAAGCAAAGAGAATTGTGTGTATTCTCAGATGCATCTACTATGTTTATAGCAGCTGTAGCCTACCTTAGAGTAATGGACTTTGAAGGACAAAGTTACGTTGGGTTTATCATGGGAAAGTCCAAACTAGCTCCACGTCCTGCTCACACTGTTCCACGTTTGGAGCTTTGTGCTGCTGTCTTAGCAGTGGAGATGGCAGACTTGATCATTGCTGAACTGGACATTGAAATTCATGCAGTGAAGTTTTACACAGACAGCAAGATTGTGTTAGGATATATTCACAATGCTTCGAGAAGATTCTACATGTACGTGTCGAACAGAGTGATATGCATCAGAAAGTCCACGTGCCCAGAACAATGGCACTACATCAGTACGGATAAAAATCCAGCCGATCATGGGACTAGACTTGTACCAGCGGCTGTCCTCAAGCACACTAACTGGTTCTCAGGTCCATCTTTTCTGACTAGATCAGAACCTGAAGAGACCACTCAGTTAGAGACTTTTGAACTTATAGAACCAGACAAGGTACAGGTACAAGTTACAGCATTCAGTACCATAACTACTAGAGACAACTTTGGCGCACACTGGTTTGAAAGATTCTCCAGCTGGAAGTCTCTCATACGAGCAATAAGAAAGCTTATTCACCTAGCCAAATCCTTCTGCAGAGCTACTAACACTGACAAGTGTAATAGCAAGCCAGAATCATCATCATCAGTTGTGTTCAACATGAAGTTCTCACCGCGCTTATGGCTAAAGTCATGGCTATCATGAACGCTCGACCCTTAGTTCCAGTGTCTACCGATCCAGAAATGCCCTAGTCTTTACACCAAGCAATGGAAGCAAGTTCAGAATCTTGCAGACATCTTCTGGAATAGATGGAAACAAAAGTACCTGGTGACGCTCCAGTCACGCAGAAAATGGCAAGTTGACAAGCCTAACCTGCAAGTCGGAGATGTTGTCCTACTAAAAGACGCTCAGGTCCACAGAAACGAATGGCCAGTTGGACTCATTGTTGTGACTGTACCTAGTAATGATAGTAAGGTTAGAAAGGTCAAAGTTAAAGTGATGAGACAGGGCACCCCTAAGGTGTACTTTAGGCCTATCTCTGAAGTTGTTTTACTTCTTAAAAAGAAAACATAGTGGTATAATGTTCATTATGCCAGGTGGGGAGTGTTCTGATTATAGGGTATATATTTACTGATCGTACTGTTCCTTTAAATTGGCATCCATTACTAACAGGAACTGTAGTATATTCCTCCCACTTCCTGCCCAGCAGTCATATCAGATATTCTTTCTACAGTGAAGGAAGCATGCTAAAGCCCTCCACTATTTCTTAATACAGGCCTTGGAAGCATAAGTCTGTAAGTAAGCAGTCATTAGTTTTCAATTAGTTAGTATATGTTCTACTAATGCAACTACATTTTATATGTGTGTTGGTGGGATGTGTCTGTCAGGAAGTTCACTTAGCTAGGCCACATTTTTGCTAGCTAGTGCCTTAACAGTATTGTAGCATGCCTGTTACTATTTGCATCTGTGATGTAATGTTAAATGCTAATGCATATTTTTATAATTTGTGTTTTGCAGTTTTACAAAAAAAAAAACTTATTCTCAGTAAAGATTTCAACTATTAGCCCTTCCTCCTGAGTCTTTATTGGGAAGCTGTTAGCTGTCTGCCAAGCCTTGTACTTTGAACACATTGTGAGGGCAGAACATACAGATTTCAGCCAGACTATTTACATCTGTATGTGTTCACCATCAGTCTAGGTCACAAAGTTTACCATAAATGTGTAAAACATAAAATACATACTTTGCTTCCAAAGCCAGCGCAATAATTCCAGCAGCCAATGGAGCAGATGCTGATGTTCCTGTGTGAGTGTCTGTACACTTCTGTCTTAGATCTGTTGTTACCTGATGGAAGAGGAAAACAGCCTGATCAGAACACACAGCCCTAATACTCCCAACAGGAAGCTGGCATGTTACCAACAGCAGGCTAGACACAGACTGTGACAAAAAGTCATGACGGCATTTTTACGTGGACTCTTCAAGTCTGACTTTTGAGTTTATACATTTGCTGAAGAAATATTGCAAACAGATTGAATTATTTTGCTGGTCTTCAGCTACGAAGATGCTGCAAGCTAAAAGGCCACGGTGACCTACAGCAGTAGGCATATGATGTATGTCAATTATAGTGACACTTAAAAGACAAACTACACAAAAAACTTCAATTAAAAGGTCCTTTCAAATCCATGCAGTAACACACATACAGCGTGAAGAAAGAAAAATAAGCAGACCAAGAATTCCTATTCTGCACATGATGGAAAAAAAAAAAAAAATCACTAAATTACACATTTTTTGTGCTTTTACTATTCGTGTCAGTGAGCCTCCTAAACAGGTGTATATGCACAAAGACACAGTGGGGATGATTTACTAAAGGCAAATAGACTGTGCACTTTGCAAAGTGTAGTTGCTCCAGAGCTTAGGAAATCAGGTAAAGCATGGGTGCCCAACCGGTGGCCCGCGGGCCACATGTGGCCCGCGGCGCCATCCGAGGTGGCCCGCCACGTCTTGCTCTGAGATGGCGGGTCGGCAAGCCCTGATCGCGGGTCCCCGACCCGCCATCTCCGAGCATCAGCGCGAACAACGGAGCCGCCGCTAAAGGAAGCAGAGCCGATGCTTCCTGTATAGCGCCGGCTCCTTCACAGGCGGAGTGATATCAAATGTACTCCGCCTGTGACAGGAAGCATCAGCTCTGCCGTCTACTGCAGCCGCATGCTTCCTGAGAATGAGATCACAGACAACAGCCAGCAGTGTCAGAGCCAGCAGTGCCAGTACCCACCAGCAGTACCAGCCAGCAGTATCAGTACCCACCAGCAGTACCAGTACCAGGTAGCAGTACCAGTCACCAGTACCAGTACCCGCCAGCAGTACCCACCAGCAGTATCAGTACCCACCAGCAGTACCCGCCACCAGCACTAGCCACCAGTACCAGTCACCAGTACCAGTCACCAGTACCAGTACCAGCCAGCAGTACCCACCAGCAGTACCAGTACCCGCCAGCAGTATCAGTACCAGCCAGCAGTACCCGCCAGCAGTACCAGTACCCGCCAGCAGTACCAGTACCAGTACCCACCAGCAGTACCAGCACCCACCAGCAGTACCAGCCAGCAGTACCAGTACCAGCCAGCAGTACCCACCAGCAGTACCAGTACCCGCCAGCAGTATCAATACCCACCAGCAGTACCAGCCAGCAGTACCCGCCACCAGTACCAGTACCCACCAGCAGTACTAGCCACCAGTACCAGTCACCAGTACCCACCAGCAGTACCAGTACCCGCCACCAGTATCCACCAGCAGTACCAGTACCAGCCAGCAGTACCAGCCAGCAGTACCAGTACCCACCAGCAGTACCAGTCACCAGTACCCGCCAGCAGTACCAGGTACCAGTCAGCAGTACCAGTACCAGCCAGCAATACCAGTCACCAGTACCAGCCACCAGCCAGCAGTACCCGCCACCATTACCAGCCAGCAGTACCAGTATCCACCAGCAGTACCAGCCAGCAGTACCAGTACCCACCAGCAGCACCAGTACCCACCAGCAGTACCAGTACCCACCAGCACACGCCAGCAGAATCAGTACCCGCCAGCAGTACCAGCTAGCAGTACCATTACCCGCCAGCAGTACCAACCAGCAGTACCAGCCAGCGGTATCTGGTAGCATTAGCAGCAGGCAGTACTCAACAGCGGTATCAGCCAGCAGTACCAGTACCCACCAGCAGTACCAGTACCAGCCAGCAGTACCCGCCAGCAGTACCAGTACCAGCCAGCAGTACCCGCCAGCAGTACCAGTACCAGCCAGCAGTACCAGCACCCACCAGCAGTACCAGCCAGCAGTACCATTACCAGTCAGCAGCACCAGTACCCACCAGCAGCACCAGTACCCACCAGCAGCACCAGTACCCACCAGCACACGCCAGCAGTACCAGTACCCGCCAGCAGTACCAGCCAGTGGTATGTGCCAGCAGTACCAGCAGGCAGTACCCAACAGCAGTACCAGCCCTGGAGGACAGCCAGCAGCAACCACCAGCAGGAATCCTAAGGAAGAAGTGAAGATTGAGGTCAGTTGAGTAGGTAAACCGCTGCTTCAGTGTGAAAGGGGCCTTAGTCCCCTTTCACACGATCGGTCCGATGGGGTCTGCCTGTCTGTTTTTTAGGCGGACCCAATCGGACCCTCCATTCACCTCTATAGAGCGGCAGATGTAAACGGACTCGTGTCTGCTTACACCCGCCTATCTGCAATCCGATCTGCTTAAAAATACAGAAGGGGATTTGTCCCCTTCTGTTTGGGCAGATCTGAGGGCCTTTATGGTAGAGCGGGCTGCATCTGTCTGCTCTACATATGCGGAGTGGACACAGACCTGCCATCCTCCCGCTATGCTCATTGTGGCCCGCGACCGGTTACCAAGTCGCTAAAGTGGCCCTCGCTCCTCAAAAGGTTGGGCACCCCTGAGGTAAAGCTTCACTTTGCAAAGAATACCCAATCACACGCAAGAAAAAAAAGCTTTTTGCTTGTACATGATCGGATGATGGAAATCAGCAGAGCTTCTGCTCATTTAATAAGCTCGGGAGCAACTGCAACTTGCCTTTAGTAAATCAACCTCAGTATTTCCTATATTTTAAAAATGAACTAAGCAGCAGGAGGTGTGAACTAGTTATAGAGAAAATACATTGTAAATTGGATTTCTATTTGAAACATTTTCATTGAGCCAAAATGAAATCAGGATTATAGCATCAAATTTCCTTTGATTTTCTACGATTAAAAAGGAATAATTGGGGAATTAAGCTGCAAAAGTGTAACACTGTTGATACTGCCTCATGAAAAGAAGTGGAAATTACGAAAGAAAATTTTACCAATGGAGCTGAGAGAGAGATAGACAAAACTGGGCAGGAGAGTGGCTAAGTGGTTAGCATTTCTGCCTGGCAGCACCAGGGTCATTTGTTTGGATCCCAAGCATGGCAATACCTGCCTGGAGTTTGCATGTTCTATCTGCGTGTGTGGGTTTTCTCCGTGGGTGTAGGTTTCCTCCCACCCTCCAAGGACATGCTGGTAGGATAATTGGCCCTAGTATGTGTATGTATTAATGCAAGTTGGGGACCTCAGATCATAAGCTCCTTGAGGGTATGGACCGATGTGAATATACAATACATATGTAAAGTGCTGTGTAAATTGTCGGTGCGATTTTGAGCTTATGATGTGCTGGTGAGGCTCAATGTTCTAGATTCCTGATAAGTGGTGGCATCCGCCTTTTTCACGACAACACTAAAGCTGCGGAGTTGGAAACCATTTGGGGTACGCTGTTCCTTTCTTCACATGGTTGTTGGAGTGCGAATTACAAAACCCTTAAAACAGGGGTCTCAAAATGGGCTAGCTCACTGACCATTAGACTGTTCGGGGGCCAGGCTGTGGCCAGTAGGAAGAAATTACTTGGTGTTGACCTTGTTGGGTGATAGCGGGTCATAGCTACAGCTCTCCAATCAGGAAACCTCATTCACCCTGCTGACTGGAAAGCCAAAGCTGGGACTTAGGCTGGCCATACATGGAGCAAATTTATTTTCTGCAACCACTGGGGGGGTGGGCTAGTTTGAAGCCATCCCAGCCGGGGGAAGACCGTGATTATCGCTAGTGATTATAGCAGCTGCTAGCAATAATTGCAAGAGAATCTGGCAGGCTGGTTGTACCAAAGTTAAAGCGATCAACTTGGTACATTCAGCCTGCCTATTGTTGGTTTGAATCTCGGCTGGTTTCTGTTGAACCTGCCGAGATTCAAACCATGTATGGCTGGCCTTAGGGTGCTGCTGAACCGTCCGAGATTCAAACCATGTATGGCTGGCCTTAGGGTGCTGTTGAACCGGCCGAGATTCAAACCATGTATGGCTGGCCTTAGGGTGGTGTGCTAGACCTCTGCAAAGAGACATCCACTTCAAAGAAAGCAAGGGTGCTTCTCCGTTGCATGTTGGCAGGGGACAGGCTTTTCTAGTCAGGCTCTGGTTGCTTGATAAAGAATCAAAATGGAAATCTTGTTTTGATGCACCTGGAATGTATTTAGCCACTTAAAACTGAAAGTATATTTGGGCTTTAATTGTGTTCACATAAGATATAAAATGCACAGCTCAGAAGATTAGCAGCAGGGGACCACATGGTAGATTTATCACCAACGCGCTCTGCTAGTTCAAATGCATATTGTAAGCTGAAAACATATTTACGTGAACTATTAATTTGGACCAGGTGTCAGCACTGCGCTATAAACTGACGCAACAATATCAAATGCATCTTATATGCTGCATCTTCTGAAATACAGCGTGTAAAACATCTGCCTATACTTTAAAGAACAGAAAAAAATATTTATGATAAAATTCCCATCTGTCTATAGACATTGAACCTTAAAGCAAACGTTCTAAAAAGAAAACATAGTGAAGTTAAGCAGAACATTTGTATTGAGAGAAATATGGAGGCTGTCATTATAGACTTCTCCTTCTGAAATGCTAGTTGCCTGGCCCTCAAGTTGATTCAAACGGCCTACATTCTGAATCCCCAACCCAGAACCACATAGAGTCTTGTGAAAAATTAAGTACACCCATGGAAAATATTGACTTTCAACATATTTGTTCTTTATTCAACCAGTGCCCAGAAATACAGGTAATATGCATTAGTAAGACAAGAAAAATCTGCATTTTCAAGTATTTTATTACAAAAATATTAACAGATTTTCTTGTGTACTGTGGATAAAGTTCACCCTTGGCATCAAATGCAGATGTATAGCTGAGGAAGAGAGAAACTTGTACAACACACACTATATGGTCAAAAGTATTGGCATCCCAGTCTTAGTCCATAGGTTTCAATATTGGGTTGGCCCACCCTTTGCAGCTATAACAGCTTCAACTCTTCTGGGAAGGCCGTCCACAAGGTTTAGGAGTGTGTCTATGGGAATGTTTGACCATTCTTCCAGAAATGCATTGTGGGGTCAGGTACTAATGTTGGATGAGAAGGCCTGCCTCACAGTCTCCCCTCTAATTCATCCCAAAGGTGTTCTATCAGGTCGAGGTCAGGACTCTGTAAAGGCCAATCAAGTTCCTCCACCTCAAACTCGCTCATCCATGTCTTTATGGACCTTAGTTTGTGCACTTGTCCAAACCATTTGGTGGGCAGATTATGGTGTAGGGTTGTCTTTTAGGGGTTGGACTTGGTCCCTTAGTTCTACTGAAGGGAACTCTTAAGGCGTCAGCATACCAAAACATTTTGGACAATTTCATGCTCCCAACTTTGTGGGAACAGTTTGGGGATGGCCCCTAACTGTTTCAACATGACTGCACCAGTGCATAAACAAGGTCCATAAAGACACGGATGAGCGGGTTTAGGGTGGAGGAACGTGAATGGCCTGCGCAGAGTCCTGACCTCAACCTGAACACCTTTGGGATGAATTAGAGCGGAGGCTGTGAGCCAGGCCTTCTTGTCCAACATCAGTGCCTGACATAACACATGCGCTTCTGGAAGAATGGTCAAACATTCCCATAGACACACTCCTAAACCTTGCGGACAGCCTTCCCAGAAGAGTTGAAGCGGTTATAGCTGCAAAAGGTGGGCCAACTCAATATTGAACCCTACGGACTAAGACTGCTAAAGTTCATGTGCATGTAAAGGCAGACGTCCCAATACTCTTGAAAATTTAGTGTATGCAGGAGGATTTGCTTCACCACTTTGGATCACCTAAGACTGGTCATTTGCCTGGGTATATGTAAGGATTTACAACCACTTTAAAAAGTCCATCTACCAAAATCGAAAAATTGCCATTTTAAAAGTTAATATAAAAATACACACATGAAACCTATTCATCGTACACATCAGTACTAATTTCACCTACTGCTCTTGAAATCTGTTATCAAGTTAGAGCAAATGATTAAAAAAAACATGAACAGGCTACACTGACCATCTATATCTTTATCCAAAAACTCCTGGATTGGGGCCATAGTAAACAAATACACTTTGTTCAGGCTGTATGTTGAAACATTATGAATGCATTGTGAACCGCAAGGCAAACAGAAAAGAACACGCTTGGAACACCGGCGTCCAACTGGCAGATAGAGGATGGAAGCAGTCCAGCCTAATGCTGCCGATTCAAACTAACGTGACAAATGAGGAAGGGGAGAGTTTAAAGGGAAAGGAATAGTGGAAACACACAGCAGGTTAAGCTTTGTTAAGCACGCTAATCTTTATTTGATAAAGTCGTTTGAAAATATACGCATACTACAGCAACCAAGCTTTATTGCATTTAGCCAACTGAGAGCATGTTTTCCTTTGCTGATTCACTAGGTTACTAAACAAAGAGCCCAATGTATAAAGGGTTACAGCAGGATCACATGTGCTACAATAGGATTAGTAACAAAAACGTACCCCTCCTTCAAACTAAAACATAATGAACCAATATTACTTTGCATGCAACTAATTGCCCATAGAACAAAATCTTTGCATCATATTAGTATGCAGTCAACAGATGTTGCTTGTAATAAAAAGCAGATGAATTATAAACAAATGTGTGGCAATCTAGAGCTACAGGTTATGAAATATATTCAAATAACGCAGCTCAAGCAACATAATTACGGCCCAGGTGGTCACATTCTAATCACTGCTTTTGTTTGCCAAGGAAGATTACCAAAAGCCTTTGTAGTTTATCTAAATTATATCTACCCATATCTTAAAGAAGAAGTCCAGGTATAGATATTTTTACATATGCATATACCATACCTGTGAGATGATGGACGAGTGTGACGTCTGTCATAGGAGGCGGGACTTTTGTACGTCACTCAGCCGCGCTGGCAGGAGAGCCCTGTTGCTGCGGCTTGGGACTAATAATGCATTTAGGGATTTTGAGACCCGGGGTTTTTGGGGGTACACTCGGGGCTCCAGCCCCCCATCAGCCCCTCCATCCCTCTAGAAGCTGGAATTCACTGTTGTAGACATCACTACTCCAGTGACCCCCATGAGCTTCCAGGTCCTGTGCTGAGCGGCTGCCCAGAATGCTTGGGAAAACGCAAAGCATCCTCTGAATGGTGCCCAGGCCAAGCAACTGACCTCCTGTGTTCACAATGCAGCAGGGTATCCACTCTGCACAAAGCTAGTGGAGATCACTAGAGTAGTGATGTCTACTACATTGATTTCTATCTTCTATCTCCTCTGGCTGTTGCAGAACTACTCGTCCCATGAGGCATTGTAAAACTCTGACATTCACAGACATGGCTAAGCATGATGGGAATTGTAGTTCCTTAACAACTTGAGGGCCATAGTTTGGAGACCCCTGTTCTAGAGGGATCCCACAGGTATGGTAAATGCATATGTAAAAATATCCATACCTGGAATTCTTCTTCAAGATATAAGTAGATACCCACAGGTATGGTATATGCATAGTGACCATGGAAAGCTTACAGTGTTGATTAAAGCTAGAAATATGAGTAACTCCCCACTGGTGCTCAGAGCATGGGAGCAAGCGTCCAACATTATCAATCCAGGAGTGCCTGCATAATGAAGGCAGGATGCTGCTCAACTGACCCAGTGCTTGTTAAGGTGTATGGCCTCAGCCAACACTGCTCCAGCAGCCACACCCCCCTGATGCATTTCACCCCATCAGGGCTTAGTCAGAGCTCCTCCATGACCAAGCCCTAGAGGGTGGGGCGAAACACGTCAGATTGTGTGTGGCTGCTGGAGCAGTGCTGGCTGAAGCTATACACCTGAACGAGCATGGGTTTGGTTGAGTGGCGTCCTGTGCTTGTTATGGTAATTGGAAGTCTTCTTTAAATGTATGTACCAAATATTCTACATGCCAGGAAGTCAGTGGAAATATGCCAGAAGGGGGGATCTAACTTTTCCTTGCTCTATATAAAAGATTATAGCTTGCATCCCAATATTAAATCACAAATGCCGTGCTATTCTCTAAAGTGGCAATACAAGGGAAGTGATCCTTCTTATGAGTTTAGCGGTGAGAGGAAAGAGTGTACAGAGACCATACTTACAATCTGTCTTTCATTCTGATTCCCACTGCTGTACGTGGTAGCCAGTGTGGAGGAACAGGCCTCGCTGTACCATGGTACATTGCCAAGCTGGGTGGTGCTGCTGATGGACAATGTGTAGATGCTGTTTGTGTATCCGTCGCAGTTGCAGCTGTCACGTTCTCTTCCGCCATTCCCAGAGGCCCAAACATATATAGAACCAAGACCATAACGACCCTGTCCAAGTAACAAAACACAAACTGATGACATAAGCAACATACTTAAGACTTTACTCTCAGATGGCTGTTTAAGGGCATGTGCAGATGGGCATTGCTTACAAACACTGGAGTTTGCATTTCAATGAATGCTGCTAAAATGCATGCTGTGTTTTCCTTGCATGCAATACAAATCACATCTCAGTAGGAACTGATGCATCTAAAGAAACCCAAAACAAAACAGGTCAAACAGCTCAAAATGGTCATCCACACTGCAGCAAAGAGAATCTGCAGGAAAAACAAAGCCTGACAGCACAAGCCTGAGAGGGATAGATTTTCCATCCAAAACAATGAAGGTCTCTGTGTGCTTTCTTTCATGACGTTTTCATTGAGCATACCCCTCACTCCATTTTCATATCCAATCTATTCTTTTTACTTCCAACCTTTTAAGAGGACAACCAATTTTTACGTAAAGGCCATCCTAACAAACTGTACTATCAGTCTGTTTCTTGCAGCTCTGAAACTACAATATTTCCATTTATCAGTTTCTTGTCCCTCCTGTTTATAGTGGAGATGCTACTGTCCCAATAAAAACACTTATTTGTGCACCCTACAATATGGGAATCCACCAGGGGAATCCGAACACAAGCTTTGTAGTAGCTAAATGGAACTGGGAATTCTGATCATTTGTTGACACCTTACCAGTTAAAGATTAACCCAATTTTTGTTAAAGTGGAAGTAAACCCCCCTATCGTTTTCAGCCAAGGAAGCTGCCATCTTTTCCTCTGTTTAATCTTCAACTGCCACAGTGCTGCTCATGTGATCCGTTATGACAACAGCCATTGGATGGTTTGACTGTTTGGTTGAGAGCACAGCCAATGTGCAGTTAGCATTCCCGGCATGCTTTTTTTTTTTTAAAACTGTTAAATCGATGGGTTTACTTCCGCTTTAAGAAAAAAAAAAAAAAATCCCTCTGGGTGATCAATGTATATGGCAGGGATTTTAACAAACTTTGTCACAGATTTCCAACTTTTGTTTCTCTAAAGTTTACTCTATTTCATTATGTTGTTTAGATAAGATTTTGAATGAAAGACCTGGTTCATTAGAATTACCTGGTGCACACTCAGTGTTCCAACGGGAAAAGCTGCAGTGTATGCATCCCCTCAGAATTATTTAACCCTTAGGAAGTATGCTCACCAAAACGGACATTCCTTATGTCGGGGCTGCCTAACATTTGACTTGTAACTTAGTGCAAACGCCTCGGATAACCAGTGAGCCAATCACACAAGCAGGAAATTACATTTTTGGAGATGTTCTGTACACCAGCAGGGTACAGAACAACTCCAGGTTGCCATATTGCATTCAAAGTTTACAGAAAATTACAGCAACTGCAGATTGGAAAGGTAATTTTTAAGAACATTCAATTTCACTATGACTTTTGTAACAACTCTTTATGCTATATTTTTTTTGCTATATTTTTTCCCCAAAAGTGAAATTGCCCTTTAAGCAAAATTGTAATACAATACTTGCCAACAACCATGCAAAATGAAAGTAATCAGCTTTGTCTGAAGTTGGTCCTAAACTAATCCATGGGCTGTACTGGGATATGAGATGCCAGATTTCACAAGTGGCTCCACCTGTTGGAAATCTATTGATGACTGAGAGTCGGTTCACACAGGGGCAACGCGACTTGCAGCGCGACTCACAGAGGCGACCTGCACACGACTTCAGCGGCGGCTTGCAAAATTACTTCTGTATAGAAGTCAATGCAAGTCGCCTGAAGTCGCCCCAAAAGTAGTACAGGAACCTTTTTCTAAGTCGTAGCGACTTGAGTCGCTCCTATTAGAACGGTTCCATTGTACAGAACGGAACGCGACTTCTCGTCAGAAGGCTAAGTCACCTGACAAGTCGCCCCTGTGTGAACCGGCTCTTACCAGTCCAGAAAAATTAAGATACAAACAGGGGCGGACTGAAAACTCATGGGGCACCCGGGCAATAGGAGATTATGGGGCCCCCAGGCAATGAGAGATTATGGGGCCACACAGTATACACACACACACACACAGTATACAAAGACATGTTTCTATTGGCTGAAAAGGTACTGGAGAGGTGGGGCAGCTATAATCTCTGGATTTTTAGACCAAAAGGATGTCAGTAAGGGACATTTCAGAGACAGATGTAAAAAAAAAAAAAAAAAACAGATTTTTACATACTGTCCCTGGTTTTACTGAGGCTGGCAACCTGATGGGGCCCCCTAGTGGCCCTGGGCCCTCGGGCAGTGCCCCGGATACGAATAAGGATATGGATAAGGATTTCAATAAGCCCATTAAATGTGGAGTCTCACTGTTTTTTGGACGGTTCAGTGAGATCCTACGGTAAAAATATATTGTGCTTCTTTAAAACCTTTAAAATGCCTTGGAAGGGAAAACCTGTCAAGTAACTATGCAGCATTACAGGTAAAAAAATAATCTGTAACTATAGAAGAACAATATATTCCCTGTTTGGCCTGATATTTTCAGAGCGGAAAAGTAATTGCCATTTTATGATGTGAAAAGAGTAATTAAAATGTTTTATTGACAAGCTATGATAGAAGAAGATTACATCCTGGCACTGTTGTGCTGAATGTCTCCAGCTACAGAAACAATGCCTGGAAAATGAAGCACCTGCAAGTTCTATTCACACAGTATTGGAAGGGAAGAGATCACATGAATCTGATCACCCGGCTGTTTTAGAACGTTAAACGATTGCAAAAGAATGGGAAAACCCTAGATGTGTCATCAATGCAAAGCTTACAAAATTGACAAAAAAAGTTAGTCTACCTGAGTGACCCCTCTGACAAAAGCCTCTTCTGCTAGATGGGCTGGACCATCCACGGTCTTGCCATCATCCTCTGGTCCCCAGCTGGCACTGTAGATATGGATGTGGTTAGGATTGAGACCCAGTGATCTTGCTTCAACAGCATCAGTCACTTCACCATCTAGCATACGAACACCTGCCCAAAAAAAAAAATTACCGTAAATTCTGCATCATGGAATGCGTAACTAAAAGTTTTTCTTCGGTGGTAACATAAGACGAGAAAGGAAATATAAAGATTGAAAGATGAAGTTTCACATGCAAAATTAACCAAGATAGAAACACCCCTGCTGGTATGTGAAAAAAGGTTACCGGAAAAACACAAAATAACCGATATCTGAACTGGACACTCAAGTTCAAAGAGCAGCTGAAGACAATCCTTCCAAACAGATCTTGGGGAAAAGACATTCAGCCAGGTTAGAACACAAATCTGATCATTACTATCTCCCCCTAGGAAAACTGGCATCATGACCATTTGCAGCATGTGTGCTTGACTCACTCCCCCCAGTGCCTAAACATGAACATTTGGGAAGCCCGAGTGTTCCATTTAGGACTGAAGCAGTGCCAGAACCATTTTCATGATTCACAGACTACAACTGCAGGCCAGATTGAAATGTAAAACCCAATCCCCATTTGCACATCATAGACTTAAAATACACCCTAATCAGGCATAACTTTATGACCACCCACCTAATACCTCAGAAGGTCTCTCTCTTTCCCGCACAAACAGCCATGGCCCATCAAGGCATGGATGCCACTAGACCTGATGTGGTATCTGGCACCAAGCCATCAGTAGCCAATCTTCAAAGACCTGTAAGTTGCAAGGTGGGACCTCCATAGATCAGACCACAGATGCTGAAAGAGGCCACTGCCATCAGAGAATACCGTTTCCATGAAGGGGTGTACTTGGTCAGCAACAATGTTTAGGCAGGTGGTACGTGTCAAGTAACATCCACAATTGGCAGGACCCAAGGTTTTCCAGCAGAACATTGCCCAAAGCATCACACTGCCAAATCCCTTCTTCCTATAGTGCATCCTGGTGACATCTGTTCCCCAGGTAAGCGACATACACACACCCGACCATCCATATGATGCAAAATAAATATGTAAATCATCAGACCAGGCCACATTCTTACATAGCTGTGTGCTCCAGTTCTAATGCTCATGTGCCCATTGTAGGTGCTTTTGGCTATGGACACAGGTCAGCATGGGCACCCTGACCATTCTGCAGCTATGCAGCCCCATACACAGCAAACTGCAATGCCCATATGTTCTGCTTTTAAAGAAAATCAACTTCAAGGACAACATATTTACTTGCGGTCTAATATATCCCACTAAATTTCAGATGCCATTGTACTGAGAAAATGTTATTCACTTAATCTGTCAGTGGTCATAAAGTAATGACTGATTGGTTTATCTTACCCCGTATGGTTTCAACAGTTTATTTGTCTAGGTCAGGGGTAGGCAACTCCCGGCACTAGCGCCGCAAGTGGCACTCGAAGCCTCCTTTGCCGGCACTCGACTCCCTCCCTATCAGCAGAGCAGCACAGGGAAGTGTCAGTGAGACATTAATGCATTCCAATTTCAGAATTCCCTACACCGCACCTGCACTGAGGGTGGGAGGGATGGCACTGTGCCCCCACACATTGTAAAAGATGGGAAACATTGTTTGGTTCTCTAACTTTGCTGTAGCTGCGATCATCAGCTTTTGTGATGGGGAAGAGATTGGGTGCAGTTCTGCTAGGGGGGGCGGTCCCTGTTTCCAGGAGGTGGACAACTGTCATTGGCCACTGCTAAAGCCAATCACAGTCCTGCTAGTCCCGTCCACCATCTGGAGGAAGATGACTCGCCTGGTTGCCACTACCAATCTCAGAAAGAAGGGATTGTGCTGTGATTGAGAAAACCACAATCAGGGCACAGTTTGAGGAATTACTGTTGAGCTTCTAGGTACTTTGTTGAAATTATTCCTAAAACTTTGCGTTACTACTGCACTACGGCACTCTGTGTCCCTTTAAGCCACAGCCAGTATTCAGCGCAATGAAAATCACACCCAACTTTTGTCATGGCGCAGAGCACCGCACTTTTTCTCAGCTGCGAGGGCCCAACTTATGATCCTGCACACAGGCCCACTGCTTTCAGAAAATGCCCCTAACCTGAGCTCATCTGTGCGCATCCATTTCAGATGCTTGTATGTGACATCACATACAATGCTGGGCTGGATGCGAGAGGTGGATCAGCAGGATGAGTGTGCCAGGACAGGTTGATGCGTCTCATCTCTGCTTCCTTTCACCACTCTGCATATCACGCATATCATAGATGAGAAGAGGGTACAGCGGTGGAGCAGATGAGTAGGAGGGGTTTAGAGGTGGGACAGAAGAGCAGGAGGTACAGCGGTGGGGCAGATGTGTAGGGAGGTACAGTGGTGGAAGAGATAAGGGGCTTCAGCAGTGGGACAGAAGAGCAGGGGGTTACAGTGGTGGGACAGATGAGCAGGCGGGGGTTCGGTGTTGGGCCAGATGAGCAGGGGGAACAGAGGTGGGGCAGATGTACAGGGGGTTACAGTGGTGGGGCAGATGTGCAGGGGGTTACAGTGGCGGGGCAGATGTGCAGGGGGTTACAGTGGCGGGGCAGATGTGCAGGGGGTTACAGTGGCGGGGCAGATGTGCAGGGGGTTACAGTGGCGGGGCAGATGTGCAGGGGGTTACAGTGGCGGGGCAGATGTGCAGGGGGTTACAGTGGCGGGGCAGATGTGCAGGGGGTTACAGTGGCGGGGCAGATGTGCAGGGGGTTACAGTGGCGGGGCAGATGTGCAGGGGGTTACAGTGGCGGGGCAGATGTGCAGGGGGTTACAGTGGCGGGGCAGATGTGCAGGGGGGACAGTGATCTGAGGTGTGAAGGTGCATGAATTGGGGCTGATCTGATGCGTGAGAGTGCAGGATGTTAATTTCTCACTACTCAAGTAGTTTACAGCATTTACTTTATAAAAAAAAATCCTTTTCGTGATTGAGAGTGTGAAGTTTACATTTTTTGTTATAAAATCAGCACTCTCAATTTCAATTTGGGCACACTGTGGTCAAAAGGTTGCCTACCCCTGGTTTAGGTGTACTCAATGGAATTAAAACAGTCACCAGGTCTTCCTTTTTTGCATTTACTGTTGACAGCAAATTGGCCCGAAAAGCAAGCTACAAAATCTGATGCAATGTGGCTTCATGTAACCAGCTTCATTTAAAGGAAAGCTTGTGAGAGATTTATAGGCTGCCATTGCTGACCAGTTGCCTGTCTCTAAAAAAGCTGGCAAATTAGAAAAGGGTATATTCGGAATGTCTGATATGCATATTTATTCCAGGTCCATTTAAAAAAAAAACTTAAGCCATTGAAATAGAGTGATTAGCTGGCACTTAGCATTCTCCAAGGCAGAGGTCAGCAGCAGCCACCATACTCCTACAATCGCAGAAAAAGCCAATTTTCTACAGGATGGGAACAACCACATTTCCTACTGATCAAAAAAACGAATATAAAAATAAAGATTACATTCAAAACTATAAGGAGTCAACTTTTATTGATCTAATATACACCAAGCTTTAATTGGCTGCTCTGCAGGACTATAATTTCCAGTTTTCTTTGGATGGTCATGCTGAATTTCTTGCATTTAGCCAAAATTATACAAATGATCAGTTTGCCAACAGGCCAAAGAGGGCTGAACTAAAGAGACATTAGACACTTTAAAAAAATAAAATAAATAATATATATCTAATATGTTTAAATACAAGTAGAATTTACCTTCTAGCTCTCTTCCTTTTTTTCATCTCTAAAATGCAAGATTTTTTTTCTACAATTTTAAGACTTCCTGTTCTATGGTGGATAGGTTTGTTCTGTGTGGATTTGGCCAATAAAAGTCTATCACAACACACTATGGGCCCCCTTTCTCCTTTATTTTTGTGTCTGGTTGCTTGCAAGGAAGAAGTGCAGTGATTAACCCTTGAGATGCCTGTTGCATGGAGGGTTGGGCCCATTGGAAGACATACCTTTATGTAAACTTTAGAAGCGCTGTTGGACTGCTTGTAATTTAAGGGGTTGTATGGTACAGGTGAGCAAATTTAATGTACTTGGGTAAGGAGCAGTGGTGGCCCGTCCATTAGGGGCGCAGGGTCCCTGCCTCCCTAATCCATGCCTCTGGCCTCTAATCTACATGCAGGGCGCCAGACACATGGATGCCAATGTTTTTTTTTTTTTTTTTTTATCACGCACGTGATTAGAGCCAGAGGCTAATTGGCTTCAAAAAAGGGCGGGCTTGGGGCACAGAGCACTGCGTCCTGAGCCCACCCAGTTGTGTGATAATAGTGAATTAATATTCACTATTGTCTTCCTGATTCTCCTTCCGGGCCATTGGTCGAGGGAAAAATTGGCTGCCGAGCTGAGGGTACCTGCCGTGAAGCCTGAAACACAGATGGGGTAAGTGCTGGGCCAACCGACCGGTAGGCGGCATGGCACTCTTGTCCCCCCCCCCCAAAAAAATATACAGCACCTGCCGCCACTGGTGTGGAGTAAACACACTGGATTATTGCAGGGCGTGAAGAGCACTTTGCTAAACACCTTATTTGTTGCACAATGCACAGTTTTTTTGTGAGTGGAATCATTTTATTTAGAAATAGTTTTATATGACAACAGTGAGCATTAGGATTGTTCCTTCTCTTGAGCTATTGTCATTTTGGAAACAAAACTGTGAATGAGAACCCTTTTAAGGTTGAATGTTGCAGTCAATGAGTGGTGGAACCTTCATTACCTCATATGTGTTGGAATTACTACTGAAGATAGAATCTGAAGACATTTTTTTAATAGTGTGTGTGTTTTGGGACAATTATATGAAGTTATCACCAAGTTTTTATGTATTTTTAGGTTTTGGCAAGTTTAAAGGCATTTACTTTGAATGAGTTATTAATGCTTTTACTTTTACACTGGTGGAGGGGGGGGGTTGGACTTACTAAAGGCAAATAGGATGTGCACTTGCACTCATTTTCCCCAGAGCTTAGCGAATGTGGTGAAGTTTCACTTTGTAAAGAATACCCAATCAGGTGTGGTGGTGATGATGATGATGGAAATTAACAGAGCTTTACCACATTCACTAAATTCTGGGGAAAATGAGTGCAATTGCACTTGGAAAGTGTACAGTGTATTTGCCTTTAATAAATCTACGCCAATGGGTGTCATTTACTTAAACTGGAGAAGACGTACCCTGAAGCAACCGTGCATGGCAACCAACCAGCTTCAATCTTTACCTTGTACAGTTAGGCAACCAATCAGATTTAATCATTACCTTGTTCAGTTAGGCTTTGGAAATGAAATATAGAAGCTGATTGGTTTTCATGCACAACTGCTACAAGTTCTGTTTGCTCCAGTCTTAGTAAATTCTCTTCATAGAGTTGAGCATGTGACCATAAAAAAACGACACTCTGAAAACAACAGTAAGAGACTGTTACTCTTTTCTATAAAGTAATTTCTATATAAAATTGCCCCCTAAATTATATTCTGAGCAACATGCTTACCACCAATCTTGGCATTATAAGCTATTCCAACACCGCAAATCCCATTATTTGCAACTGCTGCCACTTCACCCGCACACCGCGTACCATGCCTATAAAAGAAAAAAAAAAAAAAAGGCACACGTTAAATCGCACAATTCATACTGAAATTAAGTTTTCACATACTGGATTTTAAAGCAAAGCAAAACAGTTAACTGTGAATAATTCCTAACATCTCTCGAGCTTCATCTCCTAATAACAATTCACAGTTATTCTGTAGGTAAAGAAAGAAAAAAAAAATCTATGTGGCTGCCAACATCAATGAGAAGGGTAATTATATACGGAGGTGTTTGTTTAAAAACCTCACATTTTAGCCAAAGAAGAGACTGAAGCCTTTGTGTGTTCCTGGAAATGCATTTTTATTAAAACATACTTATCTATTTGCAGATGTGTGTAAGCATTGATTCACGCCGCTTGCACTCGGGCCCAATCCAATCACAGACGGGCAAGATGTCAGTTACTGCTACTGTATCACACCAAGCTGTGACCAGGACAGAGTCTCTGCAGAGTTGAATGAAGAGCTGTATTGTGCACACAGGTCATAAATCTCATGTGTCTGCCCCGTTTTGTACCAAGGACAGGATCCACAGCTCCGAAAGACAAACACTAAAAGTACATGAGCTTGGCAAAGGTCTATTGGCTTTCCAAGAGCCTGTCCATTTCATTAACCCCTTTTCAGGTTCTGCTCAACTTCTCCAAGGTAGTAGTAGTACACAGATCTAAAATTGGAATCATTGTATATTCACACACTTGTTACTACAATTTTTAAACTGTAATTTGTGGCCAATGAAGAGTGCATCAGACTATAGGTGTGATGGAAACAAATGAAAAGCACATCATTAATTACTATCAAATCAATATACTTATATACAGAATATGGAAAATGATGTTGCTCAAGGCAACAAGAACAGTTGTTCTTTTAGACACTTTTGATCATCAGGTTTTGTATGCAGGGCCAGCCCTACCATGGGTCCCGGAGGGTCCAATGGTCCCAGGTGGCAGTTTGAGAGTGGCGGCAAATTGACGCCCACATTTTTTTTTCCAGCATTTTTGTGTGCAGGGGCACAGCTGAGTGAACATCAGTCAAGGGCACAGTGAAGCTCATTGGCCAGCTGTGTGGGTTGGAGACAGGAGAGGGAACTTCCAGACGTGAGAAGTTCCGTGTCTACCCCCAGTCCAGCCAGTGCATCTCAGTGAGCAAGGTTTCCAGGCTGCAGGTGGGGCACAAAGCAGCTGGGCTGTCCCTGGAGCTGGAGGAGACCCAGAGAGAGAGAGAGAAGTGGAGAAGGATGTGGGGGTTTTGGTAGATCATAAGCATAAAGGGGTCATTGTTTTTCACCTTAATGCATTAAGGTGAAAAAACTTTTAGTGCGTCAGCCCCCCCCCCCCCCCCCCTGTTTTACTTACCTGGACGCTCTCATTCTCTGTGCGGGAACAAGCTCACCATCTGTAGCCGGTGTCTCGTGTCCCGATTGGATAGACTGATAGCAGCGCAGCCATTGGCTCCTGCTGCGGTCAACCAAATCTAATGATTCGGCGCCGGGGGGGCGGGGCCGAGTCCTGCATTCTGTGTGAATGGACACAGATGCAGGACACGGTGGACACCTGTGCGGGCGCGCTCCCAAGGAGAGCACTTCAACATTGACACTCGATGGCGGGGGGGGGGGGGAGCCACCAGCACGGCCGTGGGACCCCAGAAGAGGACCTTCGGGGCCACTCTGTGCAAAAACGAACTGCACAGTGGCGGCAAGAACATCGTTTTTTTTTTTTGTTTTTTTTTTATAAAGAGAGAGAGAGAGAGAGAGAGAGAGAGAGAGAGATCTTTTTTTATATTAATTTTATTTTTTTTGATGCATAATCTAAAACTTGATTGAAAGGTGATCACAAATTCCAATTATTGTCAAAGCTCTCCATTCAATGAAATGGGAACAACAAATCTGATAATTATATATTAATTATTATTGGGCATTTAATACAATGGGTTTTGAATATCAAAACTAAAAACGGGATCACAATTTTTTTTGTACATTTGGTGAGTTTATCTGCCTTCTGCTCAAAGAGTTTAAAAAGTTCATCTGCAGTAAGTGAAAAGTTTCTAAAATATGAGAACAAATTTACAGTTAATCCAGCTATACAGTGGAGATTGGGGTTAGGCCCAATTTTCACTAGTGTAGCACATTAGAAATTAGTTTTTTTTCTTGAGCGTGTTCCATTAATTTCAATGGGCTGCCCTACACTCAAACAAACATGGCAAAGTAGTCAACTCTCCTTTTTAAGCTTTGCCCGTTCACGCTTTTAGCACTTGCGCAAGAACATGCTTCTTGCTTGGCATTTTTGGGGTGCCATTAACAATGGCCCCAGAAGTGTGACAAGCTTTTTTCTGCATATCTATGGGCACAAATTGCGTGATAGTCGAAGAGTTGTCGCACTACACCAGTGTGAAAGGGGCCTTAATTAGTAGTTTGTGACTGACCAGGACCTGCACTGATTGGCTCCTGACCAACAATGACTCAGATGCTGTCCATCACAAGCTCTAGATACTGTATATAGCTGGAAACACACACCCCAAAACAAGAGATGTCTTTGATGTTTGTCCACTCAAAGACGTGTCGATTTCTACAATTTGATTCTACAGTAGGTAGACTTGAAATTGTTCCAAACCCAGCAAAAGAAAAAAGCACATCAAACAGTAGATTTAGGTTACCGGAGTTCACATTCTACATGATGAGAATGATGTTAAACCTTGAAAAGAGAAGGCCAGCTTTCAGTCTCCAGACTTTAAAGATGGAAAATATGGCATACCAGCTGTGGTTACAACCTTCACCTTGACATGATTGCGGCAGCTCTCCAATCAGGAGAATTATAGCACGTTAGTTTGAGCTGGACAGGCCAGATAAAATATGACAGCTAAATAGATTTTACAATAAAGCACATCATTTTAACCCCGGTGTCAAAATCTTACAAGTCCATTTTCATGGCAGGCAGGTACTCGGTGGCACCGAATGCCATTTTCGAATCCAGCAAGCTGTAAAATATGCTGCAAACCAGTAATTTCACAATGACAGGAGCAGTCAGCATTTTTAAACCAGAACATAAAGTCAAGTGTTGTGAAAGGTATATCCTATGGGGCCACAATCATAACAAGAATCCTGCATACCGGCATAAAACTGCACAATGCTAGGCTCTTCTCTCCTGTGTATCATTTGTAGCTGCAAACTTCCTGCATGGTAATAGTCGTGCAAGTTTTATAAGCAGAAACAGCTTGAGAATTTCCTATAAATCACCCTTAAAGCAGCTTATTTTCTGGACCGTGTCAGAATGGGGGAGGGAAAAAAATGACTGATAGGATGTCCAATGCTGTGCTAGAGAGAAGCATGCCGTAAAATAGACTGCAAAATCACTGTCATAGTTGATAACATTAAAAACGATTCCAGCTACATTCTTGCTGACATATGCCATTGGTCTGATTTCCTAGGACAGTCTTAAATTTAAGAGACCTACCCTTGGAAACTTTTTCTTTTGCCTAAAAATATCAAAGTGAAACTCTCAGTAAATGTCCAAATACAAAGTTGAAACAATATAGGTATGCATTTTTAAGTTTTGAAATTTTGGTAAGCCAGTTTTGTGATTTACATACCTCTTGTATAATGTGGAGTCAGGTTGGTCACACACTTCTAATGCCACGTACACACGATCAGACTTTTCGGCCGGACTATCAGGCGGACTTAGTCTGCCGGAGTTTTGGCGGAGGTCCACCGGACTTTTACACGGAGTAAAGTCCGTTCATTTAGAACGTGACTCCAGGTAGACGGGACTAGCGAAGGAAGTCAATGCCACCGCCTCGATCAGCGAGATTGACACCTTGCTAGCCCTGTCATCTGGTATGCATTTAAAGGGGAATCCCTACGCCGAAAAAACGGCGTAGGGGTTCCCCCATATCCATATCAGACCCTTATCCGAGCACGCAGCCTGGCCGGTCAGGAAAGGGGGTGGGGACGAGCGATCGCCACCCCCACTCCTGATCCGTACCAGGCCACGTGCCCTCAACATGGAGGGGTGCCTTGTCCCCATGTTGATGAGGACAAGGGCCTCTCCCCGACAACCCTGGCCGTTGGTTGTCGGGGTCTGCGGGGGGCTTATCGGAATCCGGGAGCCCCCTTTAATAAGGAGGCCCCCAGATTCAGGCCCCCCACCCTATGTGAATGAGTATGGGGTATGATGTACCCCTAACCATTCACCTGGTGAAAAAAGTGTAAATAAAAAAACACAACACAAGTTTTTAAAATACTTATTACACAGCTCCGGGGGTCTTTCCGTGTGTCGGCAAGTCCGTTCATTTCAAAAGTCCCGCGGACTAGCACACAGACGGCCGGATTCTCCGCCGGACTTTTGGGAAGAAAAAGTTTGGCGGAGCCCACACCCGGATAGTCTGATCGTGTGTACGGGGCATAAGTTTAAAGTAAGCCCTTGTTCACACTTGAGTGAAAGCATAGTTAGGAGATTTAGTGGCTTATTTTGCATGTTTGTATGCAGAACTTGTAGTACTATCATGTTACGCATGCATTGTTTGCCTTTAAATAATTTTGTTCCCTCCTCACTCTGTAGCTAGGACATGCTCTGTATAGCTAGTGTCTTTAGTTTCTGTTGCGAGCACATGTAAATGCTGGAGCTAGACATAATATGATTTTTTTTCAACCTATCTGATATTCATGTGAAGATCTGCACAAGTTTTCGATTAAAGCTTTCTACGATCTGCAGGATGTCACTTGGATCGAGTTACCGCCTACACTGCTGAGACTAGGTTACAGCTATCTTGCCACAACTGGCCTCAGACATAATTGGGAGTGCCTAAAAAAAACTTGCAAGTACTTTTTTGAGTTTCATTCAACAGAAGACAATGCTCAGGTGTGAACAGGCCCATTGAGGAAAATGGGACTTATTTTGAGAGCTTTTATGCTTTGGGAATCCTGCAACAAAATGCTCAGGTGTGAATGGGGGCTTAGTACAGAGCCAGCTTGGGGGGTTTCTATGCTACCTCTTGGCCTCCTGTCTGGTCATTTAATATTGTGCTTTTTTGACCCCATAGATGTGCTTTTTTCAGACGCTCCCATTAAAGTCTTTAGAGCCAAAAAGTGTGCTTAACAAGCTTTGAGCTCAACAAGACAGAAAACAATGTTTAGGTGTGAATAATAAGATTTTCATCTTGAGTATTGTCATGCTTCGGGAGTGATAAAACAAAATTCTTAGGTGTGAATGGGGGCTTAATGAACAGTCAGCATGGTGGCTTTCAATGTTACCTCTTGGTCTCTTACCACGGCATACTTTTTGGCCCCATAGACACGCTCAGGTGTGAATGTGGGTTCAATATGGGTCCGGCTTTGTGGCTTCCTATGTAGCCGCTCAGCCTCTTGCCTGATCATTGAACATCATAATCACCTCTGACCAATGAGCAAGGAGTTGACCCACCAAGCTATATCATCCTGAATAGCCAAGGTGTGCATACCACATGAGCGGTTTCTATTGCCAAAATGCTACTACTACCTACAAAAATTACTGTGAAGCGGGATACTTCTAGGCTCCCTGTGTTTCTGGGGCCCTGGCAGTACCCTTGCGGGAAGGCACAGAATGCTGTGGCAGCAGTAAACAAGTCCAGATGCAATAACAGAACTGTATGGTAGATAAAGTCCAAACATACTTACCAGGCGGGGAGACAACTCAACCGGGTGCACTCACAGGATGTTGCAAAAAACAGGATAACAGCAGGTCCTGCATGCGCCGATAGAGTCTGTCTCGAGGAATACTGTCCCTGTTAGACGGGTGATCTGTCCCTACACCACCCACACAAAATGTATGCCAGGACCTTAAATAGGCTCTGTCTGACCCAAGAGTGCAACCAGAGTCACATGGAATGACAGCATCCAATTGGATAGCTCCCCAGTGACCCAGGAAACCATAGAGAAACCAGGTTCCTCTTGACTTTCCCTCCAACTGCAATGCCACTGCGGTCGCGTGCCACCTGCAGTGGAGAAAGTGGACTGCACCTGCCTACACCCTGGTCCACTGTAAGTATAGCTGAATAGAAAACCAGGGTGGTCAGTACAGAAAACCAGGGACAATTACAAGTACATATCCTCCAAACTAGAAGTTAGGGACTGCTAGAAGCCACCAATAATACATGCCAACAATAATTGAAAGTACACCTCTAATGAAAATGTTATCAAATCAACAAAACAGGTAAATCTGGGGCAGTTGGCAGCCACTCCTTTATCTGTACTATATACAGAAAATAGGTAGGAAAAAAAAAAAACTCCCATATGGTTTACATCCACATCTTCACACCTTTAAAACCTAAACTTCAGCACACAGCTCATTAAACAGATAGACAGCGAAAGTGATCGGAGATGCACCCAGCCAGGTGTTTCACACCGTCCAACCCTGCCTCCATTATCCTCAGTTCAAGTCAATTAGTGCTTAAGTATGCAAGCTGGAGTTGTGCTGCAAATGAGATTCATGTTGATCAGGGATGAAGTACAGCCATTAAGAAGATATAAAAGAATGCATTTGGAGGCCATCTTTTAAACCCATCCCAGCGTTTTATGACTGAAGTGATGTAAGATCACAGCAAGAAAAGCAGCTGCTTCTACCGTGTGAAAAATAGAAATCAATCACAATACTTGTAGTTTGTTTGTTTGTAGTTCCATCATAAAAAAAAAAAAAAAAAAATTCTAACTACCTCTGTGCTTAAAAGGGTAATTCCACTTCCGTGGGGAAAATTTTAAAAAACAAAAATAATGTAGAATATACAGTTGCTACACAAACCATATTGTAAAGGAATGTTAATAAAAATTACTTTTCCTTTTTAATATACCACCGCTGTATTTTTCGGTACAATTCAATGGAATATGGCAACCTGGAGGCCTTCTGTATATAGATGGTGTACGTAACTTCCCAAGAAACAAATATTCAATTTTTGGTGAGATACTCCCAAAGGGATAATCACTTCTAAAGGGATGCAGACCTTGCAACATCCCTAACTAAGACACTACAAGTGTATTAGCTGATCGATAACGAAAAAAAATCACTCCCATTCAGATTCACTTTGCACAAAAAAACACTTTTTCTTTTTAGAGCAGAAGCAGGTAGGAATCTGCAAAGTTTGTAAAGATTCTTGCAATGTACTTTGATTACCAAGAGAGGATTGTTTTTTTTCACAACAAAAGTGGAGTAACTCTTTAAATCAGAACTTCACCCAAGAGGGGACGTTATGCTCTTCATCCCCTTATGTGCCACATTTGGATTATTTATATACAGGTACCGTCTCTCAATTCCTCCCAGATTTCCTAGGTGATACAAGCAGAAGTTCTCCTCCCCCCCCACCCCCCCCCCCCACCCCGAAGTCACCAGGCAGCCGGCTGTGAAGCCACAAGCAGGAAGAGCCGGTGGGCCTCTTGATGACGTCACACAATCGACATTGTAGAGCAGGACTGAGAGGTGGCAGAATACAAGAGGCTCTCAGAGGGACAATGCTGGATCCTCTGGGTGGGGGAGTTTCAGAAATGTGCCACCCAAACCACTTGGTAAGGGGGGGGAGCGAACATCTGCTTTATGATGCTAGCACCAGGGACCCAAAGGCAGATGAAGAATTGGTCCGGGTAAGGACGGCATTCTATCCTTGGACAGGTCAGTAGTGTCTGTTTATTAAATCCAAAGCTTTTTTTGGCCATACTCCTATGGACCATAAGACTGCAGTTCGTTCTGCACTCCTGTGATCCGTTTTCAGCTGACAGCGAGCTAAAGCCTACTGTCGGCCGACATCACAGAGCTAGTCCACACTCTGAATAGATCCCGACTACATGGTTGGTATCCACCCAGAAGTTTTGACTGGCACCTGGCTCAGCCTCTCAGGGATCTGCTGGGAGCCTGAACCAGCCCCTCTCACCCCTTCCACAGCCCAGAGCTCCAGTGAGCGCAGGAGGGGAGAGCAGACAGCCGCTGGCTGACAGTCCCAGTTCTTTGCTTAGAGCGGAGGGGAGACCCAAACAATCATCAGATTGATGTGGAAGTCCCCGTACACACGGTCGGAAATTCCGACCACAAAATCCGTCTGATTTTTTCTGACGGATTTTGTCCGACACTGGTGTTGCATACACACGGTCGGACAAAGTTGACGGAAAATCCGATCACTCTGAACGTGGTGACGTTCGTTGCGTACAACGGAACTACGTAGAGGCTAGTAGCCAATAGCTTTGGTCTCCTAATTTGATCTGAGCATGCGTGGCACTTTGTCCGTCGGAATTCTCTACACACGATCGGAAAAAGTCTGATAGGATTTTGTTGTTTTGCAAGATCTCAAATTGTTTCCGTCGGAAATTCCGACGGAAAAAGTCAGATGGAGCCCACACACGGGCGGATTTTCCAACAACATGGTCTGATCGTACATTTCCGCCAGAATTTCCGACCGTGTGCTAAAGGTTTATTATTCTTTTAAAAGGGGATGTAAACACACGCCGTTTTCACCTTAATGAATTCTATGCATGAAGGTGAAAAAACCTTCTTTACTGCGGCAGCGCCCCCCTTATACTTACCTGAGCCCCGAAATTTGAATGACAGGAATGAGCACACCAGCTCCGGCCGGGTGCCTCGTGTCCTGATTGGATAGATTGAAAGCAGCGCAGCCATTGGCTCTTGCTGCTGTCAAACAAATCCAATGATGTGGGCACTGGGGGGCGGGGCTGAGTCTGGCATTCGTGTCTATGGACGCAAATGCTGGACTCAGGAGCGCACCTGCAAGGTAACCCCCTCGGGAGAGCACTTCTCCTAGGGGGCTATCTGATGCGGGGAGGAGCCGTGAGAGTTGCTGGGGGACCCCAGAAGAGGATGTCCGGGGCCACTCTGTGCAAAACAAGCTGTACAGTGGAGGTAAATTTGACATGTTTGCAATTAACACAAAAACAAAAAAAATAAAACGATCCTTTACAATCACTTTAAGCACTGCATCAGTAGTACATGTATATACTTGTAGAACTTGTAGTTTGGCCAGTGAGTGATCTCTGAAACAAATCAATGGTGGGGACACAATAACAGCCACAAAATAAAGCAATAGAATAGTTTAAGTCTTAGAAAAGACTCACCAAGGGAGCACCAGGAGTGAAAAAAAACAACACTTCAAAATTGATACGTCACAATGTCAGTGTCTAGCCACTAAGGTTAAATGGGATCAGAAAATGTCATTTTATGTAAGAAAAAACGTTTCTTCCAATAAATGCTAGAATAATGTTGGAATGCTAGAATACTATAAGGCTACTTTCACACTGGAGCGGTGGGGGCGCTGGCGGTAAAGCGGCGCTATATTTAGGCCCCTTTCACACTGGGGCGGTTTGCAGGCGCTATTGCGCTAAAAATAGTGCCTGCAAACCGACCCGAAACAGCTGTTGCTGTGTCTTCAGTGTGAAAGTCCGAGGGCTTTCACACTGAAGCGGTGCGCTTGCAGGACGCTGGAAAATGTCCTGCAAGCCGCATCTTTGGCTCGCTATAGGAGCGGTATATTTACCGCTCCTATAGCGCCCGGTCCCATTAAAAACAATGGGGCAGCGCGCCGAACCCGCCCGCAAAACGCCGCTGCAGCGGCGGTTTGCGGGCGGTATTGACCCTTTTTCGGCTGCTCGCGGGGGGTAAAACCACCCCGCTAGCGGCCGAAATGCGCCGCTAAAACGCTGGTAAAGCGGCGCTAAATATAGCGCCGCTTTACCGCCAGCGCCCCCACCGCTCCAGTGTGAAAGTAGCCTTAGCGCCGCTTTACCGGCGTTTTAGCGGTGCATTGCGGCCGCTCGCGGGGTGGTTTTACCCCCCGCGAGCGGCCGAAAAAGGGTCAATACCGCCCGCAAACCGCCGCTGCAGCTCGGTTCGGTGCGCTGCCCCATTGTTTCCAATGGGAACGGGCGCTATAGGAGTGGTAAATATACCGCTCCTATAGCGAGCCAAAGATGCGGCTTGCAGGACATTTTCCAGCGTCCTGCAAGCGCACCGCTTCAGTGTGAAAGCCCATTCATCAGAAAGATTCACCTGCAGTAAATATTTGGTGAAAGTCACATTCACATGCTTAATGAATATTCCCCTTCAGCTGGCCATACACAGCTTGAATTCTGGCCATCTTGTCTGAAAATTCAATGGCTCTCCTATCAGATGCAGTCACTGTTTGGGGATTCAGCCTTGGTGTAACATACCACTTGAAGGTAAAATAGTATATTTAGAGAGGTCTGTACGTAGGGTTACCACCTCATCCCTTTAAACCTGAACACATATGAATTGCACAGGTTCTGAGGCTAATTAAATGCAGAAAAGGCAACGAGTTTAATTACCACCTTAATCGGCCACAGAACCTGTGTAATTTATATGTGTTCGGGTTTAAAGGGATGAGGTGGCAACTCTATGTGTACATCACACTAAAAAGAGGGACAATAGTACAAAGTTTGACTATATAAAGTTTAGCGGGTTGATTTACTAAAACTGGAGTGCAAAAACTGGTGCAGCTCTGCATAGAAACCAATCCGCTTCAAATGATTTTTTTTTTTTTTTTTTTTTGTCAAAGCTTAACCACTTCAGCCCGGACCAATTTGCAGCTAAAGGACCAGGCCCCTTTTTGCAATTCGGCACTGCGTCGCTTTAACTAACAATTGCGCGGTCATGCGACGTGGCTCCAAAACAAAATTGGCGTCCTTTTTTTCCCACAAATAGAGCTTTCTTTTGGTGGTATTTGATCGCCCCTGCGGTTTTTATTTTTTGCGCTATAAACAAAAATAGAGCGACAATTTTGAAAAAAAATGCAATATTTTTTACTTTTTGCTATAATAAATATCCCCCAAAAATATATAAAAAAACATTTTTTTTCCTCAGTTTAGGCCGATACGTATTCTTCTACATATTTTTGGTAAAAAAAATCGCAATTAGCGATTATTGATTAGTTTGCGCAAAAGTTATAGCGTTTACAAAATAGGGGATAGTTTTATAGCATTTTTATTAATATTTTTTTTTTTTATTAGTAATGGCGGCGATCAGCGATTTTTATTGTGACTGCGACATTTTGGCGGACACATCGGACATTTTTGACACATTTTTGGGACATTTGTCATTTATACAGCAATCAGTGCTATTTAAATAGCACTGATTCCTATGTAAATGACAGTTGTAGTTAGGGGGTTAACCACTAGGGGGCGGGGAGGAGTCAGTGTGACGTGTTGTGTTTTTTTTTACAGTAGGGGGGCGTGGCTGTACGTGTGACGTCATTGATCGGCGTTCCCGATGACAGGGAACCGCCGATCACTGACAGTCAGTGTAGGAAGCGCGGGGAGAGGTTTGTTTACATAGACCTCTCCCCGTTCTTCCGCTCCGTAACCCGATCGCGGGATACCAGCGGCGATCGGGTCCGCTGGTCCCGCGGCCGGGGTCACGGAGCTCCCGACCGGGTCGCGAGCGCGCCGCTAGCGGCGCGCGCGCGACCCACGGGCAGGCACATGCACGATCACGTACAGGTACGTGATTCTGCCTGCCCGAGCCATTCTGCTGACGTATATATGCAGTGGCCGGTCGGGAAGCGGTTAATTGAACAAGCTGAAGTTAGAAGCTGATTGGTTAGTAAATCAAAGGCTCCATGCACACTGAAGCTCATAAACTGCAGTTTATTGGCGTTTGGGCGTTTTTTTAAAACTCCATAAACTCCACTCTATGTTAGCCTATGTGTCCATGCACACATGGACATTTTTTAGCTTTAATGAGCAGTGGAGTGCATGGGCTTTTTTCTGAACGCCAGAAATTCGTGTTCAGAGTGCCGTTTTTCACTGCCAAAAAAAGCCAAATGCCAATAAACGCTCATAGACACTCATAAACGCGCGTTAATGAGCGTTCGGCGTTCTATTTTTTTCAATGCATTGTGGGAGTTCGGAATGCATTGTGGGATTTTTGGAGTGTCCTCTGTGTATTTTTATTAAAAACGCCCATAAACGCTAACCCTAAAAAAACAGCGTTTTCTGCCAGCAATCTGGCGTCCAGAAAAAGCTTTTTTGAGCTTCAGTGTGCATGGAGCCAAAGTGTCATTTTTTTTTGCTATGCAAATCTTTTGTTTATGTATGGCTTCTTGTATCTAAACCTTGCCTGGAACGCTAACTTATAATATCTTATTACATACAAGACTTATTTTAAAAACCAATATAAAAATATAATTTTACACAATTCAGCACAAATTAACCTTTTATTTAGAAATCTGATTTTACATTGTGCATCCAGTGCAAAAATCAAGATAACTGGAAATGCAGCCATTTTTATAGCGGCACACAATACAATTTTCAATCATTTTCTCCAGTTCTCGAGTGCTTCCTGACCAGAGGCCTTTACAGGAAGTGAAGCGTGCAAGGAACATTGCTTCCCTGGCCTAATGAACTCACCATCCAATTTTATATCTATGGCTGCTCTCGAGACTTCTATTACATAGCTCAGATTGCTGCAAACTGATCATTGAAGGAAAAAAAAAAAAAAAAAAAAAACGGCAAAATGCTTTTTGCAATGCACTGTAGTCTGATTATACAATAATTATATCAGAAAAATTACACAGCTTTTAGATGAAAGCTTTTGATTAACAATTTTGTCAGGTATTTTCCTATCTTCAGGTATCTTCATACCTAGGCCATTCCCCCTCTGAAGGTTCACACTTTGAACATGGGAGCTGTTCCAACTGCAAGTATGGGCTGTGGTGTCTCCAGAGAAGAACTGCAGTACTTTGGCACATTGTAGGGCAAAAGTAGTGGTAAGAGGGATCCTGAATAAATACTGTTCACTGCACTGAAGATGTGACAAAACAGATCAAACATGAATTCTAAACACAAAAGTTTCTATACAAGGCTTCTTTTGTCAGGTAATAAGCGCAGGTACTACTGGTCGGTAAGTTTGCACTAAAAATTGAAAACAACCCATAATGCACTGCTTAATCCTTTCCCCTTAGCTAAATCACAATCATCCAGAAGAAAATCGAAAACCTAGCCTACTCATTATAAAACATTGGGCTAACCGCCGGTTAGTGTTGGAGCTATTGGACTAGAACTGATAATTCATGCAAGACAGAGGTGGACAATTAATTTTCCCAATGGGCCCCATGAGAAACTGGGACTGTCAGAGGGTAAAACCGATAGGCTGACCTAATTCTGCTCAGTTAAATATCCCAGTTATATGGCTGCACATAACTAGACATGATATCCCCCTTAAAACAAATTTGAAATACAAATCCATAAGGGGAACCCACCTTATGTAATATGGTAGCTAGCACCCTCCTTGGGCCTAACATACATAGCAACCTGCAGCAGAGCAACCTGTCAATTGGAACCCCATGAGGGTATTCATATATTAATTTTATGGTTTATAAATGTCCCGAGCATGTAACATCACTTCCACAGCCTGTTAAGGTCCAATAATGAGGGGGGGGGGGACTAGGCTGGGTCCCTTACCTGTGTGGTGGGGAGCGGGACCTGGCCACACCTCCCCATATGCACTCACCCACATCATATCTTTGTTGCCCACCTCCCATGGTCTGCCCCAGTCTTTTGTGGGGTGGCGGCACCCCTCCTACACTGCAAAGCCACTCAGAAAGGGCAGAAATGCAACCACTACTATCTTGGCGACTGCAAGACCAACAAGGGTGGAAGGAGGGCTTTAAGCATAGCTTCTGTTGTCCTGTTGCCTGGCTGGCCTGAATCCAGACTTCTTTCCCAGAGCCATGAAGCAGTGTCCCACCCTGTGGGAGGGGCAGATGTTTGGCTGCCACCATCTCTTGTAGACACCTGTTCTCTCACATAAAAAAGCAGTTGCCTTCTAAATATAATCAATACAGCTTTATTGCATGCATAGCATACACGTACATATATTTGATTTCTAACTGTCAATGGATCTCATGCAGGCTGTACAGAGGCAGCCAAAGAGACATATGCGGCCCCAGGGGCTGTAAAATACCCAGGTCTGATGTAGGGGATTGCCATGATGGGCTACATATCCCTCGCCCCACCCGTCCTCCTAGTAGGTCTTTAAAGACTACATTTTTCTGCATCAGGGAAGTCTACTTGCTGCTACCCCAACCTCAGGAACCCATAAACAAAAAATGTAATATATTGCAGCTTACCAGTCCTTTGATGTGGTGGCTTTTTTCACCCAGTTTCACACACTGCACTTTATAGAGAAGCAGTGTTGTCGGCTTAAGTTATTCTTTAGGTTTGGACTACAAACACTTACTTCCCTTGTAGGTCACAAGACAGTATAGAAAGGTGCCAGCATAATTTCAGATATCAGTTCAGTGCAGGGGAAACCAGATCAACAGGCATTATCTGTACTTGTAAAAGATGCTCTTCATCTACAAAACGAATGTAGCCACTGCATCCAAGGACTGGTAAGCTGCAATATATTATATGCTTATTCTTGGTTTTAGGTATACTTTTATAATTGCCAGCAGTTTCCAAAAAATAACAGGTTGTTTTAGGGCTAATTTACACCAGCCTGTGCATTACAAAGCAGCGGCTGGTGTGTGGTGCAGTTCGGCGGCATCCCCGCAGTGCTGATGCGCTGATTTCGGCGCAGCGCACTGTTCACTTTTCTTCTTTTTTTTTTTTACTTGATTGAAAATAATGTCACACAGACATTTCATAAAGTTCCATCGGCCAGTGCGTGGTGTGAGGTGGTAGATCGCTTTGCATTGCGCTGTGCTGAAAAAAGTACTGCATGCAAGGAAAAAAAAGAAAATGCAAATGCAGCCACTACATCTATGGATTGGTATGCTGCAATATTTAAAATGTTTGTTCTTCAGTTAGATACGCTTGAATTATTAGAAGCAGTGTACCAAATTCATCCAGCGCCAATTCTAGGCTAATGAAAATGAATCCATTAGTAAAGTAATACATGTAATTTCGCCTTTTAGCGTGTCCAAATTTTGTTAAAATTGGAGTAATCCTTTACACACATCATCAATTAGTAAAAGTTAAATTTTGCTACAATTACATACAGAGCTATATCTGATAAAAAAAAAAAAAAAAAAAACAGATGCCAGCTATGTTTAAAGCAGATATAAAGTAAACAGATATATTGACAGACAATTGAGAGCGGCAAATAATGCACTGGCAGCACAACCCATCTTTAGCTTTGCGTTATCCCTGTATGGGCAGGATGGGAATAAAAGTGGAATGAGGTTAACTGGCATTGGGAGAAAAACAATCCCCAAACATCATTAACAGACTGGCAGAGCACAAACACCAACTGCCTGTGAAGAGATGATTAATTTATACCAACTTAAAACCATTACAAAAAAATAAATAAATAAAAAATTAAAAGTGAGAGGCGACCACCTACCGAAAAAAGTATGGAGCAGTAACAGTATGGCGGAGACAGAAGGAAAACTGTCAGCAAAGTAACACTTACATTTGGGAAGTAACTGGACTTGGGAAGCTTACCTCCCTAAAATTCAAAGCATATGTAAACCCAAAAAATTATCTTTTATTTGCTTCTTTTTCATCTGTAAAATACACAATGTAAAGTGTTTTTTGTACAATAACTGCAAAAAATAGGTATTGACCTTGTCAGAAATTCATAGCCGTCTTGTCTACACTTTCCGCGTTCTCAAGGAGCTTGAATAGCCCTTCCAGTTCTTATCTTGAGACCACAGATCAATAAGCACCCATGTTGTAAGAAAGAGTAGAAAGATATGACTCAGGAATTTAGCAAAAAGACAAAAATGTGTGTTGTCGGCTCATGGTGGGATTTGTGAAAATATATATATATATATATATATATACACACATACATACACACACACACATACACATATACATACATGCACACACACAATAAATAAATATATAAAACACACACACACACACACACACAGTTCGCTCACGGTCAACATGCAGGCTGAAAAATCTAAGAGATTCTTCTATCCACACAAAACTGCATGGATGGGGGAATCTCCCCTACCAGCCAGGCACCACTCTGATAGAATGCGGTAACTGGTGAGCCGACAATTTTCCACCTGGCTCCTTCAGTTTTTCATTCAAAGTTTGTTGAACGGGCTGCAGATAAGGTGACCTGTGGCAAAAAATTTGGCCAATTTAGCAGATCAACAGGTCATTTTTGTACTTACGGGGCATTTTAATAGCTAAAACATTTGTAAATGAGCATGCATTACACAGATTTACTGAATATGTTTGTCCCTCTACCACCACCAAACAGGATCTGATTTGGGAGAATTTGACAAATCCCCAGAAAAGAATTGGGTTCCAATATATTTGAAATAAAACTGATCTAATATACTGTATCAATCGTTAAATGGGTGGATGTATTGTTCAGGTAAAGTGAGTCCACAACATTTAGGAACTACATTTCAGTGCTTGACAGCCATCTTTTATTAAAAACGGATATAAACTAACGTAAAGAGTTGCCCCTGCAGGGGTTTCCACCATCAGCTCAAACGTGAAAATAAATGATAATAAGCTTCCTGGCTCTCTTGCAGCCCACTGCTCAGGCCTCAGACTCAGACCTTTTGGCTCGCTCTTTTAGCACCACTGCTAAGGTCTCAGACTCAAATCTTTGGGTTGGTCCCTCAGACCAGCTCACTGTACCTATGGTGCTCACGTACAATTCATGCACTTGTCTCATGTATCTTCTGAATATAACTTGCATTTCTGTGCTGCATGGGGCCCACTCCCTGTCTCCCGGGTGGCGTACGCCAGTCTCCTGGATGGAGACCTGAACTATGGCCAAGTCCTTTACTATAAGGACTGTGCAAACCTGCATACACACCCTGCTAGTCTCCGGTAAGCCCCGGACAAAGGATCAGAGGCTTCGCCCTTCCCAAGACTCTTTGAAACCTCCAAACTCAGAACCACAAAACCCAATCCGGGAATAACCAAACCCAGGGAAAGCTGTGACACCAACTTTCCCTGCTCAGCAGAGACAATCTGGAGCCCCTCACTCTACATTCGTGAGAACCGGTGTCATTTTTACATGATGGCAGGGCCTCGCACTATATATATATATATATATATATATATATACACACACACACACTAAAAAATATATATATATATTTTTAGTGTGTGTGTGTGTGTGTGTGTGTGTGTGTGTGTGTGTGTGTGTGTGTGTGTGTGTGTGTGTGTGTGTGTGTGTGTGTGTGTGTGTGTGTGTGTGTGTGTGTGTATATATATATATATATATATATATATATATATATATATATATATATATATATATATATATATATATATATATATATGTATGTATGTATGTATGTATGTATGTATGTATGTATGTATGTATGTATGTATATGTATATGTATATGTATATGTATATGTATATATATATATATATATATATATATATATACATATATACATATATACATACATATACACACACACACACACACACACACACACACACACACACACATATACACACACACACATATACACACACACACACACACAAGATAAATATGCACAAACATATATATTGTATTTAATTAACAAAGATCACTCAAGCTGACCTTAAACACACTGCACAATAGCCTTTAGGGACACATCCATAACACCCAAGGAACACACTGTCGATCATTCTTCATAAACAATATCCAGTTACAGATGTGATGGAATCAGAAGGTAATTTTTATGGATTGTACACAACTCTTTATAACCAGCAGTATCATTTCTGAGTAGCTCCCCACCGTGTAGCAAAAGTATATTCTGTATAGTAAGCCTTTCAATCTTCTAGCAATAAAAGTTTTTTTTTTTTTTGGCAAACTCACATAAATATTTTAAGACTCAAGTAAATAAAGAGTTTCCACAGGCCAACTAAGTATTTTAAATTGCATCCCTGAAGTTAAGCATTAAACACTTTATTCCCAGCCGACCTTTCGAAAGGCCCTATCAATTATGGAAAACACAAAAGCAGGCCTTTCAGATTGAAGCCAAAATCTTTAATTGGTTAAATAGAATTTTTTTTTAGCCTAAAGCAAATGTGCTTTAAAAATAAGCAAAACCAGAATTGATTATTATTCATTAACCTAGAAAAGCATAAAGAGAGAGAGTTGAATCATGTAATGCCAAGCCTGTGTACTGCCTTTATAACAATGTACAACTATGCAAAAAAATGATAGCGGTGTTCAAGGTAGGGGGTCTGCGTCGGTTAAGCTTGCGACGACCCTGTAGAGCAGCCATTCTCAACCAGAGTTCAGTGAAACTCTAGGGTTCCTTTGGGAGGTTGCTAGGGGTCCCTTGAGCTGCGATTGCTTGACCTCCCATTTGATGGTGCCTACATAGTTCTGGGGCAAATGCCACTTCGAAGGACACCAATTATCTTTTTTGCTGTCTGTAAGGAGGGGCATCTCTTACCACCACTGTGACATTTTTTTCCCACTGCCCATGATTGAATTGGTTTTAGCAGAGGATCCCTGACATCCAGGCTCAAGTCCTGCGGGAACACATGGGAACGGAGTTCCTGTACTTTTTCCACAACAGGAACTCAGTTCCCGTTAGCAGCCGTGTCCTGCAAGACTTTGAAGTATGCGAGCTATGTGGCAGGTGCTACACCAGCAGCTGCCGACACAGCACGCAATAGTAAGTGCCGCACACCTGACCATTCAGGCATTGCCAGTAGGGGGCCCCATGACAGCTTCCGCTTCGATCTACCTGTCAATCACAGCTAGCTGACAGGTCCCTGCTGCTAAGAGATTGTATTTAGTCAGACCTCATGATGCGCTCCTCCCCACCAGCCCCTCCTGATTTTCTGTCTCCTCATCTCCCTCCCCCCCAGTCTCCTGCATACTTGCTCTGTTTCCCGCTGAATCCCCCCCTCCTATATCTTCAGTGCCATATGATGAGAGAACCCAGAGGAGGAGCACAGCTATTCTGCTCACAGGACATGCAGGGAGAGAGGTGAGCTGAGGGAGGAACATCAGTTTGGGGTGGTAAGCTGAGCACAATACCTGGCAAAGTTTAATGCCAGGAGGGAAGTTTATGTGGAAATATGTGAAGGGTTGGAATAGCAGCGAATGTGTGTTGGAGCCATGCAAAGTTTGCAGCCCCCCAAGCTAACATACATCTCCTAAGCAGGAACACATCACTATCTCCCCAAGCATTCTGTCCAGATAATGTGCAGTTAATTTATGACCTTTCCGTTTAACCCTGTGTTATCCAAACTCTGTTCAATGAAAAGTGTAAACTCACCACATAAACACTCTATATACAAAATAAAATTCCCCAAAGAAGATCAGAACATGATGTTCACATTTGCATGGAAGCACAATTGAATGAATGGTGATTATTCAGAGAATTACCTTATTTATTTATTTTTTTATCTAATAACAGTTAAGCTTCATACACACAATACGAAAATTGGATAAAAAATACCACTTTTGAAGCGTTCATGCATATGAGCGTATCATTGTTTTTTTTTTTGGTGGGCGAGTGGATCTTGGGTGGGAGTTCCCACACTTTTTTCCCCAGGACTTGACCCCTGCTGACGTCTAAAAAAATATTTCAAAGGTTCCTTTGGAGTACAAAGTTTGAGAAAGTTGGCTGTAGAGAGTACCCACATCATACCAGTAGCAAAGAAATACCCTCAATATACTTCTAGAAATGAAACTTCTGTAGACTTGTTATGTAAAGCACTGATAGCACAGGAAAAGAAAATCCTATGTTCTGCATCCAAAGGGTAATTGTTCTACAAAGCAGCTGGATTGCATACTCTGTATAAGAATTCCAGGACTGTTAAAAGCCAAGGCTATACTGTATGCCCAGAATAGATGAAGTATGCAATCCAACTACTTTTAGGTTCTCTAAATTTGCATAAAGTTCACAAGATATTAACTTTGAGCCTACCGAGACTCACAAAAGATTTCCAATAATTCAATACACTAGGTCCCTGCATTTCAACTGCAGAGTTCAAGTACTTCCACAACATGTTCGGTTTTCAGGAATCCCCTTGGATTAAACAGCTAGGGCATTTGCTGAGCCAGCAATACGGATTCCATTTCATGTAGAATATGGAAGAAAACAAAAGAATGAGCTGTTTGGGGTACTTGGGGATTAGACTTAATTCAGAACTAAATGCTCTCAATCAACATTAACTATTTTAATCCTTATGCTGCTAGACTTAGTAAATAGATAGGAATGTATAATATAGTTACTTGTTTTACACTTTTTTTTTTTTACATTTCTTCAGTTGCTTCCTGGTTTCCGGCCTAGGCCAAAATGATGTCATACATAATTTTCATGAGCATTTTCTTTCACCTGGAGGAGGGCTTTCTCAGCTAAGCACACCCTCCTCCCTGCATGCCCGAGCTAAGGGAGGATGGATTCTAGGGAGTAAATACTACATGAATCATCTTCCATTTCTTAAGATAGCTGTGGCTAGAAATGCTATGGGGGATGTTTTCAAAGTGATTAATCACTGCTCAAGTTCCGCCTTAAGAAACACTAATACACGTATAGCAGAAGCCACTAAATAGATTGTTCTTGGAAGCACCATTCAAGAATGCTGCAACTGCTGAAATGTCCTCCAGTAGGAGATTCAGTAAGATTTCAGTTTACAGCAGTCACATAAGTAAAATCGTTTCTGACTGGCCATTAAAAGCATCTGGAATGTCATCCTAGTTTTTTGTCCAGCTGTGTTAATACAAGCTAGATAATTAAATCAATAATACTAGCATTTGCTGGTCTGTAGTCATCAAGAAGGGTACAGGTCATTAGGCCTCATGCACATCGGTTTATTGTAAATGCCTTTTCTCCTGACAATGCGTTTAGGCACAATTATAGGAGTTTGGCAATTATTTATGCCCAAAGGCTCCTCTCCTGAACGCGATACTTCTGCGTTTCAGGAGAGGAACTTTGACTTCCTTTAACCACATGCCGACCGGGCCATAGCCGAAAGACGGCTACAGCGCGGTCGGCTTATCCTGAGTGGACGTCCTCCCAGAAACTTGCTCCCGCGCGCCCCCTGGGTCGCACACTCGGGAACATACGTGACCGCTGGGTCCCGAGGACCCGGCGCATCACGGATCATGGTAAACAGCCGCTGCTAGCGGCCGTTTACCACGTGATGGCTCCGTCACATGATGGAGCGATCACATGTACACAAACCGGCGTCACGGCATGACGCCGGTTCCTCCCTCCCCTCTCTGTACCGATCGGTACAGAGAGGGGTGAAGCGGGACCAGCGCTGTGGGCTGGATGTGTAGTGCCCACAGCGCTGGTCAGTGCCTGCAATGTACTGCCACCACTGTGCAATACTCTGCCGCCAACCACTCTGCCAATACTCTGCCAATAATTTTTATTAGAAACAAAGAATTTTTTTTTTTTTTTTTTACCGAATTTTCAGTATTTTTGATTTATAGCGCAAAAAATAAAAAACCCAGCGGTGATTAAATACCACCAAAAGAAAGCTCTATTTGTGTGAAAAAAAGGACACAAAATTCATGCATGACTGAGTAATTGTCATTCAAAGTATGAGAGCACCGAAAGCTGAAAATTGGTCTGGTTAGGAAGGGGTTTAAGTGCCCAGTGGGTAAGTGGTTAAACACTGCTGCTCCTAAACTCCTCTAAATGCCTATGTGTGCATGGAAACAGGCTTGTATTGAGGGAGTTCAGGGGTTCAGGCAAAAAACACCCAAAAAACATCAGTTTAGGAGCAGCAGTGTGCATGAACCCCAACACTTTACAAATAGAAAAACACCTGTACATAATATTACTATGTTGTGTTATAGGACAATAAAGAAATTGTAAAGGCAGAAGGTTTTTAATATTCATGCATTCTATGCAAGAAGATAAAAAGCTTTCTGTGCGCAGCAGCCCCCCTCAGTGCACACAGCTCGATCTCTAGCCAGTGATGTCCAGGACTGCCTTGGCTGTCCAGGACTCCCCTCATTGGCTGAGACAGCAGTGGTGCCATTGGCTCCCACTGCTGTCAAAGTCAGTTAGCCAATGAGGACAGAGAGGAGGAGTGCCCGAACCGCAGCTCCGTGTCTGAATTGATACACGGAGCTGCAGCTGAGCTTGGGTGCCCCATAGTAAGCTGCTTGCTGTGGAGGGGATGGGACTCAAAGGGAAGGAGGGGCCAGGAGAGCAGAAGAGGGACCCGAAAAGAGGAGGATCTAGGCTGCTCTGTGCAAAATCACTACACAGGGCAGGCAAGTAGAACATGTTTGTTATTTTTATTGGGAAAAAAAAAAACCTAGACTTTACAACCAATTTACTGAAAAACACTTATCTCAGAAGTAAAAGAAGAATGTTCTACATGTACCAAAAAATGTCATCAACATGGACTTCACTTGAGTCTCTATTTAGGTGTTGAGTACTTGTAATGCCCCGTTCACACGGTCGGATTTTCCGACGGAAAATGTCCTATCGGACCATGTTGTCGGAAATTCCGACCGTGTGTGGGCTCCATCGGACTTTTTCCGTCGGAATTTCCAAGGGAAAAAGTTTGACATCCAGCTCTCAAATTTTCCGACAACAAAGTCCTATCGGACTTTTTCCGATCGTGTGTATCGAATTCCGACGAACAAAGTGCCACGCATGCTCAGATCACATTACAAGACCAAAGCTATTGGCTACTAGCCTCTACATAGTCCCGTCGTAGGCAACAAACGTCACCACAATCAGGATGATTGGATTTTCCGACAACATTGTCTGACCGTGTGTATGCAACACCAGTGTCGGACAAAATCCGTCGAAAAAAAAAAAAACCGTCGGATTTTGTGGTCGGAATTTCCGATCGTGTGTAAGGGGCATTAGAGTGGAACTAAACTGTATCTGAGCACCACAAACTGAAAACGCTATTTAATTCATTTGTAATATTTACAGCAAGCTCGCCCATCTATCCATGTCTCCATGCTTTATTTTGCTTATAAATCCATTTGAACCCTCCCTCCCTATCCCAGCATTTCAAGCCACAAGCATCTTGAGTAAAGGCAGATGATTTGTGTAGAACTTCCTGGGATCCATCTGCCTTTATCTCAGACATGCAGGCAGGTGCTTTGCCAAGAAACCCCCTCCTCTTGGTGAAAAAATAATGCCCATGAAGACTCCTGGGTGGGGATGTATGACATCAATTGGTCTAGGCCAGAAACCTGGAAGCAACTGAAGAAATGGGGGGAAAAGAAAAAGAATAAAACAAGTAAATATAATATACCTTCCTATTTATTTACTAATGCTAGCAGCATAAGGATTACAAATAAATAGTTAATGCCAATTAAAAGAATGTATTCTACTTTACAAAGCTATTGTTAGAAACATTGCAGGGGGGGCATATGTAGTGTGAGCTACAAGAAAAAAAAAAAATCATATTCCAATCTATATTCTCATTAATTGGCTATTTTAAGGGCTCTCTGTAAAGGTCTTCATGATATGCACACTTTTATTTTAGCTTGCATTCTATGAGAAGTTATGATATACAACGTGTGTGCTGAAAGGGCTCAACCTCCCATCGGCCCACAGTGAAAGCTCAAGTCTCGCCATATACATTGCATAACAACCCTTTGCTGTTTGTGCTTTTAATTCTAGTTCTGCCAATAATAGGTCACCTTTACTCTGTTTTACTGCCTTTTTAATTACTAGTGATGATAAAGGTTATGTTTAACGACTTGGATTAAAAAAGACTTCCTAGAACTGTGGATATAACATTATTCGGCATATGCGATTCACACACCATGATAGTCTTTAGGGAATTTACGTTTCTTTATGACTCTTGGTCTTTTCTTATTTTTTTATTACATCATTCCCAGCACAAAACTATTCAACAGACCTGGTGCCTATAATCTGTACTTAAACAGCGATAAAAATGGAATGGTCATGAAAAGTAGACACGTATTGCATCTTAGAGCTGTTTTTCCTTAAGAATAATATACGGGCATGCTGAGGTACTTCCCCAGTGTCTCAAAAAAGGTAAAAATAAAAATAGAAATAAATCGAAAAATAATTACAGAACAATGCAGAATTCTGTCTGAATGCTCTAATAAAACATGAATACAGTATGAGAGAAACCAGTAAGAGGAATAAAGACTGCATATGTGCACAGGGACTGCATGCAGGAATACCAATGTAATGTGTGCTGGTAAAAACTGGAAACTTATAAATAAAAGTGGTAATAAGCCCAAAAAAACTAAAAAATGTATATTGCAGTTTACAAATCTTTAAATGTGGTGGCTGAATTAATTTTCATTTTTGCTTTTTTTATTTTTATTTGCTGTAACCTGGTGATCCAGCCAGTAACGCACTTTCTTACTTGGGGTCTCTCCATTCTAGATGGAGGAGCAACAGAGACACCCTTGGACAGCGGCATTGTCAGTCTGGGGGAGGGTAGTTTTAAGCCCCGTACATAGGGGTCAAATGTGGGAAGACATCAGCCAGTTCAATAAAAACTGTGCGACATTTGACCCGTGTGTATGTCAGCCGGTCCATCAGAAGTGGGCCGTTTGGACTGGCTTCTGTCGGACAAGCATGCTGGAAAACCAGCAGCTGACCGACTCCGCTAGGATATACTAGTAGATTTAGATGACTAAAAATTAAAGACAAACTCTAGCCAACACTCTTTAAGCAGGTACAGCAACAGATTATTTTCCCTTTTGAAATGAAGGTTTTATATAAATAAATAGAAGCTGGTCATTGTGAGCCATAATGATTTTACATAAGAATTAAAGCCTTTTTAACCATTATTGGAATGCATCCTTACACATTATTGCACCTTAAATAATTGAGCTCTGTTATTTTAAAGCCATGGTTTCTAATTTTTAAGGACTCGTTAATGACTAGAATAGTACCACTGGATTGGTGTAAGGCCAATGTGGTGTCTATATTTAAAAAGGGATCAAAGTCTTTACCAAGTAACTATAGAGTTAGTTTATCTTCTATAGTCGGGAAGATAATGGAGAGTTTAATAAAAGACCACATAGGTGGGTTCTTACTATAAAATATATTTTAAGCAACCAACAAGCAGGGATTTATGAAAAAAGACAGAAGTTTTTTTTTTTTTTAGACAAATCTGATATATTTTTATGAAGAGGCAAGTAAAACCTTGGACAGAGGGTGGCGGTGGACGTGGTATACTTGGCTTTTGCAAAAGTGATTGACACCATTCCCCCCACATGGCTAATGTGTAAGGTTTAGTCTACAGGCTTGGAAAGATCAGTTAGTAAATGGATAGAAAACTGATTAATAGACCGTATTCAGAGAGTAGTGGTTAATGTTTCTTACTCTGAATGGTCTAAGGCAGGGGTGTCCAACCTTTTGAAGAGCGAGGGCCACTTAAGCAACTTGGTAATGGTCGTGGGCCACAATGAGCAGAGCAAGCGGATGACAGGTCCATGCCCACTCTACTCTATGGGTCCTCTGATCTGATCTGCCCCCACCGGAAGGGGATTGATCCCCTTTTTTTTTTTTTTTTTAGCGAATCAGATTGAAGGTAGGCGGGTGTAAATGGACACAAATCTGTTTACATCTGCCTTTTTATATAGGTGAATGGAGGGTCCGATTGGGTCGGACCGATTGTGTGAAAGGGGCCTTTCACACTAATGCAGCGCAGTGCACCTGTGTCTTTCCTGCGGGATAGCTACACTTTGCCATAGACTTTTGTTATCTCCTGCAGGTGTGGTGCACTTTCTGAAAGCGCACCAAACCCACAGGTAATAACAGAAGTCTATTGCTCAATGCAGGTAACCTTATGGTGCACTGCACCTGCGGATCAGTTGGAAAGCAGCCCTGTAACCACTGCTCAGATATGCCCATAAATGCACTGCAATTTTAGTAAAAACTGACCTTTAATAACAGTCTTCCATTCAGGTATCGCCTGCTGTTGCTGTCCCAGGCAGAGTGCATTTGGTATCACTCCACCTGTGGCAGGAGACGGCGCTATACAGGAAGCATCGGCTTACATAGCTCTGCTCCACAGCTGCTTGCTTTGCCGGCTTCATTAACAACACAGATGGTCTGGGATGGCGGGTCTGCAACCCATGATCTGGGCTTGCCAATCCACCATCCCACAGAAGGAGGTTGCGGGCCACATCAGGGGGTTCCGCGGGCCACATGTGGCCCCCGGGCCACTGGTTGGGCACCCCTGGTCTAAGGTTATCAGTGGTGTACCCCAAGGTTCAGTGTTGAGTCCCTTACTTTTTAATAACTTTATAAAGGATATAGGATCTTGGATTAAAAGTACTATTTCAGTCTTTGCAGATATAACCAAGCTATGCAGTGGAATAACGTCCTTACAGGATGTCTCCAGCTTACAAGCCGACCTCAATGCTCTGTCTAATTAGGCAACTGTGTGGCAAATGAGGTTTAATGTTGATAAATGTAAAGTTATGCACTTGGGGGCTAAGAATATGCATACGTCATACATATTAGGGGGATCCATAGTGGAGGAGGATCTGGGTGTTTTGGTAGATCATAAGCTTAATAATAGCATGCAATGCCAAGATGCAGTTTCTAAAGCAAGCAAAGTCCTTTCTTGTATTAAGGGAGGCATGGACTGCAGAGAGAGAGAGATATCATTTTGCCCCTGTACAAATCATTAGGAAGACCTCATCTGAAATCTGAAATATGCTCCAGTTCATAAAAAGGATATTAGGGAACTGGAGAAAGTTCAGAGAAGAGCAACCAAACTGATAAGGGGCATGGAGGAGCTCAGCTATGTGGAAAAATTAGAGGAACTGAATTTATTCTCTTGAGAAGAGATTAAGGGGGGGGGGGGGGATATGATCATCATGTATAAATACATAAGTGGTCCATATAGTGAACTTTGTTGAGTTATTCACTTTAAGGTCATCACAGAGGAAAAGAGATTTAATCTCCAAATTCTAAAAAGTTTTCTTCACAATAAGAGCTGTGAAAATGTGAAATAGACTCCCTCCAGAGCTGATTCTGGCCATCTCAGTAGATTGTGTTACAAAAGGACTGGATTCTTTCCTAAATGATTACATAAAATAACTGGGTACTAACATTTACTGGTAAAGTGGATCCAGGGACTATCAGATTGCCTCTCAGGTGATCAGGAAGGAATTTTTCCCCTGCTGGAGCAAATTGGATCATGCTTTGCTGGGGGTTTTCACCTTCCTCTGGATCAACTATGGGAGTATAGGATTGTGTATATGGAATTGTATTTATTCATTTTTTTTCCACTTGGTTGAACTAGATGGACTTGTGTCCTTTTTCAACCTGACTATGCAACCTAGTTCAATATACTAACATGTACTTTGTTTAGACTAAAGCCAACCATACACCAATATACACTATACAGCATGAATGGACAGGTCTGTGGTGTCGGCTATTGTACTCTGACAGCTGGGGCAGTCAGAATACCCAAACAGTGGCTGCATCTGACTAGATACAGTCACTGTTCAGCCAACAAGTCTCCATGTGGCTACGTCGATTTATCTATTAAAAGATGTTGGGGGGGAAGGGGAGCTGTGTTGCCAACCGCCAGTATTTTTACCGGCAGCCAGTAAAAAATGGGCACATTTCTCCTGCCAGTAAAAAATACGGCTGTGACACTCGGCTCAGAACTGCACATGTGCAGTTCCGGTCCGGAGGAGGCCGATACCATCCAAATGCCTGCTACAGTGTGTTCTGTCGCTGTCGGCAGGGAGCGGGACTGGTGGAGGTGGTGCCTGATAGTGATGTGTGATGTCATGGCGCAAGGGAGCCAAGTGGAGAGGCCGGAGCCTCGTGTGCAGGTCTGTGGGGCGGGAGCAAGACTGTCAATGCTGTTTGGAGTGGAGGGACCACCTGGTGTGGGGAGAGACTGTCACTGTAACTCAGGAGGGGACATGTCAGTGATCTTTGCTGCTGTGCACGGCTTTCAGTGTCACTGTGAGAGTCAATTTCATGTTTGTGTGCCGCCCATTCTAATTTCTTGCCCACCCGAGTCCTGTCCCTGAGCTTTACTGAAAATAAAACAAGAAATTCGTTTTTTGCCTTAATTTCTAGCTTAAATCACATTTCTAATTGCATATTGTACTTATGTGTAGCCTAAATACTGAAATGTGTACCTAAAACTGTAGGTTTTGGAAATATCAGTAAAAACTTGGCTGTGCCAGTAAATATCAATCTGTTAGGTTGGCAACATTGAGGGGAAGGGTTCCAACACAGCCACCCACTAAGTAAATTTTGACTAGTTCATTAGGAACCAACTGAAATTTGCTGTGGGCATGGCATAGCTTAGGAACAAAAGCCCTTTTCCTTTTTAACTAGAATGGCATGCAGTTTTATATGTGAATGCACATTTTATACAAGTATTATTTTGTTCATTCATGATGCACAGTAGGGGAATGGAAACTAGGAATAGCGATTGTTTATACTGTATAGAATAGATATGGTTTATGTGTTTAACATTTAATTCCATGGACCTGCTTAAAAGTTGTAATGCAGAATTTTTTAAAATGTGCGCCAAATTAATTACTTTTACAAAAACACTTTGGGATTGATTCGCTAAAACTGTAGAGTGTAAAATCTAGTGCAGCTGTGCATGGTAGCCAATCAGCTTCTAACTTCAACTTGTTCAATTAAGCTTTAACAAAAAAAAAAAAAAAAAACTGGAAGCCGATTGGTTTCTCTGCAGAGCTGCACCAGATTTTGCACTCGCCAGTTTTAGTAAATCAACACCTTTTTTTTTCCAAGGCAAAATACAGGGGGTCCCCTACTTACAAACATCCGACTTACAAACGACTCCTACTTACAAACGGAGGGAGACAACAGGAAGTGAGAGGCAATCCACCCCTAGGAAGGGAAATTCACTCCTGTAAGTGTTAATATGGGAAAAAGATGTCTCCACTGATGCTTTATCACCAGTCCATGTTTCCCTAACAACCCAAAATTTTCTAAATCCAATTGTCATTGGGACAGAAGGTGAGGTGAAATCTCACAGCAAAACAAATGTTACAGGGGTGATAACCCTTCCCTATGCTATCTAAAAAACGTAAAAATAGATTTTTTGGCTGGAGCTACACCTCAAAAATTTACCTCTTCCGACTTACAAACAGATTCAACTTAAGAACAAACCTACAGTCCCTATCTTGTTTGTAACCCGGGGACCCCCTGTATATACATTTAGGTGTAGAAAAATGGTCAGGCATGAACAGACTCAACAATCTAGCACCACAATGACATTCAGTGAGCAGGCATCAAAGGAGAGTATTTTTCTGCAGGAAAATAGTAGAGCTGTATGTAAAAGCAGCAATAAAACTTTATAACACTCATATATATTTGCCTTTTCTTTGTGTATTTGTGATAGGTTGTAAGAAAAAAAAGTTAGGGAAAATATTTGAAGTCTTTCACCATGCAGTTACAGCACATAACACATTCATGGACTGCCATATATTCCCATGAATATAAATTTCCATGAATATAAATTAAACATCTTCTATCCATAAATAGTGCCTGTGTCCTCTGCAGTGACCTTAAACTAAACAATGTGCCAGTAAATGTGTGCTATTAATATGTGATTGTTATATATCCCCTTCATGCCAGTAATTAAAGTCAAATTTTATTCCAGGTATGGATATTTCTGCATAGTTACATAAATCCAGCTTGGGCCAAAGTAAGTGTGCATGTGTCATACAGTGAGAAAAAAAGTATTTTGTACGTTTGCCCACTGACATAAATGGTCATTCTATAATTTTAATGGTAAGTTTATTTTAACAGCGAGAGACAGAAAAAAAAACCCACAATAATATCCAGAAAAACATATTTCAAAAAAGTTATAAATTGATTTGCATTTAATGAGTGAAATAAATATTTGATCCCCTATCAAAATCAGAAAGATTTCTCCCAGGTATCTTCTATACAGGCAACAAGAGGAGATTAGGAGCACTCTCAAAGGGAGTGCTCCTAATCTCAGCTTGTTACCTGTATAAAAAGACACCTGTCCACAGAAGCAATCAATCATTCAGATTCCAATCTCGCCACCACGGCCAAGACCAAAGAGCTGTCCAAGGATGTCAGGGACAAGATTGTAGACCTACACAAGGCTGGAATGGTTTACAAGACCATTGCCAAGCAGCTTGGTGAGAGGGTGACAACAGTTGGTGTGATTATTCACAAATGAAAGAAACACAAAATAACTGCCAATCTCCATCGGTCTGGGGCTCAATGCAAGATCTCACCTCATGGAGTTTCAATGATCATGAGAACTGTGAGGAATCATCCCAGAACTACATGGTATAATGTTGTCAATGATCTCAAGACAGCTGGGACCATAGTCACCAAGAAAACAATTGGTAACACACTCTGCCATGAAGGACTGAAATCCTGCAGCATCTGCAAGGTCCCTCCTGCTTAAGAAAGCAAATGTACAGGTCCATCTGATGTTTGCTAAGGAACATCTACATGATTCAGAGAACTGGGTGAAAGTGTTGTGGTCAGATGAGACCAAAATCTAGCTCTTTGGCATCAACTCAACTCACCGTGTTTGGAGGAGGAATGCTGCCCATGACCCCAAGAACACCATCCCCACCAACAAACATGGAGGTGGAAAAATTATGCTTTGGGGGTGTTTTTTCTGCTAAGGGGACAGGACAACTTCACAGCATCAAAGGGACGATGGCGGGGCCACGTACCATCAAATCTTGGACGAGAACCTCCTTCCCTCAGCCAGGGCATTGAAAATGGGTCATGGATGGGTATTCCAACAAAGGAGTGGTTCAAGAAGAAGCACATTAAAGGTCCAGGAGTGGCCTAGTCAGTCTCCAGACCTTAATCCCATAAAAATATGTGGAGGGAGCTGAAGGTTCGAGTTACCAAACGTCAGCCTTGAAACTTTAATGACTTGAAGAGGATCTGCAAAGAGGTGTGCCAACCTGGTGGCCAACGTCTGACCTTTGATTGCCAACAGGGGGTTTTGCCACCAAGTACTTAGTCATGTTTTGCAAAGGGGTAAAATACGTATTTCACTCATTAAAATGCAAATCAATTTAAAACTTTTGGAAATGCGTTTTCTGGAGTTTTTGGTTGTTATTCTGTCTCTCACTGTTAAAATAAAGCTACCATTAAAATTATAGACTGATAATGTCCTCGTCAGTGGGCAAACATACAAAATCAGCAGGGGATCAAATACTTTTTTCCCTCACTGTACTGGGGCTGAACCCCGTGGACGCTGCAATTCACTGTAGTAAACACCGCTATTACAGTGATTGTCGCTAGCCTTTAAGTCCTAAGCCAAGCTGCTGCCCTTCTGCTTACCAAATACAGGTGGCTGTTAGAATAGCCCAAGCACCATTCACAGGACACCTAGCATTTTCTCAATGAAATTGAAATACAAAGCATTTTCTGATTGGATGGAGTTGAAATAGTGTTATCACTACCGAGCCTCCCCACCTTGTCCATTCAGAGAAAGCTTTGTGTCTGTAGCACTGGTAACTGGTTCCTGCATCTGTACACATGAAATCAGTCCCTGGGCTTGTTTTTTTTATTATAGATAACAACTTGGATGGGGTAGAGGGGTCATGGTATGCCCAACTTGACTGATACAACAGATGGGGACAATTTCCTGGACTGTTCTTCTTCCCGGACACAATCAGTCTTTAAGGATCAGTGGCAAAAGACCCTTGCGGACTAGGAGCTTTTAGACCCCTTTGGAAAATAGCACAAAAGGTTACAAAACTGCATGCAGAAGTATCTCATCTGTAGAACTGCTCCCAGCTCCACTGCCTGCAGGTACTACCAGCCCTCCTGGCTGCATGTCTACCAGCCCATCTGGCTGCTCCAAGGATCTCCCAGGACAAGGGATAAAAGGGTTAAGCACAGCACTGTCCTTTTGAAAGCTTGCTACATGTGGCAGTCTCTCCCCTTGTGAATCCCTGAGTGTGCTGGTTTACTCCCTCTGTCCTACTTGCTCCCTGCTGCTCTTGGGTAAGAGTCCTTCTGAAACTGATGCTGAAAGGATTCTTCCCTGCCAGTTTGAGCCCATCCTGGAGGCAAAGCCCCCCCCCCCCCAGACCCAGGGCACACCTCCTAGGCCACAGACAGACAGCCTCCTTAGCACTACATTTCCCACCCTACTCCCCAGCTGGCATGGCTTCACCATATTTAGGGGCTGACCTAGTCACCCTGCAAGGAGATTCTGCCTGGGGGATTGGCCAAGTTCCCTCAAGTATGCAGATCAGGCTCCTGGCCTCTGCCCACTAACTTCCAGAAGCTTCTACAAGCTTCTAGATCCAGTGGGAGGTACTAGAGACCTGCATCTGTGAAGCCATCCAGCCAGACCTGAAGTTACTCAACCCAATTTCAGACAGAACTTACCATGAGTCAAAACTTAAATGTACCTACAATAACACTAGTAGCACAATAGAGGGTGCTACATGCCTATAGAGAAAATGCAATATATACTCTGAATGGCACCCATACCAAGCAAGTGGCCTCCCGTGTTTACTAAACGGCAGGGCAGCTGCTCAGCATGGGACCCGGAAGCTATCGGCAATTACTGTGGTAGAAGTGCCTTCTACAGTGAGTTCCAGCTTCTACAGGATCGGCCAGGTAGAACACATGCATGCTTACATTGGTCCAGGCTGGACCAATGTAGCTAAGCAAAAATATACATACTTAATTTAGCCTTAAAATTAGGTATCCATCTCTATACTTAAAGTTATTTGCAATATATATATATTATATCTATCAAAATTTTTTAAATGCCATTGGAACAATGTTTGCAGATGCTGTAACCTAACACAATGGGAACACATACTATTGCTATATTTTGGACAAATGTAAATGATTTAGTGGGAATTGTACACATTTGTAGCTGCTCCCATTGTTTTAGAGCTCTGGTCAAACACTGAACCCAGGCTATGTCAATAAAAGTCAACAAAAGCTTCACCTTTTGACATATGGCATGCATGGAACTATAGTTCAATCTCAAGTTTGTTATAAAATGCTTCTCTCATAGCAACTAATGTAAAAAGTAAGGTAAAAAGTGATACACCCAAGTGGGAATAGCTACTCACATTTTCTAAATCAAAAGCCAACAGCATAAGCTGAGAGAGGACTCCATAACAAGACCAAGACAAGAAGGAACTTCACCTGGGGATGACACTAAATCTACAAAACAAAATTGACTGGTTTCCTGCAATCACTTGATTCGAGCCTGGAATCCTGTGTGTTACGGAAATCGCTCTATACATTTTTTTAGTGTATCCCTATCACATTTTGTGAATTTTTATTATCTAGGAAGCTTAGGTAGTGTGTGCTTGTGTGTTATATGCATATTTGTAATATTCTGTATTGTTTTTCAACAATTATAAGTAGTTTATATGTACAACATTCTTGTTCAGTAAAAAGCGTATTAAAATTTACACTACAGGGGTTTCTGCTTACTTGCTTTACAAGTGCTCAAAGTAATCTAAAAGGGATAAAGTAAAACATGGGCCCCAAACTGAACCTTATTTGGAAGATGAGCTCACCTTAACTTGCCGACCGGGCCATAGCCGAAAGATGGCTACAGCGTGGTCGGCTTATTCTGGGTGGACGTTCATGGGACGTCCTCCCAGAATCTTGCTCCCGCGTGCCCCCTGGGGCGCACACTCGGGAACGTCCGTGACCGCCGGGTCCTCCACGGTAAGCGGCCACTGATAGACCGTTTACCACGTGATCGCTCCGTCAAATGACAAAGCGATCACATGTAAACAAACCGGTTCCTCCCTCCTCTCTGTACCGATCGGTACAGTGAGAGGGGAGAAGCGGAGAGGGGGGAAGAGATGGCAGCAGCGCCATGGGCTGGATGTGTACTGCCCACAGCGCTGCTCTGGCCAATACTCTGCCAATAAATTTTAATAGAAACAAAGAATTATTTTTTTTTTTACCAAATTTTCAGTCTTTGATTTAAAGCACAAAAAATAAAAAACCCAGCGGTGATTAAATACCACCAAAAGAAAGCTCTATTTGTGTGAAAAAAAGGACAAAATTTCATTTGGGTACAGGGTTGAACGACTGAGTAATTGTCATTCAATGTGTGAGAGCACCGAAAGCTGAAAATTCATCTGGTTAGGAAGGGGGTTTAAGTGCCCAGTGGTCAAGTGGTTAAAGTGGAGTTCCATCAGAAAAAAAAAAAAAAGAAGAAGAAAAGTCAGCAGTTACAAATACTTTTAAAATAAGGACACTTACCTGTCCATGGCTGCCGCAATGTCCTCACCCGAAGCTGACCCATCCCTCGGCTTCAGTAAGGGAATCAGAAAGTGTGCTACTGCGCGTTCTGTATTATACAGGTATCTGCTCCCCCCTGAAAGGTTTCAAATGTGACACCGGAGGGGGGGAGGAACCGGATCAACGGAAGTTCCATTTCTGGTTGGAACTCCGCTTTAACACCTGAAATAGGAGCAGAACTATGCCTTGCTCCCAACACGAGTCTGTGCATCTTAATGCAAGAAAGCATAAGATAGCCACAGGCCATCCATTTAAACAGCTTTTCTAAAAGATTACCTAAAAACTTTAAATTAATGTAAACTTTGAGACATGTTTTCAGAATTGCATATCCACTGTCAAAAAGAAGCTCACCTGTTATCATTCAATTGAGTGTATCGGGGCTGAGGATCTGAATCTTGGTCATTGACATCGTAACTGGCAGCAGGATCCTAAATAAACACAATTGTAAGAGAATGAGAAAAAGAAATTGCCCACAATAGAAACCTCGTCAGTTAAAGTGACAGGCAAATACATCACTCTCCCTTATCTCCACTAAACCAGATCATTTGTTTTTCTTTCTGCAGATGGGTGTAAAAAGAATCAAGATATCCAACTGCATTCAGTTTTTCATCAACCTAATGGCTCTTTCCTAATAAATTTTAAGTGCACTGCAGCAAGCGCCTTTCTCGAGTGGACCGCGGCGATGCAGATCAATAATCAGTTCTCTTCTCTTCTTCTCCCCTTTTCTTACCAAGTAGATGAATGTCTAACCATGCATTATTGAGCTGTTCATTAAACACACATGCCGAGAAAATAAATTACAATGAAAAGTCTTGCAAGCGTCCATTTACTATTGTAGGTCAAAGAAACAGTAAAACCAATTTCACAGCCAGAGTCGCTGTGGAAAAGCCTACGTGGCATAGACGCATCTCCTTCTGTGAACCATATTAAATAGACAGTCAGCAAGTAAAAGGAGTGAAAACCCAGAATATTTAATGTATCCAAAGCTGCTTTTTCTTGGAAAGACTTTTCTACTCTAAATAGCCCAATCTGTCACACCGCTTGCATTTGTATGATGATTAAGCAATATGGGGAGCAGATTACTAGCCGACTGGCTTGTACCAGATCTTCTCTAGCAATAACTGTTGTGTGTTTATGGGCTGTTGTAGACTTTTCTACCAAATAGAGATATAATTGGGCAGAATGGAACATGTGCATCTTTCAATGGCCAGATTGGCATATGTGTGTCTCTTAAAGCACGTCTGGACCCAAAAACAAAAATGTAATATATTGTAGTTTATCAGCCTGTGACTGATGTGGCTGAATTAGTGTTCTTTCCAAGGCAGTTTCCCTTTTATTTTGCTACTCCTTCAAAATACCAGGATGGCTACACTCACTTCTCCTCTATATCTAAGGAGGGTGTCAGTTGTCACACGGGCTGGACTTTGAACATGTCCACTTTTGTTCATCCACATTACATGGAGGGGGGGGGACTGGATTATTAGTTTGCACAGAACATGTAGCCTGTTTGCTTCCAGTTCAGTTAAAAGAAGTATGGGTTTTCGTTTTTCCCCCCATGTTTATACTTACCTAGGTGGATGCAGCATGGGACTGATGCTGCATCTGTCCCCCGGCGTCTCTGCACTGAGAACCGAGCGATCGAACATCGCCGATGGCTCAGGTATCTCTGCTCCCCGAGCAGGGAGCTGCTACCTGTCAATCAGCAGCTCTCCTACTCTGCTCCTCCACACTCACTGGAGCGCCGAGCTGTGGAGGGGCGGGGGGCGGCCGTCTCAGCCTCTCAGCGAGCTGTCAGTCCAGGCACCTGGCAGATCGAGACTCCCAGAGTCGGGATGACTCGGTGCCGGGACTGATATTGTTGACGTCAGCAGAGAGAGGACTTCAGCAGAGAGCGGTCTGAAGTCTGCTCTCTGCTGAAAACAGGTCACAGCAGTGCAAAACGAATTGCACTCCTGTGACCCAGAGGAGAAGCTCAGCCAAAACGAGCTCAGGATGGTCTTCTCTTTTAATCTCACACGTTGGAAGGCTACTGCACTTCTAACAAGATCAACAGGTATTTTTTGTACTTGGTAAAAATGTTCTTAGATGGAGCGGCTGCATTTGTCACCTTTGTTCAGGCTAAGGACTAGTAAGCTGCAAAATATTAAATTTTTTTTTGAGATTGTCACTTTCCTGAATTCTTCATATCTGCCAGGTTTGTCTCTACGGGTGATCAAATCTACAGCTAAAGACTGAACGTGTTAAAATTTCAACAGACCATAAAAATAGGGAAAAAATTCAGCTGAGTCAGCAGACAGAGAGCATGTATAAACAAACCACTGTATTTTCAGCTATCTCGTGAATGCTTCCACATGGGATAACTATTCATAGCTCAGTAGATGTGTCTTCATGTGGTCATCCTACTAACTCAATGGAATGTCATCATCTGACAGATAAAGATTCATTTGTTGACTGTTCTTAAAAGAAAGATACACATTCATATACAGGGGGCTGAGGTTCTTATCTGACCAGTCATGGATGGAAATCCAACTATTGGATCCCTGGACAGGTTTCTGCTGCTAGTTATATATGGTTTACTAGATTAAGAGACATGACCATATGCAGAGTGTAGATGTGTTCATTAGTACAAGAGTCACGTTCTCTCCCATGAGCAGAAAATCTGATTTTTCAGTTTTGAGTCTAGCACTGAAGGCAAGGATTTGTTAGCCTAATTGGCCATTATTGATTTTAGATATGTATGATATAAGTGATAATGGATATGAAATATAGAAGAATTTTTGTGACATTTTTGTATTAAATGGTTCTGTATATGACTAAACAAGATTGAATTTAAAAATTCTGAAGCTGCATACATACAAACCAAACAGATTCAGATTCATCAATTTCACATAACATTTTTCTAAACTCCTATCTCCTCTTGCAATTAAAGAAGAATTTTTCTAAGCACTTTTAGTATCTAAATTAACTAGCTAAAAGTACTAAATTACAAAAACTAGTAGCCATTCCTCTCTTCTCTGTTCTGTATCGCATAGCCTTCAATGATGGCCAACACATGAAAGGTATGGCTTTCAATGACCTTAAAGGGTCAGTTCAACCCAAGCTGATATGCAGTTGAGTAGCTGCTATGAAGTAAAACCACTTGTACATCTCTAGTATGTTTTTCAGAATCTAGTGGTGACATATCTAGGTCTGCACACCTGCCAGGTTCATTATAAGGGGTTCCCCCTCCTTTTTTGTTTAATGTATTTATTATGGGGAATATGCATATTTTGGAAAGAACAACCAAAACGTCAAGGTTGGGAATTATCTCAGGGATATACTGTTCTTAGAATATGCAAGATATACAGTGCATCTGGAAAGCCCAGACTTGAACCCGATTGAACATCTCTGGAGAGATCTGAAAATGGCTGTGCACCGACGCTTCCCATCCAACCCGATGGAGCTTAAGAGGTCCTGCAAAGAAGAATGGGAGAAACTGCCAAAAAATAGGTGTGCCAAGCTTATAGCATCATACTCAAAAAAGGCTTGCGACTGTAATTGGTGCCAAAGGTGCTTCAACAAAGTATTGAGCAAAGGTTGTGAATACTTATGTACATGTGATTTTTTTTATTATTATTAATAGATTTACAAAAATTTCAAAGAAACTTCTTTCACATGGTCATTATGGGGTATTGTTTGTAGAATTTTGAGGAAAATAATGAATTGAATCCATTTTGGAATAAGGCTGTAAGGCCTGGTCCACACCTATGCAGGTTGCAGTTTGCATAATCCAGGTGCATTTTGTGTTATTGAAAAAAATGTTTTTGATCCATTAAACTCTGTGGAACCAAAAACCAGAAAAAAGTCACTGGGTCCTTCTATAAAATGCATAGATGTGAAAGTTACCCATAGGGAACCATGTTAAATGGACTGTAGTGTGTATATGCAAAACTGAAAATGCACTAAAAATGCATAGGTGTGAACCAGGCCTTGCATAACAAAAACGTGGAAAAAGTGAAGCGCTGTGAATACTTTACAGATGCACTGTATGAAGCCAAGGGCTGACTCGCCCACCAGACAACTTTCATTACTTTAATATCACTTGACTGAACTAATTCAAAATCGACCAAAGCAGAATACACAAAACAAAATCCAGTCATTGGATTAGGTTGGCTAGTTTATTAGTTCACCCAACTACAGAAACTGAGAACCAATTTTTCTCTTGGTCACATTCAAAAACCTGAACACTTCTGCAATTTGAAATTTGAAGTTTAAAATTAAATTAGAGTTTCTTTAAACTTGTTACTGAATCACAAAGAAAACATAACTTTTCCCATTTCCTGTCCTGTCTTGCTGGGTCCCAGGCTATAAACATCCACTCACATAATTTTCTTCTAAATCAGGATGGTTCTTCTCAATGCCATCATCCAGGATTGAAACCACGATCCCCCGGCCTGTGTAGCCCTGCTCCCAGGCTTCTTTGACATGCAAGTCATGCCGGCTTGCATCAAACTGTAAAGCAAAGTACAAACTATTAGCTGCTGTTCCACAGAAATCTCATTGTTCCTACATAGAAGGATCCAGTTGCATTTAAGAACAACCCCATCTTTCTGAAAAATGTGAAACTGTAAGGCAGGATAGTGAAGACAAATACAATAATTCATAACCCATTTTGTTCTATTAGTCCATTTTCTATACCCTCTTGAAACATATACTGAGTCAATGAGTTACCGAGTTGGTGGCAGGTTGCAATGGTGTAAATTTTTGCAAACTGTCGCAGCATTAACTGACATGCATTCGTTTTTGTCCATAGTGTTGGAAATACAAACACCATAATGAGGGCCTATCAAGGTGTGTACTGGTGGGATTAGACTGTCTCGGGCCGGATTTAAAAAAGTATATTTAATGACCAAGGGCATCTTAAAGTGATCTTGTACCTTGCTCATGCAGGGCAAAGTAACAGATTCACGGTAATGCTAGGCTCACTGCCAGTATACACTCACCTTTCCTTCTGATCCACTCCAAAGGAGCAAAGAGAAATACCGGTTTCATTATATAGTGGAGAATGTAATTCGCTCTACCTTACATGTGACAGCAGTGGCAATTGACAACTAACCACTCAGGCATCATTGCCATCACATGGGTGTAGTGGAGAGCCCTCAGATTCTGACTGGGATAAGCACAGAGCCATGGATTTTTCTTGTTCCTGGCAGTGAACAGAGTTGGTAAAAGAGTGATGGAAAGGTACTTTTTAGATACTGCAGAGACCAGATTACAATAAACCCGTTGCTTTCCATACCTGGGAAATACAAAGGTTCATGCCAAGACCTGCAAAGGGGTGCTCTGACCCAGTGTACTGCCATTTATCACTATAAGACGCTAAGCTTCCCCATGAAGCGGTCACCAAACAGCAAATCCCTTGCTTTTTTTTTGTCTGTCTCTGCTACCCTTTTAAAGGGATAGTATACTGAATTTGGGTCATTTATCCGATTTCATTGCAGCTGCCTCCTTTGATTTCCCAGTGGAAGTTTGCTGGGGTAGATGGTGTCATGGCCACGACAGCTCAAATTTCAGCGTATTACTGTGAAATTTGAGCCACGTATGGGCAACTTTGGACTTGTTTCTCAAAAGGTTCATTTTTAAACCTCTAACAGCAGTTCAAACGGGTTTTGTCACTTGCTGGCTGTAAAATGCCATCAATATGGAGAGATTTCATATTTACTATATTAAAAAAAGATAAAAAAAAAAAAAAAAAAAACATTTCATTAGAGAACACACTAAAGAAATATATAACACTACACACACTATTCCCTCATTGTTGAACTGATGAAATCATCAGCGAATTATACAATACTCCTATACACCATTACCTTTAGGTGTCTGTACAATACTCACACAATATAGCATTATATGTATAAATACACCTCTATAGAAGCCATCAATACAAGAGTTAGAATAGAAAAAGAAATACCAAGCAGATTCCATTTTCATACTTTACATTATAAAATTTGCAAAAAAGCTATACAATAATCATGGAGGACAAGGAGCTCTTTGTAACCCGATCTGACAAATATTCAATTCTATTCTAGACATTGTGCAGTTTTTGTAAAGCCTTAACTTCAAAACGATAAAGGTAGGTTGAGTTTCCAAGAAATCAAAAACATACAAGAAAATATGCCCGTTCTCTATATTCACAAGACATATCCATATAAAAGAAGACGTTTGATAGTAATACATATGGCAGTATGAGAAAAGAAGGCATTACACTGCTTTGGGCTCAAATTGAAGCCATTCCTGGAATATTGAGAGTGACAGCCAGGAAATAGGTTGGGGGAATGTCTGTCTTGTACGTGGAATTAACCAGAGAACTTATACAAAGGATGACTAACAAATTTTTAGGAATGTAGAATGCCTTTATAAAAATCAAACAAGTGTTTTATGCATTTGTTAAAACCAACTGAATACTGTCATTGTACAGTTAAGTTCCATTTTCAAGAATGAATAGGATTTGGGGGTACATTTTACCACTGAAGTGGTTATCAGTAACAGCCTTCATATATCCCAAACTCATCACAGGGACAAATTGTATTTTAATCCCATTACTGCTGGAGGGAGTTATCGTGCACATTACGTTAATAGTATTTTTAATATGAATGTGTGTCCTGGTAGGAGCAAAAAAAGCTGAGCAAGCAAGCCTATACAACATCCATACCCCAATTTATGAAGCGTGAACCTGAACAATGCGCTCTGAACTAAGTCTTCTTGTCCCCTTGAGCTGGGAATTTTAGACAATGGAAATTTATTAGATTTTATAACCATTCTGAGATGATTAAAAAGTTAGTAGGACATCACTCAAGGTCAACACTATCTAGGACTTTGCAGGAGAAAACAAGAAAATCTAGCTGCCCATATACTGGCGGAATATCTGTCATTTCCTGACAAACCAGCTGAAATTTGCTTTGTGGGCAACCCTGTCAGCATACTACCGCTCAACATTCTTTGACTACAAAATCAAAAAATTGCCAGACAGAATCCCCAGCCATGTAAGCAAAAAAAAAAAAAAAAAACCCTTATCTGAGCATACAGCTTTGCAAGCCAGAACAGGACGGAGAAGGGAAAGGGGTGTGGATGAGCTTGTGGTGATTTTTTTCCTCCGCAACCATGTCAGTCAACATGCCCCCAACAAGAATCCAGTATCCACGTTGATGAGAACAGGGGCCTCTTTCCCACAACCTGGGCCTAGTGATTGTGGGGGGGGGGGTCTTCTGATGGGGGGCTTTTGTATATGTCTCCCAAGGCAGTGCCCCCCCCCATGCTATTTGTTTGACAATCCCTTGCTTATTAGCCCATTAGGATTGTTCTGGGTTTATTCTTGACATTTAATCATTGCAAACAATGCAATTTCATTACTTTTTTCCCAGTCAAAATGAAAGACTTGGGTTAAGTGGGTGAAATTTTAAAGAGTTAAAAAATGCTCCTTAACCACCGTAATACCAGCATGTCTCTATTTCCAAAAGAAAGTGGCAAAAAAAAAAAAAAAAAAAGGATTCATCTTTGGTGTCGACTTTTCAAAAAGGGCTCATTTTGGGGGTGTTTGTAATGTCCAGAAATGAAAACTTTTTTCCCAAAATTTTTAGTCTTTTTTACATCATAAAAAAAAAAAAAATAGTGTTTATTAAATGCCGGAAAAAGAACGCTCTATCCAGAAGTCAATTAGTCAAATTATCACAGCATTTTAAACTGAATGGCTTAGAAAGGAATGGGGTGTAACATGCTGGTTTTTAGCTGGCTAGATACAAAAGGAAAGCCAACACTGGTCATCACCCTGAAACCACATACTATAGTGAAGTATGGTACTGGTGGTAGCATAAAGTTGTTGGGATGGTCTCCATCAGTACAGATCAGACTGTTTAGGATCGAGGACAAGATAGACGGATGGAATGTCTTGTAAAAATCTGTTTCATTTGGCATTTCAAAAACTTTACTAGAGTGGTTTAAAACAAGGATGCTTAATATTTTAGAATGGTCAATCCAAAGCTCAAACCTAATTTCAGAGTCTGTTGTAATTTTAAAACTGCTGTTCACCCACAGTCTCCATCCAAATTGAGAGCTACAGCTAGAGCAATTTTCATTAAAAAAAAAAGGAACAACAATTGCAGGATCGTGATGTGAAGTTTGTAGAGACTTGCCCCCAAAGTCTTGCAGCTTTAATTGCAACCAATAGGTGCAGAGCTACAGAGATTCCCCTCACTTCCAGTTCTGCTAACAAAAGTTTCACTAGACAGGGTAAAATCACCACTGACAGCTTTTCATTTCTGTCTGGACCCCTGTTGCAAATGTTCCCTCTTCCTGTCTGGTGAAGCCATTGTCCATGGAACACAAAGTGAAGTAAAACCTCATGGAGTAACGGACTCAACCCAAAACTAATCTAAGACATTTTAACTCTAGTGTGTAACACTAACAATGTTGAGAAGTCCATGGGTGCTGCAGACATGCAGAGCACTTTTGCAAGATCTGAAATTTGCCTGGAGAGCCACATAGGCAAAAGAGAAAGATTTGTGGTTGTGGATGGGTATCTTGCATGGATTGTTTGCTTGGGTTCTGGGTATTATACTGCATGTTGTATTCCAGAGGATTATTGAATGCTCAATGTGTGCCAACATCCCGAAAATTGCAATATCAAAATATATACATGGGGCCTTGTATCATAATATACCATATGCATCCTGAAGAAGCCAATTGTTTAAAATGTGTTAGGTCAGGCCATATGAATAATGTCACTTCAAAGCAGGATATATACACACACATCTATAGATAACGTATATATCGATATATGTTTTTGCAGTTCTGACTAAACTGCATGACTGGATCATTCCAATTCTCTACTATCAGAAAAATGCAGAGAAACAAGGGTTGCTCTGAGTGGTGCTAGAGGACAAAATGTAAAGTGCAAGCATAGTATTAGGTGACAGCTTATGCAGTCAGCTATTTGCCACCACTGCTTGTTTAGTACTCCTACCCCCTTGGGGTTGGCGTAAGAGAACATAGCGGTTGAGAAATTTACCAACGTATTTTATCCCTTTTCTCTTTTGTGCTAATGTTTCTATGACCCAAGAACATTTGCAGAATGCAGTAGAACAAGCCCAGAAAAAAAAAAAACACAAGAGCCAAACAGCCAGTGGCTGAATAAATAAAATGCTGCCACCTAGAAGTGTTGGTACATACCTTCAAACATCTAAATGAGCGCCTTGGGAGTTTAAGACCAGGGGTACTTCAGTATGCAAACTCAAACACTTGTGAAGTTATGAGCTGACCCACTCCATCTGCACTCTCTTATTATGGTGGTGATCTAACTGCAATATTTACCCAACTAAAAATAAATATAAGTTGAGAAAATAGTTTTTCTGTAATGGACATACTGTACATAAACCTATCAGCCATAAGATTATGACACCTGAAAGTGGGTGGGATAAATTAAGCAGCAAGCAAACAAGTGTAAGTATTTGAGTTACTTTGACAAGGGCCAAATTGTAATAACTAGATGACTGGGTCAGAGCAAAGCCAAAACTGCAGCTCTTGTGGGATGTTCCCAGTGGGCAGTAGTCAGAACCCACCAAAAGGAAAACAAGTGCAAGTGGAGAACAAAGACTGGCCCAAGTAGTCCAATTCAATAAAAGAGCTACTGTAGCTCAGGTTGCTGAAAAAGGTAATGCTGGTTCTGATATAAATGTGTCAGAACACTCAGTGCATTGGCTGTGTATGGGGCTGTGTAGCTGCAGACCGGTCAGGGTGCCCATGTTGACCTCACAGGCAAAAGCATCTACAATGGACACAGGAGCCTCAGAACTGGACCACAGAGCAATGAAAGAAGGTAGTCTGGTCTGATTAATTATGCTTTCTTGTACATCATGCGGATGGTTGGACATCACTTACCTAGAAAAGAGATAAAACCACAGCATACCTTCAGAGGTTTAGTTGGGTACATGCCTCGACATGTCCGGGCTGCTTTGGTAGTAAAAGGGGGACTTTCTCAATATTAGATGGATGATCATAATGTTATGACTGATCGGTATATACACACACACATACACACTTTATTGTCAAACGTATTGGGACACCTGCCTTTACACGCACATGAACTATAAACGACATCTCAGTCTTAGTCCATAGGGTTCAATATTGAGTTGGCCCACCCTTTGCAGCTATAACAGCTTCAACTCTTCTGGAAAGGATGTCCACAAGGTTTAGGAGTGTGTCTCTATGGGAATGTTTAACTATTCTTCCACAGTGGCGGCTGGTGCTCAAAATTTTGGGGAAAGCGGCACAAACACCCTCCCCCCACGAAAAGACGAGTGGTGGCGATCACCCTGCCACCCCCCAGGAGACAAATGGAGGCAAAGACCCGGCACCCCCCTGCCCACCACAGGAGCCAAACTGCAGCAATTGGGGGGGGGGACTGGGGGGAATACTCTCAAAACTGAACTGTTTTCTTGTTAAAAAAAAAAAAAAAAAAACTTAACTGTGAAGGCTGCCTTACCTTATGGAGTAGGGCGAAGGAAGAGCCAGGGCCACTCCGGCGAGCACACAGTGGGACATTCTCCTGGCCTCACAGGAAGTGTGTCCCGAGACACGATTGGCCAGGGAGTTTTAAGACTCCCTGGCCAATAGGGTCTTTCTGATTGGCCAGGAGGCGGATCAATGTATCAATAGCGAATATTCATATGCTATTGTCACACAACTAGGTGAGCTCGGATGGCAGTGCTCTGTGCCCCAAGCCCACCCTTTTTTAAAGCCTATTAGAGCCTCTGGTGCTAATCACGTGCGTAGAAAAAAAAAAAAAAAAAGAAAGAAAACACCCCCTCATTGGAGTCCATGGTCTGGCGCCCTGTATGTAGATTAAGGGGCTGGACACACTGGATGGGGGGGGGGGGGGGCAGCGCCCCTGTGCCCCTTATGGAGCGACTGCCATTGTTCTTCCAAAAGCGCATTTGTAAGGTCAGGCACTGATATTGGACAAGAAGGCCTGGCTTGCAGTCTCCGCTCCAATTCATCCCAAAGATGTTCTAATCGGGTTGAGGTCAGGACTCTGCGCATGCCAATCAAGTTTCTCCATCCTAAACTCACTCATCCACACTATATTGCCAAAAGTAGGGAGACATTCCCATGTAGCCCTGTGCTTGGGCAAGTGGCCGTATGTGAACATTCCCTTGGCAGATTCAGTGTGAATGATTTGATAGCATCCCCTGCATGATACTCAACAATTGGGTGTTCAAAATGTCTTGGTAGGCTGATGCCTTAAAAGTTCCCTTCACTGCAACTAAGGGGGCAAGTCCCACCCCAGAAAAACAACCCCACACCATAATCCTCCCTCCACCAAATGGTTTGGACCAGTGCAAATAGCAAGGTCCATAAAGACATGGATGAGCGAGTTTGGGGTGGAGGAACTTGACTGAGCCAGGCCTTCTCGTTCACAATAGTGCCTGACCTCACAAAAGCAATTCTGGAAGAATGGTCAAACATTCCCATAGACACACTCCTAAACCTCGTGGACAGCCTTCCCTGAAGAGTGGAAGCTGTTATAGCTGCAAGTGGTGGGCCAATCCAATATTGAACCCTACGGACTAATGCCCCATACACACGGTCGGATTTTCCAACGGAAAATGTCCTATCGGACAATGTTGTCGGAAATTCCGACCGTGTGTAGGCTCCATCAGACTTTTTCCGCCGGATTTTCCGACGGACAAAGTTTTATCTCCTGCTCTCAAATTTTCCGACAACAAAGTCCTATCGGACTTTTTCCGATCGTGTGTAGCGAATTCCGACGGACAAAGTGCCACGCATGCTCAGATCACATTACAAGACCAAAGCTATTGGCTACTAGCCTCTACGTAGTCACGTCGTAGGCAACAAACGTCACCACGTTCAGAATGATCGGATTTTCCGACAACTTTGTCCGACCGTGTGTATGCAACACCAGGTGTCGGACAAAATCCGTCGGAAAAAATCAGACGGATTTTGTGGTCGGAATTTCCGACCGTGTGTATGGGGCATAAGACTGGGGTGCCATTAAAGTTTACGTGCGTGTAAAGGCAGACGTCCCAATACTTTTGGTAATATAATAATAGTATGTATGTATGTATGTATGTATGTATGTATGTACAATAATATATATATATATAGATAGATATATATATATATAGATATACATACATATATATACATATACACATACACACACACACACACACACACACATATACACATACACACACACACACACACAGTTTACTTTTTTTTGCTATATATTCTCTTTAAACCAAGAATGACAGTGGATACTGTATTCTTTCCTGTATGCCAGAGAGAGGCCGGTGTATCTAAACAAATTAAAATGTATTCCCATTATGCTTGTACTCAGATTGTCACAAGACAGGACCAGAGGGTTGGCAGTGCCCATACGCAACTGCAACCCAAGTCTGATATCATCACTAGCAAAAAGTCATTAAAAGTACGCACAACATCTGTTATTATAACAGACTTCCATCTCTTTAATCTAACTTGAAACTCCAAATGGAATAAAGAAACGACTAATGTCCACCAGAGGACATTCACTCAAGGCAATAAGTCATTTTTGTTCCCCTCTCGAATACCTCTTTGCTTGTATCTTTGCAGTTCCTTTAACCTAATTTAACCCGACTTCTCTGCAAGCCAGATGTTTTCTGTTCTCCCAGGAACGCTTACAATGTTGGCATAGTAATCACCAAGGATAAGGCACAGAGCGCATTTTCATTTTAATGGGAAAAAACTTTAAAAAATGTGCATTCAATGGCTTTGCTGTCTCCCAAGGGATAAGCATATTTTCTCATAAGCATTTTCTGGCAGAGCAAGTGCAAAGTCAGTGGTTCATAGACTTTTCACCAATCGCATGATGCCCACTAGTCATGAAATTCAACCTCTGAGCTCTATTTATGTCCTTTTGTTAGACGGCATAGGTCAAGGCACTCAATTCAACCAGGGCGCAGTCTCCGATAATAGTGGGAAATTATCACTCATAAAACGTAAGGGACCCGTAATCCTTTATAAGTTATGTACATAAAACACCCACACACAAGCCACTGTGGGGGCAGCTATAGACAATTGATGTTCTGGCTCTTGAAACTGAAGACGAGTGGCAACATTTTATAGCTTTCTCTCTTAGCCTGTAGAGGTTTACATTATGTATGCAAATGGATAGATGTATCTGCGACAATTCAATTCAGTGGTGTGCTTAATGGAGAAAAACACAATGTACCTTTAAACTATTGCATAAAAATGAAAATCGCTTAAATTATCTGTCTCCATGACAAAGGAAACTCAGATTACATAATAAGTTATCCTTGCAGATACCAAGTTTTTATAAAACGTCTTCGTTATTACTAAACCTCCATAATAAAATAATGGATTATAGAACTATGTAAGTTCTAAAGTCTGCAATCACAATATTGTACAAATTCATCTTTGTTAGCAGAACAGAGTTATCATGCAAAGTGGATGGCTCATGACAGGGGGTTTAAACTATGGTCTCCTGGCCTTCACTCTACTAATGAGAAAATCGCCAACTGCAGCGCACCCAGCGTGGAACAGTTTGCAGACATTTCCATGTAGCCCTGTGCTTGGCCATTTGGCCATATACTAACCTTCCCTTGGCAGATTCAGTGTGAACGATTTGATAGCATCACCTGCTTGACACTCAAAAAATGGGTGTTTTGTCAAAAAAGCTGGGTGGATGAGGGATAGAAAGTAAGCACATACACTATATTACCAAAAGTATTGGGACACTTGCCAATACATGAACTTAAATGACATCCCAGTCTTAAGCCCCATACACACGCTCGGATTATCCGAGGACGATCATGTCCGGATGCGTACACAGCAAAGGAAAATCCGATCAGCACACGTTTGTTGCCTACGACACTATATTACCAAAAGTCTTGTAATGTGATCTGAGCATGGACACTTTGTTGCGGACTATACACGCGATCGGATTTGGTGTGATCGGAACGTGTTGTTGGAAAATATCCAGCAGGAGATACACTTTGTCCCAGTCTTAGTCTGCACGGTGATTTTTCAACAACATTTGATCGGACAGGCCCATGCCCTACCGTTTGCAGCTAGGGTTAACATTGAGCGCTTTAACCGCTTTAACTTTTCTGGAAAGGCTGTCCACAAGGTTTAGGAGTGTGTCCATGGGGGTGTTTGACCATTCTTCCAGAAGCACATTTGTGAGGTCAGGCACTGAAGTTGGATGAGAAGGCCTGGCTCGCAGTCTCTGCTCCAAGTCATCCAAAAGGTGTTCAAGCGGGTTGAGGTCAGGTGCAGGCCAATCAAGTTCCTCCACCCCAAACTTGCTCATCCAGGTCTTTATGGACCTTGCTTTGTGCACTGGTGCGCAGTCATGTTGGAACAGGAAGGGGCCATCCCCAAACTGTTCCCACAAAGTTGGGAGCATGAAATTGTCCTGTAAATGTCTTGGTATGCTGACGCCTTAAGATTTCCTTCACTGGAACTAAGGGGTCAAGTCCAACCCCTGAAAAAACAACCCCACACCATAATCCCCCTCCACCAAATGATTTGGACCAGTGCACAAAGCCCATAAAAGACATGGATGAGCGAGCTTGGGGTGGAGGAACTAAACTGGCCCACACGAGTCCTGACTTCAATCCCAATAGAACACCTTTGGGATGATTTGGAGCCGAGACTGAGCCAGGCCTTCTCGTCCACATCAGTGCCTGATCTCACAAATGCGCTTCTGGAAAAATGGTCAAACATTCCCATAGACACTCCTAAACCTTGTGGACAGCCTTCCCAGAAGAGTTGAAGCTGTAACGGTATAGCTGCACATGGTGGGCCAACTCAATATTGAACCCAACGGACCAAGACTGGAATGCCATTAAAGTTCATGTACATGTAAAGGCAGGTGTCTCAATACTTTTGGTAATATAGTGTAGGTGGATCTGGGGCAAATCCACATTGCCCCAGGTCCACCCTCCATAGTTTTGCCACATTATACTGTTCAAAATGGTAACCGTGTAATTTTCCAAGAAAGTCTGTTAATCTCCTGCTAACTGTTCACCCCTGGACACAGCACAAGTTTGGTAGCAGATTTCAGCCAATGATTTCAGCTGAAACCTGCTGATCAGCTATGTCCAATCACAAACAGAGTTCTGTATTTACAAATACAAGGAACTCTGTACAGTGAACAGCAGTCTGGTGGTTTCTTCTCCCTGAAAAGCAGGGAGAAAACTAGCCAGATTAATAAGTAAAAGCAGCACACACTACACTTGTCAGGCACACGGTTATCCCCTTGATTGCCCTTAGATGTTACCCCCTTCTCAGCCAGTGTCATTAGTACAATGTCAGTGTATAGTATTTTCACTGATCACTGTATTAGGGTCACTAGCAACGTCAGTGTCAGTTAGTGACCCTCCCAATCAGTGTCTGTTAGGGCCATCGCTACTCTATCACAGTCCCACTACAAGTCACTGATACCCACTGTTACAGTATAGCATCTATAGCTGCTTAAAGTGGTTGTAAACCCTTACATACCACTTTGACCTATAGGTAAGCCTAGATTAAGGCTTACCTGTAGGTTCAAGAAATATCTCCTTAACCTACACGGTTAATGAGATATTTTACAAATAAAGGGCACCGTGCACTGGGTGTGCCGCAAGTGAAGGCAAACATGCCGTCACTTACGGTTCCCGCGCATGCGCGGGAGTGACGTCATCGCGGCACCGGCCAGTCACAGCGCCGGAGCCGTGATACCCGGAAAGAAGATGGACGCTCCGTGGAAGAGGGGACAGCGGTGACATCGCTGGCTCCTGTGTCAGGTAAGTGACACATAATGGGCTACTATGCGATTCATAGTAGTACATTATGCTATACCTTTGCAGGGAAACAAAGAGGAAGTAAACCCATCAGGGTTTACCTTTTCTTTAAATTCCAGTATATACCGTAGTTTGTATACGCGATAACGTTCCTTCAAACCAATATACACTTTTTCTTTTTTTTTTTTTTTAACCAAAGACTTGTAACAGATAACATTTTGTCATTTTTTTATTGGACATGTTTTATAACAGAAAGTAGAATATATCGTTTTTTTTCAATAATTTTCAATCTTTTTTTCATTTAATTTAAAAATACACAGTGGGGCTCAAATACCACCAAAAAACTATTTCTGTGAAAAAAAATGATATAAATTTTCTCTGCGTACAGTGTTGCATGACCGTGCAATTGTCAGTTAAAGTAGCGCAGTGTTGAACAGCGAAAAAAATGCCCTGGTCAGGAAGGGTGTAAAACCTTTCAAGGTCAATAGCAAGCAAGACCATGTTAAATATTACAGGAAGAACAACAAAAGATTAAGATATCAAGCTGCATACCAGATACCACTGCGATGAAAATTTGGGATCTGTTGGATCTGTAAAAATATCTCTCTTTCTTCTCTTCTTTACCACCTGTTGTTCTGCCCAGTGTACCTATAAAAAGAAGGACTGTTAAACCACAAAAAAAAAATTCAAATCAAATAAAAAAAAAATAACTAAAAAGCTAAAAACAGGCATTTCAGGGAAAGCTTTAAGTCTATATTACGTATATAGAATATACTGCATATTCTAGAGATGGACACTATAAAGATATCTTCTAAACCCAGCAGAATCATTTAGGGTCAAGAAACATCCTCATCCTTTGTCGACAGTTCAAGCCATGATCATAATTTAGGCTTCAACATTATATTTTATAGCCACGCGTGTACCATGAATGGTGCATTCCAGGTTTCAACATTATCAAAATGTATTTAAACTTAAATTATAACTTCAATTAAAAGGAGTAGGAAAGGGCTAGTTACTGTCAACTTTGTATTGCTGTCTGTCTTGCCCTAATGATGGTGGCCTTTGGGACTTGGAGATATAGGGAATATGGAACGGACTGCTTTAGAAACTTATCTTTTGTTTTGAGTGAGAAAAGGTTAAATCCCTCTGTCTTTTTTTTTTTTTTTTTTTTTCTTTTACGGTTTTATTATTGGCTTTATCCCTGGTGATAAAGCTGTTGATCATATCTATAGACTCCCAAAGCATGAGGAAAGATAATTAAAAGCAAATAGAGAGCAGAAAAAAAATGCCATTTCTTCTTATAACAAACCATTTCCCCTCCTGCATATACTGCAATTTTATCTTAGGATCCACAATTTTATAATATTCGGCAAGTAAATATTCTGCTTATGATGCTGCCTGCCAGTCAAATACGATGTTAAAGAGAAACCCAAAAAAATGCAATGGTCCTTTATAGCATTTCATTGCTCACATTCCAGCAGGGGGTCATTCTGCTGTGCATTAGGGATAGGCGGGATCTGGGTATGCCGTCATGAACTTAGGAATCACAGGATTAAAAATTTCCCTAGACAGTCCCCATTAAAACCCTCATTAGGCAAGCTGGTTATTTGTCTCACAGGCTCTCAATCAGTGGTATTCCTGTGCGTTCTTTTAACAGAGGTTTAGGTGGTACCTACAATTGTTAAAATAACTTCATCACAAACATTAAGACCTCTGGCAAATAATAAAGCAGACGTAAAACAACCTAGATGTAGCACCAAATACTAAACACTTAAAAAGTGTACACATGATAAAAAGGTATTTGAGATAAAATGATTTATGCTAGGGAGTTCATGGTAAACACGGACTTCTAGAAAGATACTCTTGACGCTTGGAGCATGTACCTTCTGTGGCCCCCATGTTAGACGCCCTCTCCATCCAGTGTTAACGGTTCAGAACTGTAAAATTTCAGTAAGCGCCGGAGGCTGTATAGCATATTACTTGCAATGGTGAACACTCATTGGTCAATGCTGGCCACAAGACCGCAATGACCAGTTCAAAGCTCTACTTCTGGGATGCGGTCTTGCAAGGAAGAAGCCTCAGAAGTATTCTCATTGATTAACGTGGTCAAGAGGCCAGCACTAACCAATGCACGCTCACCATTGCTTCATATTATGCTGTTACATAGCCTCCAGCATTCTGTAAAGAGGTTTGGACCAGTATACTAGCTGGAAACGGCATTGGAAAATGGGGATCACATTACTACATGCACCAAGGACCAGAACGGGGAGGGTGTTGCGACTTAGTTAACCTTTTCATTTTTGTCAAAACTGAATGCAACTCCAGACACAATTTTTTATTGTGTTTTTTTATATACTGTATATACTCTATATACTGGAGTATAAGCCGAGTTTTTCAGCACATTTTTTTGTACTGAAAATGCCCCCCTCGGCTTATACTGGAGTCAATCACTTTTCTGCAGCAGAGAATGACATTTTCCGACCCAACTTTGGGGCCCTGTATCTCGGGGCCACTTGGTGCTAGGAACCCCTGGTGTGCAAACCCAGTGGAATCAGCACTACAACATATCCAAAGATGGGGTTCCTAGCACCAAGTGGCCCCCGAGATACGGTGCCCCAAAGTCGGGTCGGAAAATGTCATTCTCTGCTGCAGAAAAGGGCTTGACATTTTCCTAGCACCAAGTGGCCCCAAGATACGGGGCCCCAAAGTCGGTCAACTGTGTCCATCTGCAGCAATGTCATTTCAGTACCCTTTGGGTCCAGAGACTTTGGCTGCAGATAGGGGGCATCTAGAAACCCTTAACTACCAAGTTTGAAGTTTAGGGGACCTGTGGCTGCAAATAGGCACAGTGAGGCTGCAAATGGGCATTGTTGACCCTCTTTTCCACTTACAGTAGCTGCGCATTTCTCACCCTAGGCTTATACTCGAGTCAATACGTTTTCCCAGTTTTTTGTGGTAAAATTAGGTGCCTCGGCTTATACTTGAGTATATACGGTAATAGAAGGAATTTAAGTATTTAATATCAGTCATTTTTTATAGTACCGTTTCTGGTTTCTTCAGCGTGTCTGTTTCTTGCACATAAATACATCTATTTGCACATAAGAAATCTTAACCATCAAGCCTTTGGAATACATTTGTCCCCATACAGCCTTTATTTCAAGTATATACCGACATCAGTTGATATCATTGCAAGTTATGCACCTATATAAATTCCAAAAGCAGCCATTTGAATGTTATGTTTTTTTTTTTTTTTTGTCCTTATCCAATATCGAGCAGTTTATTACTATATTGAATCAGCAGCTGGACAGGTGGTTTAAATGATTAAGTGATGGGCTTTAAATAGTTATGGAGCCACAATAATCAACCTAAAGCTTGGCATTTTCTTTTACTTTCAATGTTAATGGTAAACAGGACAAATAGAGAAGGGCGAGTCTCCCTAAGGTGGGCACAGACCGCAAACAAAAAAAAAAACTTGACAGATGTTATAATCCATCTCCACTATATCCAAAACTAAAAAAAAATATTAAGTTTTGCCTTTAGTAATATTTTAAGGAAGCCAGTTTGACGAAAATAAGTTTCATATAGAGATTTAGAAATGAATAAATCCTTAAGCTGGCCATACACCAGTAGAAACCCATGGCATCAATTTGATTATCATTTTCAACTTCTTTCAAAAGAAGAATGTAAAATATTTCTCAAATGATCAAAATTCAAACTGTAAATGTGGTTTTAGCCCAGGAAATTTCGCAAGTATTGTGATATACATGTGCATCCGGAAATAAAACGTAGAATTCAAAACCTCAGCATGGCAAACTAAATTTTTTAGGGTGTTCATATGAAATATTTTTGCATTTCCACATGAAAGTTCAAAGAAATGTCACTGGTTTATGGCCAACTAGTCCATGGTAACTATGGAGGGCAGTTCTTCAGCCTTTTAGTTTATTACTTCCACTCCATAAACTAAAGATAACCATAAACCAGTGGCATTTCTTTGCACTTTCAAGTGTAAATGCAAAAATATATTTCATATGAACACCCTGAAAAATTTAGTTTGCAATGCTGATTGTTTGTCAGAATTCTACGATGGAGGACAGGATTGCGTCTTAACAGAGCTAGCCTCCCACATGCATTCACCTGTATGGAATTTGAATGTTCCTACTGGCAGGAACTGGCCGAGATTCGAACCCATGGGCAGGCTGAATGTACCAAGTTGATCGATCAACTTGGGTACAACCAGCCCATCGAATTCACTTGTGATTGCCGCAAGCAGCTACTATAGCAACTAGCCATAATCACTGCCTTCTGCCGGTGGAGCATTTCCCCTGGCTGGGAAAATACAATGACCCAGCAGGAGGGAATCCAGCATCAACACTGTCTGTGTTGATGGGGGAATCGAGACAATTTCTCTCCGTGGTTGCAGGAAAGAAATGCTCCATGTATGGCCGGCCTAACTTACAGATGAAATGACATGCGAGCGCCCAAGCTTAGCTGCTAGATCAAGCAGCCTACCATTGCTTTCAATGGGGCTGCCTCCCACAGCTAATCGCCAGGAACCCTCGCTGTGGTTCTCGCATGTAAATGTGGTCAGGTCCATTCACAGATGTGAATACCAATATGGTACCATATTCAAAAAAAGGGCAGAAGTATATTCCTGGGAACTATAGGTCTGTCAGACCAACGTTGATATTTTGTAAACTATTTGAGGGCATAAGGAACCATATCCAAGAATTTGCTGATGAAAACAGTATAATTAGCCGTAATCAGCACAGGTTTATGAAGGGTCACTCTTGCCAAAATCAACCTATTAACATTCTATGAGGAAGTGAGCTGCCATCTGGACAAAGGTAGGCCGGTGGATGTAGTTTATCTGGATTTTGCAAAAGCATTTGATACAGTCTCCCACAAATGCTTAATCTACAAGCTGAGATCTGTAGGCATGGACCATATGCATACATGCCAACAGTCTCAGATTTCCAGGGACAATCCCGAAAATCCGACTGTTGTCCCGAGAAGTGTTCATCCTGGTCAGAATCCCGTTTTTTTTCCTCTATCATTGACAATCAGGGAGATCCCTACCTCCTCCATCCCTGGGAAGTTAGGTGCTGCCTGGCTGTTTGCGGATTGGTCAGTAAAGTGAGCAGGCGTGGCCACCAGAGGGCGATGAGTCCATCCGTGTGCTGTGGAACCATACTCTCCTGTCACAGTTTCTGTCTGGAGCTGAATCAGTGCTGCATTCACCGTAAGAAGCAGAGCCTGAAGCTGGGAAATTCAAAGAGGAGAACCGCGAGCAGGGAGAGGGAGAGAGAGAGCGCTATCCCCTGGAGCTGTAAAACAGGAGGGCACCATTTGATGTAAGATCTGTGAAGATGAAAGCAGTAGAAGCTGCACAGTGCTCATGTTCTTATGCCCAAACAGTAATTTGCCACTATGCAAGGCATCACAGATTATATAACCACACCCCTTTAAGCCACACCCCCTATTAAGCATACTTGAAACCACACTCATCTTTTTGCTGCATTTTTCAATCTTTGGCTGGGCCACGCCGACACATGAATGCCCCACCCCTAATTATAATCATACTCCACCTACAAATCGAAAATGTGTCCCTATAAATTTTTTCAGAATGTTGGCAACTAGTCATTAGGTTTGTTCTTAGATAAAAATAATGGCTACGGGGGGGTGGGGAGGGGGTGTCCAAAGGGTTGTGATAAATAACGAATACTCTGAATGGTCTAGAGTGGTTAGTGGGGTACCCCAAGGCTCTGTCCTGGGACCAAATCTGTTTAATTTATTTATATATGATATAGAGGGTGGGATAAACAGCTGGATCTCAGTGTTTGCTGAGATCACAAAGATATGTAGGGCAATAACACAGAAGGATATAAAAACTTTACAAGATGACCTGATTAAATTAACGGAGTGGCTACTGCATGGAAAAATAAGTCTAACATTGAAAAATGGAAGGTAATGCACTTGGAGGAGGGGGGGGGGGGGGTAAAAATATAAATGCAAGTTACTAATTGGAGGGAGAACCCCTAGGGGCTTCCAAGATGGAGAAGGATCTAGGGGTCCTAGTAGAAGACAGAGCAATCGCATTCAGTGTCAAGCTGTGGGTACCAAAGCCAGCAGAATATTAGCATGTATTAAAAAGGGAATTTACTCCAGGGAGATAAAACGATTATTCTGCCACTATATATATTATATATATATATATATAAATAAATAAATAAAACTCTGGTTCAGCTGCATCTGGAGTATTCCGTCCAGTTCTGGTCACTAATCCTCAGGAAGGATATGCTGGAGAGTTTCCAGAGAAGGGTAACTAAATTAATATGGGGACTGGAGGACCTTAATTATGAGGAATAACTACAAGCGCTTAATTTCCTTCCTTCCTTGGAGAAGAGACGCTTGAGAGGAGATATGATAGCGATATAGAAATATCTCAACGGTGATCCCAGCATAAGTATGAAACTTTACAGTCCCAGGGAGTGTAGGAGTGACATGGGGCCACACAATGAGAATGGAAGAGGGTTTTTTTCACTGTCAGGGCGGTAAGGATGTGGAATGCTCTTCCACAATCAGTGGTGTCGGCAGGCAATATGGATAGTTTTAAAAGACTCTAGGACGTGCATCTCAGCAAAAACAATATACGGGGATATGGGAAATGGTTTTTCTACACACTCACACCTACACAGGTTGTATTGGATGGACTGTTGTCTTTATTCAACCTTACCAACTATGCAACTATGAAAATGCAAATAAGAAGCAAACGATCACTGAAATACTCATTTTAAATTTTTGTCTATTTTCCCCTATAAACTTTGGACACTAAAGCCTCGTACACACGATCAGATTTTTGGCCAACCGAGCGTCAGACTTTTGTCCGAAGGGCGTGTGCCAGGATCTTGTCTTGCATACTAAACGGCACACACTTGTTGGCCAACAAACACGAACGTAGTGACGTACTACGAGGAATTTAAGCTCTTGAGCGCCACCCTTTGGGCCCCTTCTTGCTAATGTTTGGTGAGCATTGATTCTGAGCTTGCTTGTTTGTACTTTGGACTTGTGTACACACAATACGAAAATCTGACAGACCGTTGTCCGCCGAAAAGTTGGACAATTGTCTGATGGAGCGTACTAACGGTCGGATTTTCAAACAACTGAAAGCATAGAAAAAAAAAATTAGTTTGCACGGCATTAAATATTTTGTAGTCTATAAATTGCTGTGGAATATATTGGAGATATATAATGGAATATAATTAAACAAGAAAAATCAGAGAGCGATAGCCAAAAAAATAAATAAAAAAAAATTGTAATAAACTAAAGCAGACAGATAATCCCCAAGGCAATTTATCCATTCATTGCTGTCATGGTTGGGACAAGGTGGAGGAAAGAACACAATCCATATCAGGAGATAAAATGCACTGTTCTGTGCAAGGGCTGCAGATAAACTACTGCCATTTATAGAGTCATTTGAATGAAAGAAACTGCAATGAAGAAGAGAAATGGAGGCACTAACTGCACCAGCTCAACTATGCCTGTCTGCCCGCTTACTAAATCTCGGCGCGGTGAAGTCACATAACCTTGAAGAGGTTTCAGTAAATGTGACCGGTGTTGGGTGGTGGCAGGCCCGATAAACTGCAAACACAAAAAACACCGAAAAGTGACATCAATGGGACCCGATGCAGCAGGTTGTAGAAAAAAAATAAAATAAAAACTGCTCGGTGTAACTAAATTATCACTACATCTCGCGCTCACCTCCCTGGAACCGCTCAAAGCACGGTCGCTGAATGCTTCCAAATGATCATTTGTGCTCCGTTAAAGCAAAACCCCTGACAATCTACAATTACCATACCGCTGGAGACACAGGCAGACCGCAAAATCAAATACACAAGAAAAAGAATGCAGCGTTATTGTGAACTGTAACTGTAAAGGCAGTTATAAGAGGTACTTATTCATTGCCATGGAAACAAGGAGTAAAAAGTCTGTTATTCGGTGGGAAGCTCTTTACACATCCACAGTGTGGCAACTATACTGTATACATTCAGCATCTAGTCAACAACCATAAAACTAGCGACGATCAGGTTACACCAGACTCTCTAAACCTTTTAAGCACAGAGGAACCCGTGAAATAACTTTCATGGTCCCAGAGAACTCCTGCTAACAATTATTATACCTATAGCTCCCAGTACACTAGTATGAATAGTAAGCTGACATATGAGAATAAAAGAAAAAGAAATGGGCATACTTGTCTTGTATACTTTCAAATGGCAGTCATTGTTAAAAATCCTTCCTTATAATAATCAGTGATAAGTGTCCATTATATTGGTGGTAAGTGGAGAAGGAGATGGATTGTCATTGGGAGAAGGGCCCATTACACTGGTTGTCAATGAAAGGTATGCTCCTTACATTGTTAGTGTCAGAAACCATGAAAACAGACCGAGGCAGAAGTACAATTAAATCACCCTTGTTTAATTATAAAAGTAAAAGAACGTAGTCAAAACAAAACATAGCCAAAGTTCAGTAACTGTAACGGATAGTCAGCCAAGCCAGAAGTCAGGGATCAATGTAGTGGAACAGCAAGCAGGATCTGGAGCCAGAAGGGATGTCAGCAAAGCCAGTCTTTAAACAGGAACGCAGGAGATAGTTTCTTGTGATGTTGACCAAGGTGAAGGCAGAGCTCCTCTGGACGGCTTAAGTAGGCAGGACGGCTTAAGTAGGCAGGACTGATGAGCAGGATATGATCAACAGCTGAGGAAATGTGGAGAGAGATGGGAGCTGGCAATTAGCCGACAGCTGAGTGGCCAGCTCAGAGAAGGAAGGGCTGAGCCCAGCCCTGACAGTTAGTGTGAAGAACGCTTCTTACATTGGTGATCAATGAGACAGAATGCCCTTTACATTGGTGGTCAATGTCAAGAATGCTCCTTATATATGTGGTCAGCCAGAAGAACTCTCCTTACATTTGGCTGTCAGTGGGAAGAATACTCCTTACATTGGGGGTTAGTGGGAAGAATACTCCTTACATTGGGTGTTAGTGGGAAGAATACTCCTTACATTGGGGGTCAGTGGGAAGAATACTCCTTACATTGGGGGGTTAGTGGGAAGAAGGCTTTTAACAAGGTAGTATCAAAATGTTTAAGGCTAGTTTTGGAACACGCCAGATGGTTGCACAAGACTGCATGCACAGTCACAGGGAGCACCGACCTTCATAAGTCAGTGTGCCAAAAGGAATCATCCTGTGCGCATCGGGAGCTGTGCAACTGGTGCTATTCTGACCACATGCGTTACCACGTCTGCTATTTTATCATGGACAGCAAGTTAGCACAAAAGAGCAAAGGTGAAATTCTGTGTGAAAGTGGGCAAATCTCTCACAGAGACGTTTACCATGATTCGGCAAGTTTACAGAGATGCTGCAACGAATCGTTCGAGGTGTTTTGAGTGACATGCACAATTGTTCTTAGACGATCATTATGCACAAGTTGCTGAATTGTTTCAACATTTTCTGTTAGTTGAAGACCTTCCTGATCTATCATCGTCTTCCAGTGATGTTCTTCCGCTCTTGAAGTGCACGTGTGTCTCAAAACACCTCGAACGACTCACTGCAGCATCGCTGTTGTCATGATTGACATCATTGCAGACAATGATTTAACAGCATGTAACCCACGTGGTACGTGGTCAGAATAGCACCAGTTGCACAGCTCTGATGTACACAGGATGATGTCTTTTGGCACACTGACTTATGAAAGTCCATGCTCCCTGTGACTACGCATGCAGCTTTGTGCTGCGATCTGTTAGCGTGTAACAAAACTATTCTCAAAACCTTTTGATACCACCTTGTACATTGGTGATCAGTGAGAATAGTGCTCCTAACATTGGTGGTCAATAAGAGTGCTTGTTACATTAGTAGTTAATGGGAAAAGTGCACCTTACACCGGTGGTCAGCGGGAAGAATGCTCCTTGCATTGGTGGTCAATATCAAGAATGCTCCTAGTATATGTGGTCAGTAGGAAGAATACGCCTTACATTAGTGGTCAGTGGAAAGAGTGCTCCTTGCATTGGTGGTCAGTATGAAAAATGTTCCTTACATTGGATGGTCAACATCAAGAATGCTCCTTATTTTTGTGATCAGCAGAAAAAAATACTCCTGATGCCGCATGCACACGATCGGAATTTCGGCCAGCAAAAGACCGATGAGAGCTTTTCGTCTGAAAATGCGACCGTGGGTAGGCTCCATTGGACTTTTGCTGGCTGAATTTCCGCCAGCAAAAGTTTGAGATCATGTTCTCAATTTTTCGGTCGGAAAAGTTTCCGATCGGAAATTCCGATCGCCTGTAGCAATTCCAACGCGCAAAATTTCTACACATGCTTGGAAACAATTTGACGCATGCTCCGAAGCTTTGAACTTCCTTTTCTCGGCTCGTCGTAGTGTTGTACGTCACCGTGTTCTTGACGGTCGAAAGTTCAGAGAACTTTTGTGGGACCGTGTGTATGCAAGCCAAGCTTGAGCGGAATTCTTTTGGAAAAACCATCCAAGATTTTTCCGACGGATAATCCGCTCGTGTGTACGAGGAATTACATTAGTGGTCAGTGGAAATGCTCACCCTACAGATAACTAAAAAAGAGCATTAGTGTCAGCAGTATCTTATCTGCCTTTACATGCAGGGTCTCATGGCGTCCCACCTACGTTTAGCCCAAACGCACATACTATTCAGAAGCAGACATTGGTTGTAGACCTCACCTTCACATCCTCCTGGCCACTGTACACATTAACCTCTTAACACCTCACACATAGGCCCTTGTTTTACATGTGGTCCAGACAGAAGCTCCAAAAGTCCAACTGGCAACATGGAGCCCAGACCACCCGACACATGATATATGAAAGGGTTTTCTCTCGCCGTCAGACTAGGGACTTCTTTTCTCTTATCACCACCCACTCCAGAGCCAACCACAAGCAGGTTTGTACCAGTAGAGTTAATACTCCTCACTCCAGGCCTTGGCTGTACTGCGCACATCACTAGCAGAATATTACTCAGAGGCTCTTTACTGTTCAGCACTGCAAAAAACAGTCCAAATTCTGAGTTACACAAGTTCCTTATAATGATAAATAAACCCTCTCCAAACTTTAAATTATTGTTCTATATATTATTTTGCACAGAGCAGCCCTGATCCTCTTCTTTTGGGGGTCACTCGCCGGCACTCATGGCAATGCTTCTGACTTTAGAACCACTTTAACCTGTGCGGTACAGGGAGGATTTTTCTTTTCACTTGCGTTCAGCTGGTCTGGTTGACGCCTCAATTTCACAAGAACGTGTGCAGATTTTTCAGCCAAATCATTTGAATGAGTTGCAAATTGCACTGGAATGCAGAAAAAGTAGAGCCTGCCCTACTTTTAAAATTGTGTGTGTACTATGGTACCATAAGACTTTATACCCGCAAATGCACTGCATTTGTGATCTGCGTTTGGGGTGCCATCAACATTACATTGGCACCCACAGCTCATTGCAAGGGCAGTACATTTGAGCATTTTACAGGAAACCAGCACAAAATGCACCTTTCTCGCACTGTGTTCTAGTGAACAAACCTTCAATGATTTGATTGCATATTGTGCATAATAAAGAAAATTAAGCATCGATAGAAAATGGCAACAAGGGTGAATTAAAAAACCAAAGGAAAAAGATCACACAGAAAAAAAAAAAAAGACTGCAGCTATGTTCACAATGAAGCCTGTTTTACCAATTTACAATTACAAAATACCACATCGAGGAAGGGTGAAATAACAGATTGTTAATAAATCCCAGCATGTTACAGTCTCTTGATCCAGCAGCTTCCAAAAGGATGATGATGATCTTGGCTCAGCAGATGTCCCAGGGGAAATTTAACCAGGTTCCAGAAACAAAAAAAACAAGCAGCCAGGTAATATCTGCTCATCGAAGCATGCTAGATAATAAACAAGTTCACTCATATCTACACTAAATAAGAAAAACTGGAAAAAGAGGGCTAAAGCTGAACTCCAGGCAAACCGCAATACACACACTATGAGAGAGAGAGATGGAGATGTATGCAAGTATGTATATGTATATATATATGTATGGATGTATGTATATATGTATGTATATGGATATATGTATATATGTATATGGATATATGTATATATATATGTATGGATGTATGTATGTATGTATGTATATATACACATATACACACACACACACACACACACACACACACACACACACACACACACACACACACACACACACACACACATATATATATATACATATACATACACACATACACACACACGATAGTTGCTTTGGCCAATTGTTAGGAGATCAAATGATTCCTCTCTAAATCTGGAATTGCTGCACCCTTTCTCTTCTGTCACTGGGTTGCACTATGCTAATGACATTAGATAAGACAGGGGCTTTGCAAGCTCAGACATGAATGGATGGGGTGTCTCAGCCAATGGGCAGGATGTTCTCTGGTCCCTTGGCCTGCTGGGAGAGCCTATTTATTTAGGTGGCGTCAGGTGATCGGGGGTTCTGTGCCACCCAGATGGCTGTCTGGGTGGACGTGTGATGTGCTGCCTAGGGCTGCTAGGCCAGAAGCCTGAGGCCTATCCCAGGGACACTTAGCTGCTAGGCTGCATGAGGGCCTTTCCAGGAGCAGGAGAGCAGCTTAGAATTGGGACTGCTGGCTTGTAGTCCAACCACAAGTAGCGGTTCCACCAGATGGGGGACCAGCTGTGATCGGAGGTAGAAGGGAAAGCTGTCGCCACTAAGGGACCAACCACCTTGTTACCGGAGACCACTGAGTAGCTGAAGCCAGGACAAGGGCAGTCTTCTCACCAGCCGGAGACGGTGAAGAAGTGGGAAAACTTCAGCGGAGTGCCAAGCCAGGGACCCAGTGGGACAGCAGAGGTGACGCTTGCAGAGTATCAGTGGGTGCCAAGCCAGGGACCTAGCAGGGATGGCTCTTGAAGAGTATCAGTGAGTGCCAAGCCAGGGACCCAGCAGAGAAGTGGGGGCAACGCTTGAGGAAGATATGGAGCACTAAAAGTGGAAGAGCGCAGGGGATCCAGTGGCTATTGGATCCAAAGTCTAGTGAAAGACTGGGAGTTCGTTGAGTAAAAGACCCACAGTGAGTGACTGTGGAATAAGCAGAGAACTGTTTGTGTTTCCAGTAGTTGAATACAACTACCGTTGGTAACTGTTACAAGATTGTTGCCATAGGAGACCGCAATCCTACCTATACAGAAGTTGTGTCCGGCTGGAGGCCTTTACTTGTATTGCTGTCTTCTTATAGAAGTATCGGAGTCTGCCAATTATCCTTGCATCTACTTAAGGGTGTCCTGGTCCTACCCCTCCATCCCACAGTTCTGTTCAAGAGACAATAAATCTCTGCATTGAAAAAGTGTCTGGCACCCACCCTTTAATCTTGCAGTACACCCACCATGCCTTGTAACCCACTCTACACAGAAGGATATCAGCTGTTCCTGACACTGGAGGTCACCATTAGGCTTCTAGTGGTCTCAGAGCTTGCTACACATACACACACCGTTTTACCTCCTAGGTCCTGGACCTCTCTGTAGACTTAAACCTGAACTCCAGGATAAGCAAATATTGCTGAAATACAAGAGTCATGTGTATTCTGTTTTGTGTATTTTATTCAGATCTGTGCGAGTGTGCAGTAATAAAGTGCGACACTTTGCCTCTGTGGAGGAATTTCCTGTAATAAAAAGACTGGTCACTGCCGCGCTCTCTCCTTGTGTAAGGTGAGGTCTCCGCCCCCTTCTGTAGTTTTCTGCAGACAGCCTGTAGTAGGTGGAGCCTTTTGAGTCCCAGCCACGCCTCTGTGAAACACAGTGATGTCACTGCTACGCCAACAACTGGGCTTGCAAAGGCATTTGCTGCAAAAATGTATATCCTTTGTGGCTATTAAAGAAGATATTTAAATAAAAACATTTTGTGCCCAGAGTTAAACTTAAACTGCAGTTCGAAAAATGCTGCTTGGTGCAGGATTCCTTTCAGCCTATGTTTGAATAAGTAAACAAGAACATCCTGATTGGCTCCATGTCCTGATCCTCCTCCTAGTTTGGCGTTGCCACTTGGATATTACAGGTAGCTAATATTAGGTCAGACTCAGGTACCTATAGTTGTATTAAAACATGAAACTTTTTTTATTTTTTTTATATATATATATATATATATATATATATATATATATATATATATATATATATATATATATATATATATATATATATATATATATATATATATATATATATATATATGTTAAAACTGACACCGAGTTCTCTTTTGGGTTATTTATTTAGAACAAAGACAGTCTCTCAAAGGGTAGAGGGGTAGGGGTGAGTTCAGGCACATGGTATTGCGGGTTCAAGTTCTCTTTGGTGATCTAGAAGACAATAGTTCCTCTCGATAGATCTAGCCACCACTGGATAAGTCCCTCACTGGACCTAGCAGCTGGTAGGGTATTTAATACAGTCTCTGCCACAGACGTGTGAATTTAAGCTTTAGCGTTACTGAGAGATTGAAGAATAATTCCATACAATACCAGTCTCTTTCAGCCGAACCGGCGATACTGTAGGCAATGTGATTCGGGTTGCGTCCTTCAACTAAGTCTCCCGGCTCCTTCAGAGAAACCAGCCTTGCGCACGGTCTTCTCCTGAAAGAGTCCTCCCCTGGATCCTCCAGTTGCTGGGCCTCTCCCTTCAGATGAGACAGCACCGGACCATCCCTGGATCAATAGGCTCCAAGATCCGCTTGGGCCTATCCTCTCAGTTGCACTGCCTCGGACCAGCCAGCCCCGAGACACAGGATTCATAGTCCCGCACCCCAGGCCAGGAGGGCCATGGGACTGGGTCAGGAGGACCACCAGAACCAAAAAGACAGAAAACAATCCGCCAATATGGCGTCGGTACCCTAAATACCACCCCCCAGAATGGGGGAAAACACTCCCACTGGGCTGGTTCTGAGAGATAAATGGTATTCAATGCATCCAGCTAGACTGTCTACTCTTGCCGGCGGTGAGTGACCCCTACGGTCAAGGAGAACCCAGTGCAACCCAGCAGGTTAAGGTTAATTCGGGCTGTGTAGAAGTGGGACAGGGTGTCGTGCGTGGGGTTTGGTTTGTGGGTTTTGCTCAGTGAAAGGAAGTCCTCTGTGTGATTTTGGATATCTGCTCCATGTTTGCGTTTCAGTTTGGACACTATCTGTGAGTTTCCCTCTAATCACAGATTTGTGGGTTCCCTCCAGACATCCCCCACACCTGCGGAATGTAGTAGCTGGGCAATGTTTATGCCCCTTTCACACTTATACGACTTGTCCCATGATTTGGGACTGCAAAGTAGCATGACAAGTTGTTCCCCATGATTTCCAATGACAGCCATTCATATTAGTACGACTTCAAGTCATTCCGACTTCAAAGTAGTCCCTGCACTATATTGGTCCGATTTTGATGCTACTTACACAGGCATTCCTTGAAATCGCGGCAAAAATCGCGTCCGCGAATCACGGCAAAATCACGTGACTTTGAAGTCGCAGAAGTGTGAAAGGGGCCTTAGACTTTGTCTGGATGGGTGCTTGGATCTAGGTCTCCCGGTCACCGTTTTGTCTAGAGAGGTCAAATGCCATATTCAAATCTCCTCCCACAAGAACTGTGCCCTGACAGTGTTTCCGTATTGTGTGTGTTAGGGAGTCAAAATATTTTGACTGCCCTTTGTAGGTGTATAGTAGGAGGCGAAAGTGTAGGTCTCTCCATCAATGGTGCATGTCACTAGCACATAGCGCCCTGCTGGGTCCTTAAGAACCTTTGATGGTGAGAAATTTAGATGTTTTAAGAAGCAGATAGCTACCCCTTTAGTTTTGTTTTCTGCATTGGCGAGAAAGAATTGGGGGTACCGTTGGTGTAGAAAGGTAGACTGGTAGGAAATGGGGAAGTGGGTTTCTTATAAGAGTATTATGTGATTTCATACAGTGGTACAGTTGGAGCAGTTTCCTCCTTTTGACCAGCGAGTTTAGCCCTTGTGTATTATGTGAAATTATGCGCAAGGTCGAGTTGCAGGCGGTGGTCTTGGATGTCAGGGATTAAGTCCTTGATAAGCGCCCGGATTGCCGGCTGAACCTCTTACCATTTCAGGGAGTCCCTGTACCCTAAAATTGTAATGCCTGGACATAAAATAGATACGTTTATTGAGAAAGCCCATTCAGAGGGCAATACACGTGTAGAGGGAAGGAGCCAAGCCCATGAGGTCACGCAGCCACAGTGGTGAGCAGGACTATACAGAGCTGGTTTTAACTGAATATCTTGTGTTTTTTAATTGGGGCATTTTAATAAATGTTGCAGACGGAGAGCACTATGTATCCTCTATTGTTGCATGAATGTGGAGCCATATCCTATCAGGAATACTGAGTACCAACGCTGGTGTGGTGGAAGAAGAAAAGCAGTGGGGCAGTATATATGAGAGATCTTTCTTGCGATCCCTCCGGGATGCTACCGATTGGAAAGTGGATACAGAGCAGCTGGTCGGATGTGGAAGAGATGAGACCATAGCTGAAAGAAAGGGATTGTTTTGAGTCTTTCTGACTCATGTATGAGGTGAGCAGGTATAACAGCTGGTGAAGGTGTGCACATAATCTGCTGAAGACACGATTTGCACAGTGGTGGATGATATATGAAATGAGAAGTCACAATAAGTCAACGCAGAAAAGTTTCAGCATAGGAACTTTAATTGTACACATTATATAGATTTATTTATTTTAATATAATATCACTGGATATTTCACATGATAGCTTAATAGCGCTACACTCATATTTTTCATTTTATTCTAATAAAATGTTGATGAAGACTTCCCTAGGAAAAAGAAACCTATTCTTCTGCTAAAGTCAATGACAATAGAATGCTCCATTCTAGACAATCTTTGTAGCATGCATTCTCTATAGTCCTCGTTTGAGAACAAGTGCTGCCTACTCAGACAGCCTTTTCCCGACTTACTCAGACTTGTGATGATCACAGAAGCCTTTCATTGCTGTGCTCAGCAAAATAGACTGTGATAAACGTCCAAAATTAAAGCCACATTTGAAAGGCCATTAAGTTTTCATCAGGCGCACAATGACTCAAGAGTATGTGAGGTTATCAGACAAAAGTACATTTGTTATTAAGAAGTCATCTGCTTTACAGCATCTCAGTGAGAGATGACACACCACCTCTTTACTACTCTTATAAAGCATGCACTTAACACCCACAGGCCCCCCCGACACCAGAAACATGGACTTTATTTCAAAACGCATAAAAATTTGAAAGCGGACCTAAACTTAGATCATTACTTTAACCCCTCATGTTGTAAATAGTCCACTAAAACTTAGTACATACATAGCTCTTGCTCTATGCGCTGCTTGGCTACAAATGATGGAATAACAAAAATCACAAGTGCAGTGCTAAAAAAAACAATAAAAAGTCCCAATATAAATTGATGAAGCAACTCTATATAAACAGTCCATTGGGTGCAAGTCCACACAAAGATAGTGCTGGAAAGGATCAGTCACCAAAAAAGAAAAAGGTTCACACTGACTATTACCCCAACGAATGGACTACTTAATTAAAAGCAGTCAGTCAACAACACTATAAAAATAATCTGCTTGGATATCACCAAATACATGGAGAGATAAGTTGTATGAACACCAGTGGGATCCTCCTTGGACAGGCTCTCTCAGGACATCATAGAAATAGGCATCAAAAAAACTTCCTCCTCATCCCTGAATCCCGCTACAAATCCAAGGGAGAATGAAGATTCGCAAACCAAGGACCTCGGCTATGGAACGCTCTACCCACTGACATCCGCATGGAAACAAACCATCGGGCCTTCAGGAAAAAACTCAAGACCAACCTCTTCCAACAAGCAGGAAGCACAGGACAGATCAAGCGCCTTGAGGCGATTCAGTTCGCAGTTGCGGCGCTATACAAGTCTACACAGCAACAGCCACAATACTCAAAATCATGGTAAAAAGCGCATGTAAATTCAACGATCAAAGTTTCCAACCAGTATATTGGCCGACTGTCAAGCTTAGCAACATCACGTGACCCAAAATGATGAAATCAACTGTGGCTTGGGGTTGTGTGAACAATTTTATTTCATTCTGGAAGCATTTCTTGTTTTGTTTTTTGGCACAGCCAACAACTGTCAAGTTCTGGTAACCATATGGTCATTGGCTACAGCTGAAGATACTACCTGGATCATGGGAATGTCCATGGGCACCACACAATGTCCCCTGCTTATCACAGGATCCAGCAGCTACTGGAAATCACTGTGTAGATTAATGTAACTATGCAAAAATAGTCACTTTGAATTTATCTTTTTTTTTTTTTTAAATCAAGAGAACTGTATAGAAAAAAAAATCCACAGCAACAATGTCTTTACAATATCAAGATGGTAGCAATAATAATTTCCATAATTTTTTGGCCACAAAATAGAACAAATGCAACCCTTTTAGTTTACAGATCATAATTTTTAAAAGGTACGCTTATTAATGAGACTGAAACATTAGGCAGGGCCACCGCCACCCCCTATAGACACTATCCTGCCTATCATTAATCTAATAGGGATAGACCCAGTGTATCCAACCAAGGCCGCCCATATTTTTTCAGACTTGGCTGGGCAGCCTCTGTGTTGATAATACTGTTTCAGTATCAATGTGGCCCTGACCTGCCTTAGCCAGTTAGATAATTTCTAGTGGTAAAGTAAAAGCTTGCGAGCCTGAAAGAACTGCCTGGAAAGCGCTCTTTTGGTGTGTTCTTGTAACAGTAAGGCATGGATAGGCATCCTTGGCCCTCCAGCCGTTTTAAAACTACAAGTCCTATGAGACATTGCAAGACCCTGACAATCACAGGCATGACTCCTAGAGGCAGAGGTATGATGGGATTTGTAGTTTCACCACAGCTGGGGTACCGAGGTTGCCTACTCCTGCAGTAACATATGCAAAAATCCCAGGATACATTGCTTTGGATCAAGTCGAATGTCAGATAGAAACCCTAAATAAAGTATTTCAATGACTTGTGTGTAATAAATATACAATACAGTTGAATCAATTAGGTGAATAAAATTACCTTGGTCCCTCTGGAGCCTACCACATAGTGGGTCATTCTTAAAAGATTTGCAGGGGTGTTGTGTGAACATAAAGGAATATATAGTTACGAGAGCCACTGGGAAACTTTAAGGCAGTGGTTCTCAACTCCTGTCCTCAGGACCCACTAACAGGCCATATGTTAAGTATTACCTTGGTGAGATACAGACTAGAACACTGCAATATTGAGCAGCAAGTGATATCACCTGTGATGTATTTCAGTTATCTTGCAAACCTGGCCTGTTATTGGGTTCTGAAGACAGGAGTTGAGAGCCACTGCTTTAAGGGAACTGAGCAGAACTTCCTGCTTTGCCTTTTCCAATTAGTCGTCAATAAAGGGGCCTACATCTTTCTCCAATTGCTTTAGAGCCTCTGAATTCATCATCTTTAGGCTTCATGCACACAGGACATTTAGCAAACTCTCCTAAAAGCCTTTCATCCAGGCAGCAGCGTTTTGGCAGAAAAAATGCCAGACGCATTAATTCATTACATTGGCCATAATAATAATTTGTTCTGGCCATTGAAATAAATTGGCACTCAAGCGCTGAAAGCACCTAGCATTAAAACACGCGTTTACAAGCGTCAACAATTTTTTTCTGCCAAAACCCCACCGCTCCGGGACGCACTGGCAGTGGGTTTTTCTTCTGCCTCTAAAAGTCCCTGCCACTAAAAGCCTACCTGTGCATGGAAACATACAGGGGAATTTAGAGGCAGGAAAAAAAAAAGCCTTACGCCCCTAGAAGCAGCTGCAAAAACAACCAGTGTGCATGAGGCCTTCGCATTAAAGTGAAGAAAAAAGTAACCTGAACTGTTGTAAGCACACAAGGATTTCTCTGTGCTTTCCATGTCACGTCAGGATTACTCTTCAGTGACAGAACCCAATTCTGGTACACTACAATTCAATTTAACCCTCCCCAGTGCCTTACTATTGGTTCACCACTGTAACACTGCCCAATGGTAAAGTTCAGAAAGCAGCAGACAGCAGGTCCAATCTCTTCACCCCTTTAGACAGTAAGCTCATGAACAGGACACCTTTAACCCTCTTATCTTGAATTTTATTGTAACTGTACTTTCTCCCTTTATTTCATAAAGTGCTATGCAAACTGGTGGCAACATACAAATCTTGTATTATAATAATAGTCAATATGTGTTTACTACATAATGGATTGGGGGGCCCAAAGGCATTGAAAAGGAGAACCGAGTCAACAAATGTGTATCTACTGTATCCGTTCTACAGTGGTTTAATCAAGTTATCCTCACTTTAGTTTGATCAAAAAAAAAAAAAAAAAAAAAATCATCATTGTATGTAAATATATATATATATATATATATATATATATATATATATATATACACACATACACACACACACACACACACACACACACACACACACACACACACATACATACATAGTATTTGACCCCATGCTGATTTTGTACGTTTGCCCACTAACAAAGAAATGATCAGTCTATAATTTTAATAGTAGGTTTTAAACAGTGAGAGACAGAACAAATCTACAGAAAAAAGAATTTCAAAATGTCCCGGACATCCTTGGACAGCATTTTGGTCTTGGCCATGGTGGAGAGATTGGAATCTGATTGATTGCTTCTGTGGACAGATGTCTTTTATACGGGTAACAAGCTAAGATTAGGAGCACTCCCTTTAAGAGAGTGTATAGAAGACACCCAAGACAGAAATCTTGTTGATTGATAGGGGATCAAATACTTATTTTACTCATTAAAATGCAAATCAATTTATAACTTTTTTGAAATGTGTATTTCCGGATATTTTTGTTGTTATTCTGTCTCACTGTTAAAATAAACCTACCATTAAATTATAGACGGATCATTTCTTTGTCAGTGGGCAAACATACAAAATCAGCAGGGGATCAAATACTTTTTCCCCTCACTGACATACATTTATATATATATATATATATATATATATATATATATATATATATATATATATATATATATATAAACACATGAAAGGGGGACTGCAGGCAGATACAGTGTGTGTGAGTGAGAGATTTATTATTTTTTATATATATATATATATATATATTATATATATATATATATATATATATATATATATATATATATATATATATATATATATATATATATATATATATATATATATATATATATATATATATATATATATATATATAACACATGTTTTAAGACACTACGGATTCCACTTTAACTCAGCCTATATAATAGCAATACCTCATTATCAACAGTAACAATCCAGGGAAGAGTTTCATACTGCCTACCTGTAATTGCCCAGTTCAGTTTTTTCTTTTACCATATTTTTAACTTAAAGTTGAAATCAGGGCAGAAAAATAGGAAAACTAACTATGGATTGAAGAATAGTAAATGCATTTTAGTAAACAGCTGGCAAATGGTTCTGCAGCTTGATATCCACCTTCTGTGAACCCCTTCAAAGTAGCACTCAGACTGGGAAAGAGAGGGGCAGCACTCAGAACCAATCAGGGCCCTACTGCTTAGAAACATGTTGAGAGGCGATGAGAGGCAAAAGGATGACCTTACCAGTGAGCTTTTGCTCTACAAATTTCAAGTTGTGAACTTTCAAACATTTCTGGCGTACATTCTCATGCGTGCATTCTCTACAAGTGGTTGTGTTTCTGTGTACTTTACAGTATACAGTACTGTATCTTTATTTCAACCTTTTTTTCCCCATGTATTATTTGTGTGAAATGTGGTATAAACCTATTACAGTAACTGATTAGGCAGATTGTGTTCTTTGGCTATGTTGGCTAACTTTATTGAACTTACAAACAAATTGGACTTCTGAACGTGCTCTTGGAATGGAACTCGTTTGTATGTAGGGGACTTACTGTATTATATAATTACATTTAGAGGCCAGGCTATACTTTAGTAATGTCTGAAGGGACTCCCAGGACTTTACTAACCTGTCCTACAGAGATTACAAGATCACAACATTGGCTAGGCAAGATATATTACACACATGTAGGCAGTTCATTTGTCAATTTAGTCATTTACCTTGAGGTCATCCTTTAAATAAGACCCCAATGATGGCATTCTTCTCTACTTTAAGAGTATAGTAAAGCACTCCCAGAAAATAAAAGCTTTTATTACTAGTAAATAAGAGTAGATGTGTTCACAGACTGGAACTTTCAATTGGCAAAGGGTTATGAGAATTTAGCTACTAAAATGATACAAGGGCTAAGGCAGTTTTTCTGGTACAGTTCAGAGGGGTTAGAATCACCGTTTTTAATGCTGCAATATTCCCATTGGAAAGAGGGGATGATATCTCAAATCTGGGAGGAGAGACAGTAAACTACAAAAAGATAAAATACAAAATTAGGTTGAGTCTGTCAGACGCTACATGATTGGCCCACAATCTGCAATTCTGGAAGCACTAGATGCAGTGTTTTTTCTCAGCTCTATTTGGGTTGAAATTTTTTGGCTAATAGCCCACTGCTTCCCTGAGAGGAGGTTAGTTAGAGGCCCTTTCAATAAGTGACTAACAATGCATATGGTGATTCATGTTTACGCTTACCCACAAACAAGAGATTGTATTCTGAAGAACTGTACAATTTTGTTTAGGCATTGCTCATCTAACAAAGACTGCAGAAAAACTGCCAATTAAAGAAATATTTCCTAGACAAATGTTGCCAGAAAAATAAACTTTCTCCATTTTTTTTGTTGGATGAAAAATCTATTAGCATGTCAAAGAACTTGGCATAATCAACTGTCTGATATTTTTTTGGCCCCAATGCGTGCATTTTTGTGAGAGCTAAATTAATGCAGTTTAATCTTATGACTATAGGTGACCACAGAGGGCTTTTTCTACCATGTACGTAGGAACAATTCAACCGCCCTCAGACATGAGCCATTTTTCGAATCCTAAGCAGGGTGAGGGATTTATAGTGGACCTTCAGCCTACCTGGAAAAACAGCTGAGGAGCCTTCAATCTCCCTATCGAAAAAAAAAAAAAATCATCACCCTTGACATGTCCTATCTATGGGCACCTTAGGCTAGGTTCACACCCAATGCCGATGCTGCTCCCAGCAGGGGTCCCGGTTCACCTTTTCAGGTCCGATTTCAGCCCAAATCTTGGGCTGAATTCGGATCTGAAATGGACCAAAAAAGACACACAGGGCTTCTGTGCAAATTCGCACCGGAGCCGCATCGGAGATATGTGAACCGGTTCCATAGAGAGCTGGTCATAATCTCCTGCTATTGTGAATTGGATGTGGGGTTCCGGCATCCAATTCGCAATAGTGTGAACCCAGCCTAAGGGTAGTGAGTGTTAAAGTAGGAGAAAACGTTAGATGGTAGAATATCATGGCTAATTTGGCAAGGATTTTTTTTTATAGGAAAAAAAAAAAAAATAGAACACCTCAAGCACACTTTTTTTTAACATAGCAATAAAAAACTGACAGAGGCGCTAAGCCTTCCCAGCTCTCATCTAGTGTTATGACAACTCATTCAATGCACTATAAAAACCCATTAAAATGGCTCATTTACTCTTTAGGTCTTTGAGAAGCAGCAGGAGGAGCAAGTGCAGCAGGAGCATGCCACTGGGAAGAGCTACATCAAAAGGACCTTTACCTTTCCCATTATTGAGTTGAATTATAGCTGGCCAAACACCGGTAGAATTTCATTTGAATGTTCATACAGAAATGTAAAAATTCTAGGGCTGTTACTGATTACATTTTCGTGTTCGATTAATCAATTTTTTTTTAATCGATTAATTATAATGCACATACGGATTCAACTACTTTTAGCTGATCTCCTTGCATTGCAACTCTGCATTAGTCAGTGGTAAATGTGGTATACACTATATACAATCACCCGACACTAGTTATTTTCCACAATCCATGACTTAACTTCACAGTTCACACAAATACGTTTTAAATTCAAACTGTAGCATTGACGCAAGTAATTTTTTTTTTCCACAGTAGCTGGACAATCCCTCCACCTCCGGTCTAACTAATCACTCTCACTTTATGGCATGGACCCCTGTGCAAACAGGTGGTCATGCAAGCGGGTATCAAAAGGGTTAACACGGACCATAAACTTCTCTCACGTCTCCTTAGATCTCAGCAAGGAGGCCAGGTCATGGGTAGAAAGAAAAGATCTAAGTGCTCACCGCTTAAGTATAAGATAACATTTTTGTGTTCAAACACAAACTACTCACATAAAGATGATAAAAACACAGCATGTAAAGCCGACAATCGTGTTAGTTCAGTAGGGCAGCAGCAGGTGACGTCATGTGTAGCTCCTCCCCGTATGCGTTACGTTCAATCAGAACTTCAACGCCAGCGGACTCCTCCCCCTTCCCTTCGTTGGCAGACGGAGGCACTTGGGGAAGGGGGGAGGAGTCGGTGACGTTGATGCCTGTGACGTCACTGGATCTCCGACGGAATTCCCTGAAGACCCGGAAGCCGGCGGAGAGGTGAGTACCGATCAAAAGAATTTTGATCGATCACAAAAATTAACGATTAATTGAGGAATTAATCATTAATTTACGCAGCCCTATAAAAATTCCTCCTCAAAGCATTCAATAGTATCATGATGGACTTTAAAATTTTGTTCAAATTGCCATGCCAATGTCTTAAATTCCACTTTAGCTTTTGGGCTGCACATGCATATTACAAGTATGATTTTTTCCTGAGTGAAAGCAACATTCACAGTTAGAATTTTGTTAGCTTGAAAGAAAATTTTCCATCCTGCTCCTTCAATGTGCCTTGTCACTACAGTTGAAAATGATCACTTACCCCATACACCTATTAGAAATTTGAAAAAAAAAAAAAAAATTCAAAAACATTTTTTTTCTCCGAACAACGTTCAACTGTGTATAGCCAGCTTAACAAAGACTGTTCCAATGAAATATTTATACATTTAAAAGTTTGACCCCAACCACATGCACATCTAATCTGAACATGCAAATCTAATCTTTTGTCCGTGAAATATTCACAGTATCACCGCCCATGTTTTCTACTATTAATTTAAGTTTTTGTGTGATGTTCAGCATTCTCAGTAGTTCAAGATATGCCAACCCATAAGTAATGTAGCATTGCTTCTGCAGGCTTGCAGGAAAAAAATCTCCAGTAATGGATTGCCAAGTTAAAGCTGCATTCATATGCAAAGAATGTTTGCGTGTACCTTGAAGAGAGACGGATATTTTTCATTGAAAATCCTCTCACTAATGTAGCATAACAATCTCATTTATTTCACTGAGCTCCCATTTCTCTCATTTCTCTTGTTAAGCAAGTCACTTAAGAGGTCAAAACACATAAAATGACCGGCTTTACACATGTGAGAGACCCAATAAGTAGGTCTACAGCATCATATGGGAGTTAAAAAGCAATGCCAGCGAGGTGAATAATGGCTCGCAGTCTTTGTTGCACGCATTCATGTAAACATGCTTCAGCTAGCGTTAAATACCAGTTATGTGCATAAACAATCACTAGTTTCAGAAGAGGCCAAGACTTTTCTGGGAAACATCTGAATTGCCTGTGTAATGCCTGAATATTTTCAATCCATAGCAGCCAAAGTTCAACTCGGGGCACAAAAACTTTTAAATATATTCCTCAAAAGCCACAAGGGCTATAAATACACTTTGTGTGGAGCAAATTCTGCACAGCACATAACCTGTACGGAAGAGAAGCAGACCTGTGGGATGGGCCAAACAGACCCCACCCACTACAGGATACCTGCAGAAAACTACAGGAGGGGGGGTGGAGACAAGACCGTTCACTCTGCAGAAGAAGAGAGAGCAGCAGTGAGCGGTCTTTATTACAGAGGTAAAGTTTCACATTGGATTACGGCACAGATCTGGAAGAAATACACAAATCACACCAAGATTCAAGTAAAAATACGCATGACTCTTATAGTTAGACAATATTTTTCTACCCTGGAGTTCAGCTTTAAGTGTCAACCTCGGTTTTTAAGTCAGTTTCCATGTAATATTTTAGGCACAGAAGTGCTATCTTAGGGCTCATGCACAGCACAACATTGTGCACCGACACTTGTTGCACTAAGCAGCCCATTCAAAATTATAGGGCTGTATGGTCAAGCAATGCACCCAAGTTTAGAGTAGGCACAGGACCATCCAGCACTGTGCCGCGCTATAGGGCATGTTTTGATACCCTTCATAATAAGTAGCACCCATAGGTGTGCCCAGCCTGTTGCATTAGGGTGTGCACCACAAATCTCAAATACACACGCCTTTCTCTGCAGCCTGTGAATGAATGAGAAGTGCTCTGTGCTGAGCCATTCTGAAACAACCCCCACAGCAGCTGGGGGGAAGAGGAGAGAAGGGAAGCCAGCAGCATTGCAGGGGTGGGAAAAGTGCAACACAGGGGTAAACCTGGTCAGTAGGGGGAATCCACACATAGTAATTAGGGCACACCCCCTGCGCACGCCTATGGTAGAACTGCATCACACCAAACACGCGTGTTACGGAAACACACGTTACTCTAGTGTGCTGGTGTAAATGGGCCCTTAAAGGCTCATTTACGCTTGCTGCGGCTTCAACATGCTTTTATGATGTGAAAAAGTAAAGCAAACACCGCACTAATCCCCAACCAATGAAAAATAAATGTGATTAACACTTAAATAGGTTAGGTGTGATGAATAAAAAATAAATAATAATTGGAAGAAGCGGCAGCTAAAAAATGTGAGATATACACAACAGGACTAAATAATACAAAAAGCCGCGCTAAATATAATAGTATGAATAAAATACCAAGAAGTGAAAAAACAATATTGATCATTCAGTACCGTATATACTCGAATATAAGCCGAGATTTTCAGACCCTTTTTTAGGTCTGAAAGTCTACCCCTCGGCTTATATTCGAGTCACCGCCGTCTGCCTACATAAACAGCTTGTCATGCAGACAGACGGCGGTGTTTAAAAGCCGCACCGCCTCCTCCCGCCCGTCCGTGATAGGCGGACACTAATTTTCCCAGCAGTACAGTGTTCCGCCTATCACGGATAGCCTGTCATTCTCATCTCATGGACGAGGATGAGAGACGGTCCGTGATAGGCGGAACACTGCGCACTGATTGCTGGGAAAAAAGTGTTCCTCCTATCATGGACGAGGAGGAGGAAGGGGCGCGGCTTTTAAATTGTAATGGCGCCGCACACGCTGTGGAGGGGGACAGAGCGGGACCACAGCGGGACCACATCGGCTGCACGGACCCCGGACACACGGACCGGCACAGGTAGGCTGCAATGGGGACACGGGCTGCAATGGGGACACGGGGGTCTGTACAGGGGACATGCAGGTGGGCATTGCTGACCCTTTTTCCACTTACAGTAGCTGCTGCATTTTTGCCCCTCGGCCTATACACGGGTCAATACGTTTCCCCATTTTTTTGTGGTGATTTAGGGGCCTCGGCTTATACTCGGGACGGCCTATACTCGAGTATTTACGGTATATGTGCAAATTCAAATAAATGAGAACCACCATTGAAAGTCCAGTGAAGTCTTATGTGGCTAAAAAAAAAATCTTATGTATAACAATATGAAGTCCAAATTAGTGATTGAAAAATCCACCAGATACACCGTGATCCACCACCACTCTAAAGATGTGTTTACCAGAGGGCAAGCTTAGATAAGCCTGTAATTCAGTGATATCGGGATATGACCTGGACCGTCAGAACTTAGCACCAATCCAAATCTCCACAAACATGATTGACCAGGGACCAGAATTTCTGCAGTGTTTCCCCTTCAGATCAGCCTTAGCATGTGAACTCTCCAGGGATATAAAGCCAGGAATCGTTCAGCAAGCAGCATGTAAATATATGAAGACAAGAGATGCTCCCATAGTGTGATACCAGATAAAAAAATTATTAAACAAAGATAAAAAATCCTACTTACACAAAAGAAATGTGCACTAGCAGAAGGTAAAATAAAAGTAAAATACGCCGGCCGGCTAGCAATCCACCCGCTCTCAATGCGGAATTCTGGGGAATATATTGTCTTCATATATATTGTCTTCATATATTTACATGCTGCTTGCTGAGCGATTATTTTATTACTAATACTAGAATTCTACTATAGCTTGTAGGCGGAACATTTGACCGGAAATGTACGATTGCGGCATCGTACAGTTTAGCTGCTCCGTCGAATCTTCTTAGATTAGAACATTACAACAGACATCATAAGCCTTCAATGACAGATTCGACCTTAATTATTTAGGATTTTCAGACGAATTAATTTTTTAACGAAACAAAATAAATAAAAACGAATTTCGTGAGTAAACTAAATAAATTTATTTTTCGGATGAAAACTAAGTTTCGAAACAAAATATTTCAGTGTGCACATGTCTACATATTAGTGCCTCCTCATCAGTGCAGCCTCATCAGTGAAGGAGAAAACTAAATTTTAGAATAGAAACAAATAAAAAAAATAAAAAAAAATATCGGTCTTTTTTAGTTCGTTTCGAAAAAAATAAAAACCCCAGTGGCAATTAAATACCACCAAAAGAAAGCTCTATTTGTAGGAAGAAAATTATAAAAAATTAGATTGAGTACAGTGGTACATGACCGCGCAATTGTCATTCAAATTGTGACAGCGCTGAAAGCTGAAAATTGTCCTGGGCAGGAAGGGGGAAAAGTGCCCGGTATTGAAGTGGTTAAAGACGCTCCTATCACTACTTCTAGAATTCAGATGTGCAGCAGTGTAATCTATCCAATCATGGCCAATACAGGACAACTGTGTTTTTATAACACATCTGCATGTATTTAGGATATACGATTAGTAAATATAACAGACCTTGGGCATGACCAGCCTCGCCTTTTCAGCGATCTCTGCAATTAACCCTATAGCTTGCTTATTCTGTGAGCTACAGGCAGCTCTCAAATGTTATGCCTCAGCTGAAATCACTACTATGTTTATTATTCGTTCTCACAATCCTCATCGCACATTACTGTATTATTTTTTTGGACATCGGCCTGCTTTCTGACCTTGAGCACCAACATCCCTGTATATACATTGTTCAGTGCATCCTTAGGCGGTAAAGAAGATGCTCTCCCCCCACTAGATAAGAGCCGATGATTCATTACTGTGCCAGCACACATCTCTAATTTTCTGGAACCACTGAAGTGTGAAAAGTATGCCAACAGAAAAAAAATTCCTGTAGCTCATAGCAATCAATTGGATATCTTGTTAGTAGCAAATTGGATGCCATGGGCCACAAGGAATGTTCCTTATAGCACAATTTTCATACAAGCGCCGAGAGCTACCGCTGTTCTGTATAGCACCGACTACAGTCACAGGGGCTACATCAATGTATGAAATAATTGCATCTGGCTGGATGCACTGGTAGCAGAAGGAAATAATAATTCTGAGTTGTTGCGCTACACATGTTGTCATCAACACACCATCCGGCATCCTGGATGCGAGAAAAATTTGGGGATTCAAAGCATTTTAAGAGCCACTTAGCCCAGGTACATTGAAAACTGATGGTAGTTTTATGCAGTTTAAAGCACTCAATGAGCTCGATTACATTTTATATGTAGAACATCACTAATTTAATGTATTGTAAAATGTTTTGTGCGCTCTGCATTAAGAAAAAAACTACAGATATTTGCTGTCTGGAAATCGTTTAAACAGTACAGAACAGGTTTCATTTTTTTTTTATATTAAAAATGTTATTGCATATATACACAAGGGTTTTTCAAAAAGTTTCCGCACTTCCTTTTTAACTCTTAAATATAAAAAAAAAAGTGCAGAAAATTTTTGAAGACCCCTCGTTCATATACACGCACAGAAAAAACCCTGTCCACAGCAACTAAAAAGAACACCATCATAAAATGCTATCCAAATAAGGGGCCGCACACTGAAGATGTTCAACTCCAGCCAAGGTTTATTACAATGACACCCACCTGCCCAGAACCAGTGGCAGCGTTAGACCTGGAGGGAAGACTTAGGCGAGTATGCCTAGCTTCACAAGGCAAGAGGAAAAATGGCTAGAAGCATGAGCTAGAGGGGAGGGAGGGATGGTTAAAAAAAAAAAAAAAAGTTTTAGCCTGTATTGGGACTTTAGAACACCCACATTGCATTATGGAATGGGTGCGAGTGTCCATAGAGACAAACCAATAGTGTGTAAAATCACATTTATTGTATCTTATTTCATGATTGTTAGATGAACTCAACCCCCTTCACCTTCATCAAGCCAGTCTGTATTCTCTTTGATTCTCTGCAAGCAGTCAGGTGCCAAGGCACTGGAGTCCGTTCTTGTACTACTGTATTCCTCCATCCTAATAGCGGGCCACACACCACAGTCGTTCAACCTCCAGCCAAGGTTTATTGCAATGCAAGCACACTGCTCACTTCCCCCTCAGTCATGCCCCCAGAATATTTCACCCACAGCAGGGGTTCCCCATGATTATGTCCTGCTGTGGGTGAAACATGTTCAGGGCACTCAGGGCAATCATGGTACACTAGACCTTGGCGGAACCAATTGTACATTTATGTGGCATGACATTTGGAAATAGAGTGTAAATGTTCCTCAAGGTATGTGCCTACAGCTTATTAAGTCAGCTTTGAGCTAGTGCTGCTACTTGGTTTACAGAGAACATCTGCCATGTGGGTTGGAGATATTTATGCATCTGCTGCACTGAAACCTAAAATCTCAGTATGGAACGTTTCTTTCAAGATGGCAACCATTACTGTGTGGTTTGATTATGGAGCACAGCAAACTTTTTCCCCATATTGACTTTATGCACCAAGTTTCCTGAAGAAAGTTTTGTTCTTCTGGCCAATATTACAAGGAGATATTTATGCATCTGCTGCACTGAAACCTAAAATCTCAGTATGGAACGTTTCTTTCAAGATGGCAACCATTACTGTGTGGTTTGATTATGGAGCACAGCAAACTTTTTCCCCATATTGACTTTATGCACCAAGTTTCCTGAAGAAAGTTTTGTTCTTCTGGCCAATATTACAAGGAGATAATCTCCCACTAGTATAGTAAATAATGTTTCCTTTAGATAACCAAGGCTCATTGTCTATACATTTTCTATTCATCCACAATGGTGGTACAAGGACTTGCTGTTCTTCAGGAATCTTAACAGACGTTGTTGGTATGCACCTAATTTAGAAGGTCCCCGATTTACTCAACAATGTTACTACCACATTTCCGACTTATCCAAGCCCTGTTTCTTTACTTGATAGAAGCCCCTTATAAGATGGGAGTAGAAGATGAATAAGACAGCTATACAGGATATCATACAGCACTGCAGGGCAAAGAATACTCCTTTCTTCTTCAAGCGTACCAATATTGCACAAGTATTGCTAGTTATTATGTAATACATGTTGGAGCACATTTAAACCTTGCTGTCTTAGAACTTGTCACTGATCCCCGTGGCAGGGATGCTACCACCAGCACTTTTATCAGCTTGAAGTTCATAGATTTTCATTTGTCTTGGATTGGAACGTGTAATGAGTAGAGGCACAAAGGACCGTTGTGAACATTTTCTTTGATCTACAATACTGCATACTTTGCTGAATGCCTGTTGTGTGAAGAGAAAAGGACTAGAATTATCTCAACACCAGAAGCAATCTTCAGAGCTAAACCACAACATGCCTGGAGAAAGAATGGCATCTGGAGGATGGCACATCACTAGATAACTTCCCTATTTCCATCTCATCACAAGAGGAAATGGTCAAGAATCAAATTCCCACTGAGACCGTCTTTTATCTGGTGCCGTAGGATTTAAAACAAAGAAAAACTACACAGAAATACTATGACCCACGCAATTTAAAAAAAGACATTATTAAATATGGCCACTTGCAACACATCCTACAGCTTCAGGCATTTCCTTCACATTCATATAGTATAAAATAAAGCTTTGTTTGATATTGGGGTAATTAGTTCTTGAAAGAACTGAAAACCACATTCTTTGCCATAATCACATATACTTATTCACAAAGTTGTGTGAATAAGGACAGTTACTGTAAAAGGTACCCATGTTCAGGAAAACAACTTATTAAAATTATTATTTTTTTTATTCGTTCCTAGAAGAGGAATAAAAAGGCGGAAATCTTCCAGTGGTAACCCTGATAACAATGAGGAATTGAGCAATTCTTCTCACTACCTGTTTTGGCTATGGGACAAAAAGTGAAATTAAATCTCCACAATGGGACACAGATGGCCCATTGGCCAAAAAAAAACAAACTGACAGGACATATAGCCCTTAATTACACTATTAAAAATGAAAAAAGTTTTGGCTTTAGTTCAAATTTAAAGCTGAAGTTTAGGTATAGATATTTTTGCAGTTTGGACCAATGTAACTATGCAATGTGCCATACCTGTGGGATCCTCGTGGAAGCCGTAGATCACTGTAGTAGGCATGGCTACTACAGTAAAGAGGATGGGATGAAGCGCTAGCAGGAACCACTTTTAAAGTAAATAAGTAGGTGGACAAGAAATGTTAGTGGTGATTTCTCATAATTTCTAGTTCTAGTTGGGAGGGTTTTTGATCCGTTTTTTTTTCCTTTTTAGGTCCAGACATATTTTATAATTCTGGCAGAGGTTGAAAGCGACAGCCAGCTCAGGAGAGCAGAAGCGACACTGAGGTAATGAGAACAAGGGGAGAAAGAGAGCAGTGCCGCCCTTATGCCCCGTACACACGGTCGGAAATTCCGACCGTGTGTACAGGGGCTAAGAGTATTAACTTTGTAAACAGCAGCTTTAATTTTCTTTAACATGCACTCGCATTATGACAGTGGTGATCAGGCATTGGATTGTGGTGTGGTTCAAGAGTTTCCTCAGCTGTGCTGTGTGATCCTTTGGTCCTTACAAGCTGGGCAACAGTGATTCGTCAGTCCCTGGCCGCTCCTGTGGCATCCGTAGCTCCGAGGCGGAGGGGTGTCATGGCAGGCACATCAGCAGATAACTTCCACGGGGCACGTCAGACGCTGAAAGTCGATGGGCGTGGCTATAGCCAAGCCCATCGACTTTCAGGGGACTGACGAATCACTGCTGCCCAGCTTGTAAGGACCGAAGTATCACACAGCACAGCTTAAGAAACTCTTGAACCACACCACAATCCAATGCCTGATCACCACTGTCATAATGTGAGTACATTTAAATAAAATAAAAGCTGTTCACAAAGTTAATACAAGTTAGAGCGGCGCTGCTTTTTCTCCCCTTTGCAGCTACAGCAGTCACTGTAGTAGCCATAAAGCCCTTAGCGAACATAGGGGGTCCCTGGTTTTCATGGATGCCATTCAGAGAACGCTTTACATTCTGTCAATTAATACAAAGGGGGTTATTTACGAAAGGCAAATCCACTTTGCACTACAAGTGCACTTGAAACTGCACCAAAAGTGCAGTCCCTGTAGATCTGAGGGGGACATGCAAGGAAAAAAAAAACAGCATTTTTAGCTTGCACATGATTGGGTGATAAAATCAGCAGCGCTTCCCCTCAGATTTACAGCCACTGCACTAACAAGTGCACTTGTAGTGCAAAGTGGATTTGCCTTTTGTAAATAACCCCCAAAGTGTTCTCTGAATGGAAAAAGGTGGAGAGGTGGGGTGGTGACATCATGATCTCCGCCTCATCCAATTTATTGGAAAAATGCAGAGGGCTTTCAATAGTGACTGTGCGGAGCAAGTAGCCAACCTCCTGTGGTTACTATACAGCAAGGCAACCACTCGGCACTGGACCAAAAAGCTAGCAATGATCACTGCAGTAGCATTACCTACTATGGTGATTTCCAGCTTTCATGGGGGATCAGCCAGCTATGGCACGTGCATGCATACCTACATGGATCTGAGCTGGACCAATGTGGCAAGTGACACACTCAGGGCTCCCACTGATTCTGATTCTGCATTATGGTGAGTTGAAGTATTTCATTTTATATTACAATTTAATAATAGAATTAATGCGCTTCAATCACCCTGACACCATAACAACCATGTTTGGAATATCTTTATCTGCTGATTGCTAAACTTTCTAGAATACACATATTTCTATTGTGGTGTAGGATCTGGGCCTGCTGTCCCGACACACGCAACTGCATACAGCAGGAGGCAGGAGCACAGAGCAGAGTGGGCGGGGCAGAACGCTCAAGCGCCTGTGAAGGGACATCGTTTTTGGCACATGAGGAGGCTCTGAAGTCTGACAAGAGGTAGGGAGTGGGAGACAGACTGCCATCTGTTTTGCACAGTTCATTTTTTTTTGTGGGGGGGCTGAATACAAATGCAAAAGATTTGTTATTTTGGTACAAAACAACTAATTTCTGGCCTCCACCACATTCAGCATGCAACAAATTCAGTCAGTAGATAAGACCATACGTTGTCCTAGTCTTGACAATGAAATGAACAAAAAGTATTCATCCAATTACTATCATGTGATCTGAAATTCATACACAATTACACAGTAATTTGAAATAAAAATGAACCGTGTAAAATAGGCACCTTTAGAAACTATCTGTGTAAATGAAAAAAATCTCTGGGGATTAGACTACTACACACTAATGGTCAGCCCTCCATATCCCATTATTCATGTAATCAACCGGAATACTAGCTGCTTCCAACATACAATAAAATAGACTTTATAACCTAACACATACTAGCTAGCAGCATGCACTTGCCATGAAATTATAAACAGCTAGGGTCAGTCTCTCCCACCTGTGCTCATTTGTAATCCAGAACAATTAAATACATTTCTACAGGTTATCTTAGACCCTTTTCACACTGGGGCGTTTTTTAGGCATTTTTTCAGGCACTTTAGCGTTAAAAAAGCGCCTGTAAAGCGCTTGAAAGAAGCCTCATCTGCAATCCCAATGTGAAAGCCTGAGTGCTTTCACACTGAGATCCCTTTCACACTGGGGTGTTTTAGCTTAAAAAAAAGCGCCTGTAAAGCGCCTGAAAGAAGCCGCAACTGCAATCCCAATGTGAAAGCCCGAGTGCTTTCACACTGAGGCGCTGCGCTGGCAGGGCGTCAAAAAAAAGTCCTGCAAGCAGCTTCTTTGCAGCGCCCCTTCCCATTGAAATCAATGGGAAGCGCCTGCAAAATGCCCGAAAGGCGATTTTGGCAGCAGCGCCTTGTGGGCTCTTTTAACCCTTTATTAGGCCACTAGCAGGGGTTAAAAGTGCCTCACTAGCGCTCAAAAAACGCTGGTAAAGCGCTGCTAGTTTAAGCGGCGCTTTATGAGCGTTTTTCGGGTGCTGGCAGTGTGAAAGGGCTCTTAAAGCACTTGGGCTTTCACATTGGGATTGCAGATGAAACTTCTTTCAAGCGCTTTACAGGCGCTTTTTTTTAAACGCTAAAGTGCCTGAAAAACGCCCCAGTGTGAAAGGGACCTTAGGCAGGCGGAATCAATTGTCAAACAGTATTAAAAAAAAAAAAAAGTACCTTTGTGTAAAGCCATAGCAGAAGCTGCCCAACTGCTAGCCACTTTCTAGCTCCAATTTAGGGATGTTGAACCCATTTATTTTAACCAGAATGAGATTTTCCAATTGTCTGTCATCAGGAATACAGCATCTTGCCTGATATTTTGTTTTGTAAAAATCCTCTGAGGTCTAGATCTACCAGAAAGCAATGTTTCCAAGGGACAGTGCTAGGACCAGTACCAATATTAGGACCAATTTTTTCCTAAATGATCAACACACTCAGACTGGGACTAGGAGATGCATAATAGCTCATCATATTTTCTGATGGAAAAGTTGACTCCTGGCATGTATAAGATGCTATGAGGATAATAGAGGGTCCGGTTTACTTGGGACTGAAGAAATTTGCAGCATGGTGGAATCTAATGCACTGGATGAAAATTATATTTATTGACAATAATTCGGCAACAGGAAGAGGACAGGTCAGCCCAGTGATGAAGATTTCTACTGAATCCAGTAGCCTGTACATGAGACATATTTCATTACAGGCAAAGTTATATATGTGGTACTTTAAAGGGATGTAGAGAAGAGAAGACTGCAGATAAACAGGCTATCCTTTATTTTTCCTGTGTCACTGTAAGGTCTGAAGGAACAGCGGGAACAGTGAAGGGAGACTAGAGCGTCGCTGGACATCATTAGTACTCTGGAAAAAAATTAAATAACCTATACATCCACCAACTGGAGATCTACCGCGGTGCACCCACCCCCACTACAGGATATTTTCAAGGCTCTTTATACTCCTAATGGAGGTAAGCGCTCTGAGAATTCAGCTTTTGCAAAGATTTATATTATTATTACTTAAGAATTTGGTATCACTTTTCAGAAGAGAAACTTCTCTCGCATGTTAGGATACTTTGTGTTACACTTTATTGGACTTTATTACCAAATTCATTATTTATTTTTAGATTATTATCACCTAGGAATTTGCGCGGATCACCTTCCCTCATTATATATATGTTTATTGACAGTTTTTTAAATCTACAAAGAGACAAGAGTAGGACATATATATACAAAAGAACATACAGTTCAGGGTATACAGTGACCTAAGTAACCTACATTTCCAAGACAGAGTAATTGAGCATGTCAATCATCTCCACACAACTCGAACCTCATCTGTAAAATGATCATAGTACTGCAGAACTATCCACAGAGGCAGAAAAATGTCAAATGTATTAGGACAAAATAAGGGATATAGCAACCCTCTAAGTTATGAGATATGAGATCCCACACTGTTGTACTGAAGACACTATTGGAGTATGTAGGTCTCCATGGGGTCACCTATTTAGGTGGAAAGCCTCTTCTAATCCATTATAGAATGCATGCCAAGTAGGTATGGTTATGAAGAAATAGAGCAGAAGAGTAGTAAAGAAAGAGCAAGAGAGAAGGGAAGAAGAGAGGGGGATGGAAAGTTGGGAAGAGGGGGGGTTACAGGGAATATGGAAGGGACCAGAAATGGAGCCCAATGCCATCCCCAGCCTAGAACCTGTTTAAAAAAGTCAGTACAGCAGTGCGCCACCAAAGAGAAGGGCCTATCAGTCAAAATACGTAATGAAGTTTGAGGAGTGGTGAAGTAGTTCCAAACAGTCCACATGATCCCATAAGTGTCTGGATTCCCAGCAGATTATTTGTTCCAGGTGACTCGGAGTCCATTACTGGATGGAAATTAGACCATCTTTTAGGGTCTAGTTTAATGTCAAGGTACATTAAAACCCAATTACGGGCAACAAGTGGAAGCATTCTGTATGCTACCTAATGCTATCCAGCAGATAATGCAGCTTTGCTAGAGACAGAACGCTCATTCAAAATAAATTATTGTAAATTCTCTGATCCAATGCATCCAGAAGTTCATACAGGGTCAGGAGGAAGGCAAGAAGGCATATACTCTCCTGACACCTGGGCTGTAAAACTGATCTTCCCAACAGTTTCAGGATCAGATTAAAGAAGGTCTGAAGCTTATTTGGGGAAATTATTTATTTATTTTTTAACAAGCCAGCATGTTCTAGGATCAAAATATTGTTGCCAACTGGTCGACTGGTACACTACAATTAGGACTTGATGGAACACAAGCACTGACCAATTAGGCTATGTTCCCTGTAAAACGTGAGGTTATAATATATACATTTTGAGTGTCCATCAGATTATTCAAGAGTACCATTTTAGTTGTTAGTGCAGTCAAATTGGATATTTAGTTCAACTATTACAAAAATAAAGTAAGCTGAGGTTTATCTGTGTTTAGCATAGTGGCAATGTTTCCTGCATTTCTCAGCAGTTCGCTGAATGATTTTACTTGTTGCCTAGAGATGCAGCAGCACTCCGTTCTATTTATCCAGATTATCTCTTGTATAAATGATCAAGGCATACAGAAGCAGAAAGATAACACCTGCAAAAAAAAAAAAAAAAAAAAAAGGCGGACGTCAGCCCCCCAACTTTCCTCAGCACTCAAAATTCAGCCCCAAGGAATGCTCGGAAGTTGCAAGATTAGCAATTACTGAAGACCTCTGCAAACAAGACTGCACTCTAGTTTACACAAGTAGCATCATGTCATGCTGGTAGTGCTTTACATGTCTCTACCCATTTCGCAGAGCACTGGCAGAATCGAGACACACTCTTTTCAGACTAATTTCCCAGCCAGTTAAATACTCTGGAGGATTTAGAAATTTTCTTGTAATGCAAGCTCTACTTCCGAGCAGCCATTACTACAGCAATTACGATATCATATATAAAAACATAAGTATCCGTGGGACTGCTTCTGCCAGATTAAACACATACGCGTTCAGTTAAACATACTACAACGGTTTAATCAATAAGACCTTTACTTTAGGGCCATTGCATTTTTTACTAAGAAAGTCAATTACATCGATGGGCTGATAAAGAAAAATTGATCCAAGATGTTGCCTTTGCCATTAGGTAAAACGTTATGAAGGGTTAAATAGGAAAACGATTACAGTTTATCTACTCCCAGCAGGGCAGAATGTTACAAAGATTAAAAACCATCTCCCATTACTTTATATGGGCCGATTCCTTATAAACCGCTTGATGCGAGCAATGAAGAGGAAAGGAAGGGAAGAAAAAAAAAAAAAAAAAGCCAACAGCTATTGAAAGCAAAAATCATCCCACTTAGCAAGAACGGAGAGAAATTGTCTGCTTTAATCAGGAAAATTGCACATAACCGTTACAATGCTTTGGCGGGCAAGGAAAAATGTGTATATATAAATAGATGAATAAAGACCTCTTAGAAGAGGTCAGCAAGCACAAATTGGCAGTCTAATGGAAAAGATCCTTACAGCGCACGTGCATCTACAAATAAACAAAGACAGATGCTTTACGAAGATTCGTCTGACGAGTCTGTGCGTTTGGTTCACAATCCAGCCAGGATTGAAGCTAAGGGGGCACGAGTCTCTGAGTGACTGCATGACTGAAGAACAAGGGGGTGGAAAGGATTCAGAGCAGAAACATATTACGGAAAATAAACTGAATCAATGTGTCTGACCTCTCGCAGAGAGGAAAAGTGACAGCTGAGTTAATGTGATGGAGCCAGAATCTTCTCCATGGATTATGATGAAATGGAAGCGTGGGCGAGTGTAAATAAGAGCATTCCCAATATCCTTGAAACAGATCATTACACATGTCAGGCAGGCTCACGCCATCTGTGTGGCAATGTTCCACACATCTTCCAAGTTCCCACAAGAGCTCTCTGGTTTTACAAGAGCGTTCATGCTTCTGCTGTGAAATACAATACTATTGTAATCGGAGATTTATTTTATGGAACAACTGCTGGCATATAACCAGATAATATCTGGGAATAAAAAAATATATATACGTGTGTATAAATCATTCACAGCATAATACGCCAGCTGCCTGTGTACACTCAATATTGCTAATTTTCCTCAAATGTTCTCAGCAAATTTGTCTCAAAGGGTTAGCCCAATCGCCAACATTCTTCTGAATGTAAAAGATACTACCACCTCCACCCATCACTAGCACGCTATACATGGGGTAAGGAGTATTGCGATCATTGCAAGCTATTTTGTTTTTGAAACTAGCTAGCAAGTGAAACTAAAAGTTGAGTCTACGTGTTCTCTCATCTCCTCTTCCTTCCTTTGGTTGTATCCTCTTTCCCCTACTCTTTACCTTCTCTTTCTCCATTTCTGGTCCTATGAGCCTATAGTTGATATGCCACCAATGAGGTCATCCCCTCCTTGACTTTTCACCTTAGAATGCCTATTGGGAAACTGCATTCTCGCCGCTCATGGCAGTAACCCTTTCCATTTAATACATATTCATTGCCTTTTATTTTTTTTCCAACATGACTATTAGCAGTTAGTTTCCATAACCCTATTTATTTTGCCTAAATTTATTTTATTCATCACCATGTTTTTCGATAGCCCCCAAATGGTTATAGAGCATACACTTCTGACCAATGGCTTAGTTTCCTGTGGAGATTCTTGATGTATGTTGAAATATTGGGAACAATTGGTTTAGGAGTTGGATTCATGATAACCTCAGCTTCTCTGTATATGTTTAATCAGCGGTTAGCCCTATCAAGTGGAATTGCCCCTGTTTTTTTTTTTTTACACTTGGATTGTCTAAAGCCGAGTTTTGTGCATCTTCATACTTGTATTCTCTCCTACTTTCACTAGATAGTTGGTCTATGAATATCTCCATGTATCTGATAAGCACATATGCTTTACATACAGATGTACAACATGTTTTTTTTCTGTAATTGAGGGCTGAGTCACTACCAATTCATGCGAATGTGTGGCTACGTCTTTATATTTTCTTGTCATGATATCTTGTAACTTTGTCCTTTAATTTTTACATTCAATAAAAAGATTATGCAGGAAAAAAAAAAAAAAAAGAAAGGAAGTTGAGTGAGTGGGCAATTCACGGGAAATTTTAGCAATTCAATGGAAAATGACCCAACACATTAAACTCTTTGAACTGGTCTCCAGTGGGCAATGCACAAAAAATGTTAGGTGTTCACTGGAAAATTACCCAACCACTATGAAATCTTTTAACTCATCTGAAAACACATATTTGCCATTTTGTGCAGGTAATGCACATTCTACAGCTAGTTCGCAGAGAGCTAGAATAGCCTCTGTTACTGTAAAGTATTTAGCCTAGTTACAACAGACGAGTCCCTATTACGTCTACAATATGAATGGACACTTTTTGGTTACCTTCCTATTGCCGTTCTTGTTGTGTACACGACATAAGGGCTGTATATAGGTATAAAAATAAATACTGTAGGAAATCTAGGCCTACTGCCACTTACTAAGTCATCTTACTTGTCATCTTCCAATAAAAAACAACTTCACAGTAATGGAAGAGGCTTTCATAATCATAAAGCATTCCTTTTGCATTAATAGGCTTGGATGATAAAAACCTGAGCAAGAATACTTAGAGAAAAAAATTTCACCTCTCATAACAACCAGGATTTACATTTCATGATGTATAACTATAGAAGAAATAGGATTACCGTCATAGACAATAGCGCCACTATATTTCAGTTATCTGCTCCAGAAGTTAGTGTGTGAGAATTCTGGCTTTCACCATATCAAGTTTCACCAAGACATTGACAAAACAACTTTGACAACAGCAAAAACATTTTTAAAATGAATTGAATAGCAAAACTAAATAAGAAAAAGTCTGATTGGCCTCTTCGGACAAAGAAACTCCAGGGCTGTGCACTTTTCAGCCTTCTCTGCAAATTTGACATTCCACCTCATCAAATTTGCCTAAGCCAACATCCTCCACCTATATTATATTCAAAGTATTAAAAGTCCCTCGGGGCTAGGATACACTTATTTACAATCTATTTAATCCGCAGATGCATTTAAAAAGTTAGATTTGCTACAATGTAGCTATTCAAACTTTTGCAAATTTGAGTAGTAGGTTCCTGAACCACCAGAATCCATGGCATAGCTTTAGGCCCCTTTCACACTGGGGCGGTTTGCAGGCGCTATTGCGCTAAAAATAGCGCCTGCAAACCGAGCCGAAACAGCTGTTGCTGTGTCTTCAGTGTGAAAGCCCGAGGGCTTTCACACTGAAGCGGTGCGCTTGCAGGACGCTGGAAAATGTCCTGCAAGCCGCATCTTTGGCTCGCTGTAGGAGCGGTATATTTACCGCTCCTATAGCGCCCGTTTCCATTGAAAACAATGGGGCAGCGCTCCGAACCCGCCCGCAAAACGCCGCTGCAGCGGCGGTTTGCGGGCGGTATTAACCCTTTTTCGGCTGCTCGCGGGGGGTAAAACCACCCTGCTAGCGGCCGAAATGCGCCGCTAAAAACGACGGTAAAGCGGCGCTAAATATAGCGCCGCTTTACCGCCAGCGCCCCCAACGCCCCAGTGTGAAAGTAGCCTTATACTGCTGCAGTGGGACCCTGTGCTACCTTGAAGATTGATGGTTTACACCAGATTTTGGAGAGAAAAGCACGCCGATTGCACAGCTGTGTGCTGGGCTATTTAGTTGTGACCTGGCTATGGCTCAGGGCCCCACCCAACAGACAGAAGTCTGTTCATGGGAGTCAGGTGGACTCCCATTCCTCTGCAGGAATCAGAGGCTGCATGGGGCAGCCAGAGCATGCATGTCTGCAGGAGGTAGATGTACTTGGTGACAGAGCAGCAAGCAGCTGATCAGGAGTAAGCTAAGAGAGATTAACGCTAGGAAACTTTGTTCTGAGGAGCAGACCTAATGCCTAGGCTAGAGGCCTGAAGCAGCTGTGTGGCAAGAATGTAAGCCAGGAGGCTAAAGTATTGAGTGTGCATACAGTAATGGTGCAACCCCCTGTGTGGGCTACTGATGTCTCATGAACTTTAAATAAAAGTGGCCTACCAGGCCATTAAAAATACAGTTTTGGACTGGCGCACTCATTAAAAACATACCTACCGCTTGAGTCTGATCACCCCAACCTTACAATATCCAGTGCTACCCAACTAGCAATCAGCTAGTTACCAACCATGGAAGGGGTCATTTAGGTTGACCAACCACAAGAAAACCCTGAATTAGCACCCTTAATCTCAAATTCTAAATGGATTTGATAACTCTACAGATAATACAGAACAACCATTTAAACAAGGATTGGTAAATTGGGGACTTTGGGACAAGAACAAGTTTCACAATTTTTACACTTTTCAGCCATATAAAGATGAATGTTTCCAACTACAGGATTGTGTTGGGAAAGACAAGGAGGCAGGCTTACCTGAGGTTCTCGGTCTAGCAGAAAGTTTCTGGATCTATGAGGTGTCAAGGATCTTTTCATCACAGCCCGATGTTGAAAATGATAATAGTCTCCAAAAATCTAGACAGAAAGATAATAATCATTACAATATGCATTTATAATTTGATTGCCATGTAATTATTATACTAGCAAAAAAGCTCAAAACATTATACAGTAAAACCTTGGGTTGTGACCATAATTTGTTATAAAAGCGAATTTCCCCATAAGAAATAATGGAAACTCAGATGATTCATTCTAACAACCATTTATTCATAAGTTCTTCAGTTTATAGTCCATATAAAAAGATTATAGCAATGCGATTTGTTGATGGACATTTTATGGTTACGCAACCTATGAAAGCCTCCACAAGGCGATTAGAAGCAAAATCCAGCAGGAGCTACAGAGTATAAAAGAGAAGAGAGGCGCCTCTAAGTGGAGCAATATGGTTACATTTAATGAAGGTACAACATTTAGCAACTCACATGGTTGATGATTAAAAGAGGCACATCTAAGTATGCAGGCATCCGGGGTAAAGCTGTCCACATAGACCATGCGCTGCACCACTGGCTCTCACCGATGTCAGTCTGCAATCGTGACCGGGAGGATTACCCTGCAGTAGAGCGACATGAAAGCGAGGCATGGAAGAGATGATATCGATGGCGGTGCAGAGGCCAGTCTATGTGGACAGATTTACCCCAGATGCCTGCATACTTAGATATGCCTGTTTTAATCATCAACCATGTGAGTTGCTAAATGTTGTACCTTCATTAAATGTAACCATATTGCTACACTTAGAGGCGCCTCTCTTCTCTTTTATACTCAGTTGTAAAAGTGACGCTACTTGTATATCAAGACATCGCTTGTTTATCAAGTCAAAATGTATAATAAAAAATAAAAAAAATTGCTGGTCTTGCAAAACACTTTCAGACCAAGTTACTCTCAATCCAAGTGTAGCGCCGGGCTCCTGGCGAGCACGCGCTATGTGTTTTGGAAATTTAATGTTCCTAAAACCACAGTTGGGTTTTAGGGTTAATTGTACTAAATTATGGTTTCAGTACCAGTCTGGCTGTATTGCACTGGGTTCTGCTTGGCCATAGGTGTTGTCACCTCTGGTAAGTATGAGAACACAGTTTGGCTGGAAGCATGGGGTGCCAATCTTTCTCGGAACCAACCAGTGAGAGTGTCGTCTCACTGGTTGGCACTCAACAGGAGGGAGGGGCCTGGAGCACCAAAGAGGGACCCGAGAAGAGGAGGATCTGGGCTGCTCTGTGCAAAACCAATTGCATAGAGCAGGTAAGTAGAACATATTTGTTATCTTTCACAAAGGAAACAAGACTTTAGTTTCACTTTAAGATATCTTAAACACTGAGGCTTAAGTATATGCAAAATAAACGTTTGGCTTCTCATGCCATCTGCAATTCTTTTTTCTTTACTCATATTAAAAAAGGAAACCTTTCAATTTGCCAAATATGTAAACCTATTGGTACGTTCACACTCCAGTCAACGGCTAAGCTTATCTGTATCACTAACCACTGGCAGCTGATGTACATATCAGTGTGCCTGTTCTGAAGGCTTCACCTTCTTTACACTGGGGAAAAAATACAAGATGGTGATGCCCAATGGGGAAACAAAAGTCTCTGTGGACAGTTTTGTTTGGCAATTAAGCACCAGTGAGCCACTTAAAAGCAAACACATAGCAGTGGTTTGTGTAAACATTGGCAAAGTGAAGGTTTGTAAGATTAATATTTTTCGACCTGAAAATTGACAGCTAGAATTTCAGCTGCCGTAATGAGGAACCCCTTTAATGCTTTATAAATGTAAATGTATTATAAAACTATGGCTGTATTGTACAATTAAAACCACAGATTAAAACACAAAGCCACATCAGAATCTGAAGGCGTTTGTTTTTCTATGTGCAGTATCATGTGTTCTCTCAGCGAGTAATGGCTTCCAAGAGCAAAGCTGAAATACAGTATTTAGTTAAAAGCCGTCATATTCCAGTTTTGAACATTGATTAGCAAAATATGAGAAAAGTTAAACATGGAGAATGCGCACCAGAAATGCAACCAGGAGTACAGCCATGCCTTAGATTTCACATTAAGTGGGGAGGCAACCCTGGAAAAAATCTGGATTTGTAAGCCGTGCTTTTCTTTCCCTCTTTTCTTAGGGATGCTGGGATGTATCTGAGCTGTTTTGATTGGTAACATTCTGGCACCTGACTGCTTTGACCAATCAAAATCACTGACCAATACCGAAGGAAGACCACAGTTTTCAAATCCCCGTACTTCTCCACCAACTGTGTGGGCAGTGACAACAAATTATCTATGGAGGCAAGTGCAGCAGGGACTGGGGATGGGGAGGGTGGGGAGTGTTTGTTTACCTTTTCACTTTTTGTAAAAGGTGAACTTAAGGCCACTTTCACACATGCGGTCCCTTTTACACAGTGTGCAGGGACCGCCATGTCATCAGCTGGCTCAGCGGGGATCAGCTGAGCGATCCCGATGAGCAGCGGATCTTCACGGGGCGGATCAATACGGATCCGCCCCATGTGAAAGGGGCCTTAGGCTTCATGTACACTGCTGCTGGTAAAACGGACGTTTAGGAGCAGTTGGGCATTTTATTTCAGCTGCCCCTGAATTCTCCTATGTTATCTTATCAGTACATGTACACAGGGTCGTTTAGTAGTTTCTAGGCAGTTGAGTTTAGAAGCATTTTTTGGAAAGCAAATAAATTCATTCAGGACGAATGTTCAGAGGCATTTGAGATGCCAAATGCCTGCAACAGCTTGTAAACACGTTAACTTGCATTTAGATACGTTTAGTTTTATAGGCGTTTTTAATGGAGATACCATTTTAGCTATTTGAAAAAAAAAAAAAAAACGCAGCATGTAAACACGCCAAAACAAAACGTTTTTAAATGTCGTTTACTATCTGTCAAGTTAAATCGTTCAGGGGAGGTTGTAAAACGCCCTGTGTACATTAACGTTTTTACAGCAGCTGTTTTTGATTCTAGATGTTTTTTTCTACAGACATTAAACTCGCCATCATGTTATCCTATGTGTCCATGCACACATAGGCTGTTAGCAGTTTTGGGCAGTAAAAAACAAAACTAGTGGGTTCTGAGAGACGTTTTTCAGCTGTAAAAACACTCCAACACTGATAAACGCTCAAAAACTTCGCTCACCAGCGGTTTTTAATCCATTGAAAATGTTTTAAAAAGTCTTCAAAAAAAATCGCTAACGTGGAAAAACGCTAATAAACGTTATTGCAAAAAACGCTGGAAAAAGTTGAAAAACTCACTGCAAAGCTACCGACGTTTTTATAACGTTATTTTAATGTCCAGTGTACACGAGGCCTTAAAGTTAAAAAACGTTATTTAGTGTAGTTATGATTATTGTGAAAAATGTGAGTGTTATTTTCAGCACATATGCCCCCTGGAGGTAATAATATTATGGCCAATAATGACCTTTGATTTCTGCTTCCTACCTCACGTTGCCAAAATTCTGAGTTATGGTGGCGTTACACAACACAAAAATTAAATATTTTACATTTCTAGAAAGATGACCTATGAATATAGCAGAGAAAATGTATTCAATTGTAAATAAATGAATAAATATAGGTACCCTGCGCTACTCTAATAGTCTGATAAACTTCAGTTTGATCGTTTTTGGCTCTTTCATGTCGTTTTTATGAATGATATGTATATTATTAGGCATGTATATTTTTATTAGGCAGCAATTGTGTGTTCTACTTTGCTTTATTTTGGAGCCACTTGATCTAATCCCATGGAGAGATAGAGACCAGCATGTGGTTCTTTGGTATTATGGCGCCGTGTGAGATGTTTACATGGCGTCATGGCAACCGGCCCGCAGTTGCTGTATGCAATCGTTTTTCCCTAGGAAAAAGGTAGAGTAGCCTGCTGGATAGCCTAGCCAGTCTACAGACCTTAAAGAGGAAGTAAAGCCTATGTAAAAAAAACGGCACCTGCAAGGCAGAGGCATAATGAGCTAGTATGCTCATATATTACCCGAGAATGAAGCCCCCGAAGCGGTCCTCATCCACGATCTTCTGCGCCCCCATCAAACCCGGAGTGACATCCGGGTCTCGCTGCTCCAGCGCTGTCATTCGCTGGAGCGCGATGACGTCACTCCCGCGCATGCGCACAAGGGCATATCGCCGTGATCTCGGCATGCGCAGTGCGCCTGCGCGCCGCCGTCTACGGCGCATGCGCCGTAGATAGCGGTGCCTTTTCTTTTCTAAATATCTCCTAAACCATGTAGGTTTAGGAGATATTTATTGGACCTACAGGTAAGCCTTAATCTAGGCTTACCTGTAGGTCAAAGTGGTTTGTAAGGGTTTACAACCACTTTAATCCCATAGAAAATATGTGGAGAGAGCTGAAGATTCGAGTTACCAAACATCAGCCTCGAAACCTTAATGACTTGGAGAGGACATACAAAGAGGAGTGGGACAAAATCCCTCCTGAGATGTGTGCAAACCTGGTGGCCAACTACAAGAAACGTCTGACCTCTGCGATTGCCAAAAAGGGTTTTGCCACCAAGTACTAAGTCATGTTTTGCAAAAGGGGTCAATTACATATTTCACTCATTAAAATGCAAATCAATTACCTAATTGATAACTTTTTTTGAAATGTGTTTTTTTTTTTTTTGTTATTCTGTCTCACTGTTAAAATAAACCTACCATTAAAATTATTGACTGATCATTTCCTTGTCAGAGAGCAAACATACAAAATCAGCAGGGGATCGAATATTTTTTTCCCCCTCACTGTACATTGTTTGGAATCTTTTTATGAATTTTGGATTTGCACATTGTTCAAGACTGGATGGGACTTTACTAGTATGTGGATCACATTTTCCTGATTTGTATTTAGCTTATGTGATTAATATTGATTTAATCGTATTATAATGAGTTATCACAAAAAATGTTTTATCATTTAGAAATGATCACTATTTAACTACTAATAAGGTGTAGAGGAAGCGCTTCACCATTGAATGTAATATATTTATTCAATTATGTTGCATTTTAAGGCAATGCTAAAACAGATGCAGTGAGGCAGATTATCGGACAGAATAAAACCTACCTCCATCACTACTTAATTGTGCATATGTTTGGTGTGAAATTTGGTCTCATCTTGAGAGGTAAATCTGTCTAAATTTGAATGCAGGGGCCACAGAAAAATGACTGCATAGACTTTACTACATAATAGGCAGTCTGATTTGTGTCCAAATGTGTCAATTTTTTTGATAAATATTTCCCACTATTTTTTTTCTTAGAAAAAGAATACTGAATGCAATAAAGCAAAAAAAGTTTGCTTTTATATTTTTCCAGATTTTCTTAGTTAGAACTATTCATATTGAATGCATTGAACTGCTAAGGCATGTCTGTCTATATCATAGGAGACAGGATGGTCTGTGCAATAAAGCTCACCAATGCAGCTAAATCAGAGAACAGATTTCTTAGCTGGAATTGCATTCATTTAATTGATACATGCGTACTTGACAAGTCGGGTTAAGTGTCAAATGCAAATCAGTTGGCTGTTGTGGTAACTTATTGGACACCTAGAAGACAGGTAGAAAACCTCTAGAAGACCTGCCTGCCATACTGTGTGATAAATTGGAGAGAGGTGTCTACAGCACAGCTACAAATCTTGTGCAGGTCACAAAAGGAGCAAAGAAACTGAAAGCTCTCATATCAAAGTTTTAAATTGGCAGTTGCATACTAGAAACCAAATCAAGACTAGCAAAATAATAAAAAAAATTGAAAAAAAACACACATTCAAAAGAAAAGTTATTTCAATTCTATTTCAATTTGAATGTACTCCTATAAACAATCCCAAAAAGTTTAGTCTAAGCAAATTGATCAGGAAATTGCAGATGGCTGCCTTGAAGATCATGGTAGTACAACATTCTTTATTCATATCTGCTTTAGTTCTTCTAAATGACCCCCTAAATTTTAGTTTACACCGATACTTTGGTTTAGATATGTTACTTATCCCATCTCTAAACCAATCTACCAGTAGACATGTGCGATTAGTTTCGTACGAATTTCCGTAAATTCGTACATTCGGGAGGATCCGAAATACGAATTGCTATGCTTCCAAATTTTGTACGAAATACGAAATTTCGTTTTATGAATTTCGGATCCAAATTCCGTTACACTGTGACAGGTGTTTTGTTGACCAGAGGTTTTCTTCTGCTGCTGAGTGAGGGTTGGGAAAATTACCTTTTTTTTTTTTAATATGGGGGTGGGAGACTGGTACTGGTCGTCGATGGGAGATTCAGAATCGGATAAAATAAGAATGTTCATTAATTACGATTATTCGTTATGATGAAGTTAAAAACCCAGGAAGTCATCACAGCACAGGGATGGTGGGAGCCCTTATAATGATAAATTCATTACAACGAACGTTCGTAATTGTTATGAAAACGAACGAAAAATACGAATTAACGGTAAATACGAAACAAATTTATTGACGGCACACATGTCTAACCAGTAGATTGCAGATGGCTGTCTTATGGCAGTAATACAACATAATTTATTAATTTTAATAGGAAACGGCTAAAACACAATCACACATAGGGGTATAACACATGCCATCAGGCACTGCCATAACACAGTACCTCTGCTTTTTTTTACAACTTGGTCTTCCCTGTCATTAATGACCCTTGGTTAGCAATGGTCTGCATTCCATGCCCACTAAATAGTTCCTAATGGTCCCGATTCATCAAGTTTCAAGTACCACTTTAAAGCATGCTAAAGTAGCCTCCTAGTCAACATTATCAAGTGTCATTTACACATGTCTTTGAGCTGAACTCCAGCCTTGAACAAAAAAATGACCCTTGCAGAGGGGGCCCTTTGCACAGATTGAAAGCGTTATTTGCTTGTTATGTCTAGGATTGCTGGAGTAAGGAGAAACATTTACCCTATTCCATGCTCCGGCAGGCTTCCTCTACCTGTATCACCAGGTTTCTGCACGTTTGTGCCCCCTTCACATATTATGTGACCACACACACATGCCAGAGCTTGGGGAAGAAGAGTGCTGGAGTGTGCTGTAACAGGGAATAGCCCAAGTAATACAGCCTCTTCATTAAACCCTCTAGAAATAGTAAGCATGCAAAAGAGTGTTTTTTTTTTCCCACCTGGAGTTCAGATTTAAGCGCAGTTTTTCACATCCTAAATGCCATTAAAGCTCCATTAAATAGGGGCACCAACTGACCTGCTCTTAGGCTTCATGTACACGGGACATTTTTACAACCTCTCCTGAACGATTTAACTTAAAAGATAGTAACCCACGTGTCTTACATGTCGCGTTTAGCATTTAGAAGAGTTTCTTCAAAATAGCCAAAAATGAAAAAAAAAACGCCTGTAAACGAAATGCGGCTAAATGCGAGTTGCCGTGTTTAGAAGCATTTGGCGCTAAACTCAGATTTTGAAACCATTTTTTTGCGTTCCAAAAAAAGCCTCTAAACTCAACTGCCTAGAAACGACTTAAAGACCCTGTGTACATGTACTGATAAGATAACAGAGGAGAGTTCAGGAGAGTTCAGGAGCAGTTGAAAAAAAATATGTCCAAATGCTCCTAAACGTCTGTTTACCAGCAGCAGTGTACATGAGGCCTTGTCTCATTAAAGCGGAGCTCCACCTTAAAGTGGAACTTCCGCTTATCGGAATTCTCCCCCCCCTCCGGTGCCACAAATGGCACCTTTCAGGGGGGAGGGGGGTGCAGATACCTGTATAATCCAGGTATCTGCACCCACTTCCAGGACTAGCTAGCCGCAGCTGCCCCACCCCTATCCGAAGATGCTGCCCCCCCCCCTTGTGTCTTGGGGAAACACACAGTTCCCAGGACACAACGGGGACTAATAAAGATGCGCAGCACGACTCGAACATGCGCAGTAGGGAACCCGGCAGTGAAGCCGTTGCGGCTTCACTTCCCAATTCCCTGACAGAGGATGGTGGCGGGGGCAGCCGAGAGACGATCGATTGCTCGTCATCTTCTGCCGACACCGCTGGAACCTGGAACAGGTAAGTGTCCATTAATTAAAAGTCAGCAGCTGCAGTATTTGTAGCTGCTGACTTAATATTTTTTGTGCAGACGGACTCCCTCTTTAAGCTAGGTCTGCCTTTTCATCCAAGCATGCAATTTGTCCCTATGCAACGTTGCCTTTTTTTCTAGTTTATGTATCCCAGATGCTTGATTGCCAAGTTTCTGCTGAACTTCTATTTAAAGATGTTGGTTAGGGCAAATTTAACTTTGGAACAGGTCTAGTAACTTAGCAGGGTAGTAGGCCTTGAAAAAAAAAACAAAAAAAAAAAAGAAGAAAAAAAAGAAAAAAAAAGGAAAACATGGTTACATGCATCTTGGCAGCGGTTTTGGCAAAGATCTGCTTAATCAGCTGTTTAAACAGCACTGCCAAAGCTGTCGTCACTCAAGAAAGTTGATCAGTTTCATTCAGTGAGCTTCTAAGGTCAAGGAACAAAATGGATCAGCTGCATCACACTGAAGAACACAGAGTGCGCTCAGAGGTGGCAGCCGGCTTGCCAGTTCTGTGAAAACAGCAAATTAGCAGGGGTTCAAAGTGGGAAGAATGCTTGCTGATCAGCATATAGTTACTATTTCTGAAAGTAAAAATTCCATCTTTTACCACTGTAGATCTTCAGGTGCTTTAGTGAAATAAATCTCTAAGGTTGCTTTTGGAGTGGCTGCCCCTATAGGTGCAGACTAAACCCCTGTTTTTAATTCATAATGTTAGACAGGATAAATTTGGTTGTTTGCAGGCTGGTCAGTAAACTGAGCTGGGAATTTCTCTGTTTTTTTTATGTTGCATGCGTTGCCGGGTATAGGTATACCTGCCAACTTTCTGGAGATGGGAAATGAGGGACATCCATTAGCAAAACTACATAGGCATAGGACCAGTGGCGGCCAGCGTAGCTTCTCAGACCCACTTCGATTGGCCGGGAGGATAATTAGTGTGAGAATAGCGAATATTCATATATGTGTAACACAACTGGGTGGGCTCGGAGCGCAGTGCTCTTCGCCCCGAGCCCACCCTATTTTGAAGCCTATTAGAGCCCCTGGCTCTAATCACGTGCTTCATCTGGCGCCTTGCATGTAGATAAGGGGGCAAACTCATGGATGGGGGGGGCGGCGCCCGTGTGCCCTTTATGGACAGGCCGCCACCGCATAGGACACACCCCTGACCCCCCCCCCCCACCCACACACACAAATGAGAATAATACAAAAAAAATTACTGGTTAAACCCACAAGTCTTTTTTTCCCACTACTATTCATTTATCATGGCTAATGGAATTTACAGATGCAGCAATTTAGAAATCAGATGAAAGGTGTAGCACTGGGAAACACTTTTAGATAGACGAATAGTGCATTTTATATACAACTATATAAATCAGAACAAATATAAGGAACAAATCAGGAGGAAAGAGGGTCAGAGGGACAGTTCCTCAAAATCGGGGACAGTTGGGAGTTATACTGTACTATTGTGCTTCATGTTAGACCAAATATCTCCAATAACTGTACGGCATGTCGTTATTCAAGTCATATTTGCTGGGATGGAATAGCAAACATAATGGGTTTTCTATCCAGTAAGATTTCTTGTAACCTTTCATGGTGGTCAATGTCTGCAGACATGAGAATGACCCCTTAACTGGTCCAAAGTGAACCAGGCCTATGGTACATAAAGCATCCCATTCACATCTATTCATTTAGGCACGTCAACACTTGTACCACGGGTGAGCCACTGTTGGGTGGCACATGGGTGTAGTGGTTAGCACTCTCGCCTAGCAGTAAAAAGGGTCGCTGGTTTAAATCCCAACCACGACACTACCTGCCTGGAGTTTGCATGTTCTCCCTGTGCCTGTGTGGGTTTACTTCGGGAACTCAGGTTTCCTCCCACACTCCAAAGACATGCTGGTAGGCCAAATGGCTTCTGTCCAAAAAAGTGGCCCTAGTATATGAATGCGATTTGGGGACCTTGGATTCTGGGCTCCGTGAGGGTAGGGACTGATGCGAGTGTGCAACTTATGTGTGGAGTGCTGCTTAAATTGACGGCGCTATATGGGTACCTTAAAAATAATAGATGAGCATCTTAACCACTTCCCACCCAGCCAATGCATATAAAAACGGCCAGGTGGGCGCTCTCTCTTGAGTGGACGTTCAGGAACGTCCCTCAGAAGGAGGGAATCACGTGCGCGCCTGCCCATGCAGCGGCGCGATCCCGATGCGCTCGTGTCACCCGGACACGGTGCATCTCTGATAGGCAGGGGGGCTCTGTGATTGGCCCCTCTGATCACATGACGGCCGTGTCCAATCACAGCCGTCATGTGATGTATGCACAGAGCCGGTTGCTAGGCAATCGGCTCGGCTCTCCTTACACGGAAGTCGTCGGTGAGGAGAGGGGATCGCTGCAGCCGGCTGGTGATCACCAGTCTAGTGTAAAAACACAACACACAGTATAAACACGCATGTCCCCACACAATGTCCCCAAAACACGTCCCCAAATAATAAAAACACCTGTCCCCCACATATGTCCCACTAAAATCACATGTGCCAATGATTATCTGCACACATGTCCGTGATCACCTGCACACATCTGTACATGATCATTTGCGTACATATGACTGATCACACGAACCAATTATTATACATTTAACAGAATTTTTTTTTACCAAAAACATGTAGCAGAATACATTTTGGCTTAAATTTATAACAAAATTCTATTTTATTGGATTTCTTTTAAAATAGATTTCTGCTCTTTTTTCCTTATATCACAATTTTTTTTAAAACGAAGTCGTAAATACATACCACCAAAAGAAAGCTCTATTTGTGCGAACAAAATGATAAAAAATGTTATTTGGGTACAGCATTGCATGACCGCGCAATTGTCATTGAAAGTGCGAGAGCGCTGAAAAATGGTCTGGGAAGGAAGGGGGGCGAAAGTGCCCTGTATTGATGTGGTTATTGAGAGACAATGTATAGGGATAGGGACAATTGTAGACACGCACACCCACACCTTACTCAGGTTGAACTGGATGGACTGGTGTCTTTATTCAACCTAACTATAACTACGAATACAGTGCTTGTTCATGTGTGACGTCCAATTTTGACACATTGATGCGCTGCATAGGGATTTTTGAGGACAATGGCAGCATATGAAAAGGCATTATAATTTACAACACATAAACGCATTAAAATATGCATGGAAAGGTTTGAATCCAGCCTTCAAGTCATTATAGGAGGGTAAATCTTTCACCAAGAATGCTGGGAGTAGAGTGATCTGCCTATTTTTTTTTTTAGCAAAGACCTGCCACCATGCTCCGCTCCATGCTTGCAAAGTGAAAAGTTAATTTTACTGTAAAGTCTCTGCAACTGATCCATGTGTTGCAGCGATTTTACAACATGCTGGAAAAACCAGAGAGTGCGATAACCGGCAGTTCCAGTATTCACTCTTATCAATGCTCCTCATGACCCAACTGTCGCAGGAAATGCTCAAATCTGTTGCTAGACTTTGAAATCTCTATATATGGGGTCAACAAAATTAGGATTTTAGACAAAAATCAAACCTATCCTTCAGTAGGAAAAAGAAGAAATATGTTTGCAATCTGCTGTAGTATGAGGTTTACAGTTATTTTTCATTGCAATTAATTATTCTCCAATGAAACCCATTAAAAAAAAAAAAAAAAAAAAAAATTGTAAACAAGGACAGAAGCAAATTTTACCCGAAGATACATCAACGCCAGAAAAAGAGAAAAGCTCTGAATAGTGAAGGCAGATGTATTTCTTTGTTCTCTTTGTGTCGGTTTTCAGCTATACATTAATGCGTCTAGAACATACAGAATGGTTTGGCGATCAAAGCTCTCTATACCCGTCGCTGTGCTTACAGATAAACAAGCTTTCTGAACAGCCGCGAATGCCAGTGTCTGGGCTCCAGCAGCCTCCAATGAATAGAACGCGGTGAATACAAGACAATGGGAAAGGGTACAGTGTTTATTTTTAGAATATACAGAATCAATTTAGTTTTAATGACAGAAGCTTTTACACTCAGAGGCCATAACCCCTTTTTATACATGAACTCGAAAAAAGGTACATGTGTTAGATGGGGCTTTGGAATGTAACTAATGACCCTCCCAGCAAGCCTGGAAAAATTATTACGTCTGACATCCGCCACAAAACCTTCGCTGCATCTGTACGCTGGCCAACGCTTTATTATCCTTCATACCATGTGTTAACAGAACTAAAATTATGTTTTCAAATCTCTTCCCTAGGGGCATGCTTGGAAATTATGTGCTTTACTTGACCCCCGGCCGTTAAAAAAAAAAAAAAAAAAAAAAAAAAAAAATGTTGTAATGTCTATTTGTATTTTTTCTTTTTTTTTTTTTATTAAAGCGGAGCTGCACCCGCACCAAAAATATTAAAAGTCAGCAGCTACAAATACTGCAGCTGCTGACTTAATAAATGGACACTTACCTGTTCCAGGTTCCAGCAGTGTTGGCAGAATGTGACGAGCGACCGCTCGTCTCTCGCTGCCCCCGCCGCCATCCTCGGTCAGGGAATCAGGAAGACAAGACGCAACGTCTTCACTGCCCGGTTCCCTACTGCGCGAGTCGCGCTGCGCATCTCTATTGGTCCCCGCTGTGTCCTGGGAACTGTGTTTTCCAAGACACAACGGGGCATCTCCGGATAGGGGCGGGGCAGCTCCGGATAATTCGTCACGGAAGTGGGTGCAGATACCTGTATTATACAGGTATCTGCACCCCCCTGAAAGGTGCCTATTGTGGCACCGGAGGGGGGGGAGAAATCCGATAAGCGGAAGTTCCAATTTAGGGTGGAGCTCCGCTTTAAAAACGTAAAAGAATGCATGCATTTCTATGCATTTGTGCATTAATTCATACATGGATCTTAAAGTGATTCTAAAGGCTTTTTACCTTCATGCATAGAACCTTCTGTGTTCAGCCCACCTAATTCCTACCTGAGCACCCCCTGATCCAGCGTTATTCACTATAGCCTCGGCTGTCCTGGGACTCTCCCTCCTCATTGGTTGAGACAGCAGTGGGAGCCAAATCACAGCCAGTGAGTTAAAGCGGTTCTGCACTGACTTAACTTTTTTTTTGGTGCATGATTCTAAATGATGTCTATGTTAGAATCTACTTACTTTTTGAAGCTGCCAGTCTCTCCATCCGTTTTTAGAAGCCTCGCTGGTTCCCACGCATGCGCACGGGTAACAGCCCCGAGCTCACGTCCTTAAAATCTCGCCAGATTTCGGGTCGGATGTCCGCAAATCTCGCCAGATTTCGGGTCGGATGTCCGCAAATCTTGCCAGATTTCGGGTCGGATGACCGCAAATCTCGCCAGATTTCGGGTCGGATGACCGCAAATCTCGCCAGATTTCGGGTCGGATGTCCGCAAATCTCGCCAGATTTCGGGTCGGATGTCCGCAAATCTCGCCAGATTTCGGGTCGGATGTCCGCAAATCTCGCCAGATTTCGGGTCGGATGTCCGCAAATCTCGCCAGATTTCGGGTCGGATGTCCGCAAATCTCGCCAGATTTCGGGTCGGATGTCCGCAAATCTCGCCAGATTTCGGGTCGGATGTCCGCAAATCTCGCCAGATTTCGGGTCGGATGTCCGCAAATCTCGCCAGATTTCGGGTCGGATGTCCGCACTGACTCCTGGGATAAATGACACCAGATCCCAGGAGACAGTGCGAAATGAAGAGGAAATGACGCTGATCCCCGCTCAGAGCCCGCCCCCTTCTTCTCCATGCCCCCGCATGGAGAAGAAGACAGATGAAGCCAGCATGAAAGGTAGGCTTAAAATATGCAGAATTATGGCTAGAGAAGCCACAGAGACTTAGTTTATGGGATGGGTGCATAACCGCTTTAATGAGGAGAGGGGGCAGGGCCAAGCCGAGCCACGGCTCTGTGTCTTATGGGCCCATAGAGCAGCGGCTTCAGAGAAAGCAAACAGCGATGCCCCCAAGGCAAGTTGCTTTCAATGGGGACTCTGCTTGAGGGGGAGGTGCCAGGAGTGCCAATGGGGGACCCCAAAAAGCAGAGGATTGTAGCTGCTGTTTGCAAAACCACTGCACTGAGCAGGTAACGTATACAACATGTTTGTTTTTTTAAATAACTTTAATACCACTAATATAGTTTGAGCCTAAAGAGGAACTGCAGTCTGCTCACATAATTTGTAATAAAAACATCTTTGCCATTATGAAGCTTCCCGCCGACCCCTTTGCATATTATTTTATATATCCTGTGCTTCTGTATATGCCAAATATGCGGCAGAAATCTCCCTCCACAAAGTCTGGTTGCAGCCATTTTAACTGTGGGCAGCTGAAGCTGCTGCCTGTTCACTTCCTGGATTTACACAGACACACACCTCCAGCTCTGCAGCTTACATTGGCCCTCTTATGACTCACCCCCTCCCTTCCTGGCAAACTCTTACGAGAGGGAGAGAGAGAGAGAGAGAGAGAGAGAGAGAGAGAGAGAGAGAGAGAGAGAGAGAGAGAGAGAGAGAGAGAGAGAGAGAGAGAGAGAGAGAGAGAGAGAGAGAGAGAGAGAGAGAGAGAGAGAGAGAGAGAGAGAGAGAGAGAGAGAGAGAGAGAGAGAGAGAGAGAGAGAGAGAGAGAGCGCTGTGTATGATGTCATAAGCCTAGGCTAATGACCTGACAAGAAACAAGAAGTGGGCTGTATAAGGTATTAACTGGCAGAAAAAATAATGTTTTACTATCCAAAGTTAAAACAACAACAAGGGCAGAAGATTTAATAGATGGAAAGTTTAAAAAAAAAAAAAAAAAAAAAGACTGAAGGTCGGCTTTAATAGTTTATCAAGACTATCAAGTGAAACATCTGCCCATTCTGAATCACGCCAGGACCTTCTGCAACTTATTGTCCGATCTGGTCAATTGGCAAAAGTGTTCCATGTGTGGTAAGGTACTTTTATTCCACTTCTCAATGACAGCAGGAAGAACTGAAGAAGGCTCCACCATGTTGCACAGAGATTTTTCATCAAGCTACATTAGATCCACTTGGAATCACTTGTTAGCACCCCGCAAATGGCCCACAAATAAGGGGCAGTATAACTGTCGATGGCCAACCCAAGGTTGGTTATACATGGGACAATTTTACAGAACATATATGACCAGATTTGCAGGGAGTTCAGGAGACAAAACAATCACACAGTCTATGCAAGACAGAAACGGAAGATATCAACCACACTGTCCGTCTTTTTAAAAGACCCATGCAAATTCTCATTTAGAACTCCAGGTAATAACTATACACAATCCATATACTCAATAGTCTGGAGTGCCAGAGATTAAAAAACCCATAGAAGCTGTATGAAAAGAGATGATATTTTTTTTACTTTTACTCACTTTGATGAAGAAACACCATTCAACATTCATTAAATTTTAATGGATATATTCTGTGTATAGAAATCTTAAGTCAACTCATGAAACTATTCCAGAACTTTAGCATCATTATTTTAACAATGGCAATACTTGCGGGGTAGGGCTGGTTTAGTAACCAGTGTTTAAAAAACGAAAAAAAAAACTAAAGCCAGGACCGTTTTTAAGGCAGGGCAAAGGGGGCAGCTGCCCTGGGCCCCATCATTATTGTGGGGCCCAAAGCAGCTGTCTCATACTTGCCAACTACCCTGGTTTAAAATCCCTTATCCCTTGAAGTTTTATTCCCATGCGGTGTCCTGATATCTCAGTGTGAAGTTCTGTTACTAATGCTGCCCAGCTTTGCTCTAAATGATTCAGAATTTGCTACAGTGTACTGCCTCCTAACTAATCCCCCCCCCCCCAACTCCCAACACCCCCCCCCCCCCCCCCTCACTGCCACTGATCACAGGAGTCCTAGGATTTCTAGGAGTTTTCTATTGATGGGTCCCCTCACCTCCCCAGTCCATGGTGTGCAGGCAGTGATGTGATGAGATGATGTGCTGTAACCTCCAGCAACCAATCATTGAGCGGTAAGGATTTGCAGTAACCTCTAGGAACCAATCAGTGAGCAGTATAAAATGTGCAGCAACCTCTAGCAACCAATTAGTGAGTGGTATAGATGTCTAGTAACCTCTAGCAACCAGTGGTCAGTATTGATGTACAGTAATCTAGCAACCAATCAAAAGCAGACAAGCAGGGGAAAAAAAATAAAAAAATAAAAAATAAATAAAAAGTCATGTGCTGTAACCTCTAGAAAATAAACAGTGACCCATAATGTGTGCTGCAACCTCTAGCAGCCAGTCAGTGAATGGTAATGATACACTGTAACCTCTGGCAACCAATCGCAATTGTTGCCTGATCTCATTCAGTAAACTGATTTTGAGTCTAGCTGCTATTTATTGTATGTCTCAAAGCATGTGGAGAGCGAAATTGCAGGGGGGCCCCAAGAAAATGTTTGCCCAGGGTCCAATCAATATTAAAGACAGCCCTGACTACAGCTGGGAGTTTCTTTTTTAGCTCCAATACCTGGCTGGCTCCTTAGAAGCACACACACACACACACATACACACACACACACACCTGTAGTGTGCATTAGGTCAGCAAACCCTTTCTTGTTGAGAATGTAAAGCTGAGTTATTACAACCATTGGCTTGCATGGATAAAAGTGCTTGGTCACTAAACCAAAGTGTTCGTGCATGGAGATGGTTGTGATGGAACCACATTTTGGAGCACCTTGGTCTAAACACTTTCTAAACAAAGGGCCAGTTTAATGTCCTTTAGACTTTAGGGGGGCCAGACTGTGGCTAGTGAGTAAGCAATGCCCCATATTTGGTGTCAGTGGGAGAAACAGTGCCCCATTGTTGGTGTTTTTTTTTTGTTTGTTTTTTTTGAGGCATGGTGCCCCATAATGGTCATTGGGAGGAATTGTGCCCTTAATTAGTGTGAGTGGGATTAATAGTGCCCCAATGGGTGGATAAGAGCAAGCTAAGGGCCAATTCTGGCCCCTGGGCCACAGTTTGGAGACCACTGATTTAGACGATCCATGGTAACGTTACTTAAAAACAAGGACTGCTACAAAGAAGCAAGGCTGTGAAACACATCAGATAGCCTCAAACATATACCAAGCTCACACCCTTCATCTCCATGTCCTGCTGAGTAGAGAAGACAAGGAATAATATGTGCGTACCATCATTATGAAGCAGCATTCCTACGAACTGCTAACTCTAGGCTCGCCATTATTAAATCAAGGTTCAATGGAACCCTGGGGTTCATGCAGAGGTTGCTATGGGCCCCTTGAGTAGTGGCCAATTGACCTCCTATCTGATGGTATCTGTGTAGTTTTGGGGTAAATCACACTTGGCAGAGCCAGCAGCATGACTTAACTTTTTAGCTGTCTGTAAGGGGGCATTTTGACCATGACTGTAAGGGGGCATTTTGACCATGACTGTAAGCCCCCGTACACACGATCGGACATTCCGACCACAAAATCAGTCGGATTTTTTCTGACGGATTTTGTCCGAAACTGGTGTTGCATACACACGGTCGGACAAAGTTGTCGGAAAATCCGATCATTCTGAACGTGGTGACGTTCATTGCCTACGACGGAACTACGTAGAGGCTAGTAGCCAATAGCTTTGGTCTTGTAATTTGATCTGAGCATGCGTGGCACTTTGTCCGTCGGAATTCGCTACACACCATCGGAAAAAGTCCGATCGGATTTTGTTGTCGGAAAATTTGAGAGCAGGATCTCCGACGGAAAAAGTCCGATGGAGCCCACACACGGGCGGATTTTCCGACAACATGGTTCGATCGGACATTTTCCGTCGGAATTTCCGACCGTGTTTACGGGTCATAAGGGGACATTTTTTTCAATGATTTTAGCAGGGGTCGCTCAAAACCAACATTTCAAGGGTTTCTCTTGAACAAAATAATTGAGAAAGGCTGCTCTAGGCTATGGTGGAAGGCTGATGTAAAAACCCAAGCTCAATAGATTTGTTTTAATAAGAGGTTTAGTATTTTTACAAGCCTATATGGATTGGGGAACCTATATTTGATTCCAGCTAACCCAGCAATAGAAATAGCCACTGCACAGCAGCAAGAACTGGAAGAACAACATTTGTGAAACCTGAAACAGTTTTACTGAAGAACTGGCAGCCAACGAGTTACATCCGGAGGCCTCTCTAAATCTTCACCAATTCTTTCTACAACCAGCAGCCACAGGAAAAAAAGGTTATATCAGACAGTATCAAATCACAACTGTACATGTGCTGACCCCTAAATGTATTACAATGTCAAGCCTTATGAAATATCGTCAACTTCCTATTTCCCAGCATATCCCACAGCTGTGCCTGCTGACTTTCAATCACATAGCACTCAGTGTAGCGGAGAGATTACCGTCCTAAACTTTATTGCCAAAAATGTATTACTTCCAAAGCAAAAGGGAAGAAAATAGAAATGTAGCTTCCAGATGTGCACAGAGTCCCTCGACACACTTGTCTTTGTACTCCTCACCTGGTTGCCACCACAAACGCTTGACACCATCTGAACCAAATAAGTTTATCTTGGTCTCATCAGACCACAGGACATCGTTCCAGTAATCCATGTCCTTAGTCTGCTTGTCTTCAGCAAAAACTGTTTGCGGGCTTTCTTGTGCATCATCTTTAGAAGAGCCATGCAGACCAATTTGATGCAGTGTGCAGCGTATGGTCTGAGCACTGACAGACTGACCCCCCCACCCCTTCAACCTCTGCAGCAATGCTGGCAGCACTCATACGTCTATTTCCCAAAGACAACCTCTGGATATGACGCTGAGCACATGCAGCTTCTTGGGTCGACCATGGCAAGGCCTGTTCCGATTGGACCCCATCCTGTTAAACCGCTGTGTGGTCTTTGGCCATCGTGCTGCAGCTCAGTTTCAGGGTCTTGGCAATCTTCTTATAGCCTAGACCAGTGGTCTCCAAACTGCGGCCCGGGGGCCAGATGTGGCCCTTGGGGCACTTTTCCATCCACTGACACCAACAATGGGGCATAATTCCTTCCACTGACACCATAAAATGGGCACGATTCTTCCCACTGACACCAACAATGGGGCACAATTCCTCCCACTGACACTAAGGTTAGGTCATAATTCCTTCCATTGACACCAATTATGGGGCACAGTTCCTTCCATTAAAACCAACAATGGGGCATAATTCCTTCCATTGATACCAAAGATGGGCCATTATTCCTCCCACTGACACCAAAGATAGGGCATAGTTGACTCCAACTGGACGCCAGCATATTTTCTACTTCCACTAGCCCTAGTCTGGCCCCTCTAAAGTCTGAAAGACATCAAAGCGGCCCTTTGTTTAGAAAGTATGGAGACCCCTGGCCTAGACCATCTTTATGTAGAGCAACAACTCTTTTTTTCAGATCCTCAGAGAGTTCTTTGCCATGCGGTGCCATGTTGAACATCCAGTGACAAGTATGAGAGAGAGAGAGACAGAGTATGAGAGAGAGAGAGCGATAACACAAAATTTAAACACACCTGCTTCCCATTCACACCTGAGACTTTGTAACACTAACGAGTCACATGACACAGGGGAGGAAAATGGCTAATTTGGCCCAATTTGTACATTTTCACTTAGGGGTGTACTCACTTTTATTGCCAGTGGTTTAGACATTAATGGCTGTGTGTTGAGTTATTTTGAGGGGACAGAAAATTTACACTGTTATACAAGCTGTACACTCACTACTTTACATTGTAGCAAAGTGTCATTTCTTCAGTGTTGTCACATGAAAAGATAGAATAAAATATTTACAAAAATGTGAGGGGTGTACTCACTTTTGTGAGATACTGTATGCGCTCTATATGCAAGAAGGGGCAGTTGGCAGACCAAGTTCAGGGGTCCGGGTGAATTTTGGTTTTGGGGGTGAACATTTACTTTTGGCCTCATCCAAACGGGTAGTTACGAATGAGAAACTACCCCAAACAGCTGCAGTCAGTTTTGTACCCTTTATGAATCAATGGCCCACGTCGCTGCGGTTTGCATGGAGCCATTCATTCAAGCAGTTAAATTTGATTAGAAGATCTAGATGAATTTTGCATCCAGGACAGTTCATACCACAGAGTGGCCATGGGGCCTATAGCTCAGAGTGTTGGCTTGAAGTCAATGGGACTACGCCACAACCATGAGCCAAAGGCTTGACTTGTGGTGTAGTATTCCCGAGTATTCCCACAGTCAATGCGATTCGGTGCAGTGCGTTTTTAAAAGTAATGCATGCACTACTTTTGGTGCCATCCAGTGCAATTTAGCCAATTCAAATGAATGGCCTGAAAAAACGCATCACACTGAATTGCACAGGAATGCAGAGCACATTCTTGTGCGAGTCTGGTGTGAACCTGAGCCTGTTCACACCACATGCAGTCTGGTGCGGGGTTTTTTCTGCATCAAAAGTACCGTATATACTCGAGTATAAGCCGAGTTTTTCAGCACATTTTTTTGTGCTGAAAGTGCCCCCCTCGGCTTATACTTGAGTCAAGCATTTCTCTGCAGCAGAAAATGACGACTTTTTTTCCGACCCGCCAATTTGGGGTTCCTAGCACCAAGTGCCCCCGAGATACAGGGCCCCAAAGTCGGTTCGGAAAACGTCATTCTCTGCTGCAGAAAAGGGCTTGACATTTTCCGACCCGACTTTGGGGCCACTTGGTGCTAGGAACCCCAAATCTGGATATGTAGTGCTGAGTCCACTAGGTTGGCATACATAATTTGGGGTTCCTAGCAAGTGGCCCCGAGATGCGGGGCCCCAAATTTGGGTTGTAAAATGTCAAATTTGGTGTGCAAACCCAGTTAGGGGTTCCTAGCACCAAGTGGACCCGAGATACAGGGCCCCAAATTTGGTCAACTATGTCCATCTGCAGCAATATCATTTCGGGACCCTTTGGGTCCAGAGACGCCAAATTTGGCTGCAGCTAGGGGGCACCTAGGAACCATCAACTACCAAGTTTGAAGTTTGGGGGACCTATGGCTGCAAATGGGCACAGAGAGGCATGCAAATGGGCATTGTTGACCCGCTTTTACATTTACAGTAGCTGTGCATTTCTCACTAGACATGTGCAATTCGTTTTAATTTGTTTTCCGTTAAAATTCGTTATCGTACGAATGATTCGCTAAAAATTCTAACGAATAATCGAAATGAACGAATATGAAAAACAACGAAAATCCGAAATAACCAAATTAGAAACAACGAAACTACGAAAGAAGAAAATCCGAAAAACGAAAACAGGAAAAACGGAAATCCAAATGAACGAAAAAATTCGTAACTTTTCTTCTTTTGTTAAATTGGTAATTTTCCGTGTCCCTTACAATGGCGCTGCTTAACGTGCTTCGAATGGATTGAACGAAAAAATTCGTACATTCGTAACTTTTTTTTTCGATTCGTAATTTTCCGTGTCTCTTACAATGTAATAATAGCATACACATTACATAAAATTATGAATTATGCTCCGATTACGAATCTACGAAAACAATGTTACGAAAGTACGAATAAATCAATCTTACGAAAGTACGACTAACTAAATCTACGAAAATACGAGTGCGTCCGAATTTCGAATAAACGAAAATTAAACTAACGGAAAAACGAATCAACGAAAAAATAACTCTTACGAAAATACGAACACCGACGACTTACGAAATTACGAATCGTTACGAATCAACGGAAACTAACAGAAACGAAACGAAACTAAACAAATTTTTCTATTGTGCACATGTCTATTTCTCACCCTAGGCTTATACTCGAGTCAATACGTTTTCCCAGTTTTTTGTGGTAAAATTATGTACCTTGGCTTATATTCGGGTTGGGTTATACTCAAAGATATACGGTAGGTTATATGGTTTCCAATGGCTTAGTTCACACCAGTGCAGTCAGTTCCAGGGCGTTACAGTTCTGGAAAAAAATTGTAGAACATGCACTGGACTGTGCTGGAATGTAGTAAAACGTATGGAAAAAAATTGCACCGGAATGTATCAAAAAAAAAAAAAAAAAAAAAAAAAAAAAAAAGCATAAAAAAATGCACCAGACCCCAGTACAGAAAAAAAAAAAAGCATCTGGAATGCATCTGGAAATGCAGAAAAAAAAAACTTATCTGGAGTGTGGTTTTTGTGGTGTGAACCGTCCCTTAAAGCGGAAATAAAGTCAGCAATACTTTTCAGTGCTCCGATACCCACGAGCACCCCTAATGTCTCCATAGAAGGTACCCGTCACCTGCCCATTCTATCTTGTTACCACCCTTGTGATAGCGACAAAGTTAAAGTGGTTCTAAACGTAGATTTTTTTTTTCTACCCTTAAGCAAGTGGTTTACTATGGGGAGCTAAGAGCCAGGGGCCCTGGAAGGGTCCCCAGAAAATTAGGTTTGGGGGCCGTTCCGTGCAACTTCTTTGCACAGAGCAGGTAAGAAAGACATGCTTATTTTAAATTACAAAAAAAAAAAAAAAAAAAAAAAAAACTTTAACCTTTACAATTACTTAGAAAAAAAAAAAAAAAAAAAAGAATTTCATAAAATAAATAAAAATAATAAGTAAAAACTATTTTTAAAGCACCCCTTTACACACCCCATACAAAATATCCTTGTGAACGTTGGAGCGAGAGTAATAATTCCACTGCCATAAGTCACAGTTAACTCTATACTGATAACCTGTAAAAAAGTTTTTGAATCATTGCTTATGGAGAATTTCTGGTAATTTTTTTTTTTTTTTGCGATTCTGCAGGTGTGCGCAATTTTAAGACCTTGCGTGTTTGGTATATAGTTCCACATCATCTTTTATGTTTGACAAAAACATTGAAATATTATTACAGTCGCATTAAAATTCATTTTAGTGTCTTTTTTTCTGAAAATATGCTTTTGATAAATGATTGCACAAGTATTGTGAGACATAAAAATTGCAATAACCACCATTTTATTCTCCAGAGTCTCTGCTTTGAGAAAATATATACTTTTTAAAAAACTATATAATGTGTGCAATACAATAAAAAAAAAAAAAAAAAAAAAGTGTCCCATAGACAAGGGGTTAATTTGTGAGAGAGAGTAGGTAAAGAGCTCATATAAGTAAGGAAGTGGGAGGGATCTCCAGCACATTCATTCCTGATAAAACCAGTTTTAGAACTGATTGAAGCATTAAAAAAAAAAAAAAAAAAAAAGAATAAAAAACGTATGCGAGCCAGCCAGGAGTCGAACCTAGAATCTTCTGATCCGTAGTCAGACGCGTTATCCATTGCGCCACTGGCCCCACACCACAACACTGCTCTGAGTGTCAGTCAAGGTTCATATGAATAGCAGACAATACAGAGAAGAGCTCCAGTCACTGGCAATGGAAGAGATGTACATAATATTTTCTTTCAGGCTCCCTATAGTATATACACCCCCTATAGGTAATACTGAAGTATTATAGCCAAAGCATTATAACTGGAGTATTATAACCGGAGCAGTATAACCAAAGCATTACAACTGAAGCATTAATAATGAAGTATTATAACCATAGTATTAGTATTATAAACAAAGCATTATAACCAGAGTATTATAACTGAAGTATTATAGCCAAAGCAAAACTGGAGTATTATAACCGGAGCAGTATAACTGAAGCATTATAACCAAAGTCTTATAACCAGAGAATTATAACCAACTATTAACTAAGTATTATAGCCAAAGCATTATAACTGGACTATTATAATTGGATCGGTATAACCAAATCATTATAACTGAAGCATTAATAATGAAGTATTATAACCCAAGCATTATAACCAAAGAATTAATATTGAAGTATTATAACCAAAGCATTATAACCGGAGTATTACAACCGAAGCATTATAACCAGAGTATTATAACTGAAGTATTATAGCCAAAGCATAACTGGAGTATTATAACCGGAGCAGTATAACCAAAGCATTATAACCAGAGAATTATAACCAACTAACTAAAGTATTATAGCCAAAGCATTATAACTGGACTATTATAATAGGATCGGTATAACTAAATCATTATAACCAAAGCATTAATAATGAAGTATTATAATTAAAGCATTATAACCGGAGTATTACAACCGAAGCATTATAACCAGAGTATTATAGCCAAAGCATTATAACTGAAGCATTAATAATGGAGTATTATAACCGGAGTATTACAACCGGACTATTATAACCAAAGTATTATAACTGAAGTATTATAGCCAAAGCATTATATTTGGAGTATTATAATCGGAGCAGCATAACCAAATCATTATGAAGCATTAATAATGAAGTATTATAACCGGAGCATTATAACGAAAGCATTATAACTGGAGTATTATATTTAAAGT
>CM053029.1:557124758-557127258 GCA_028564925.1 Lithobates sylvaticus | reverse complement strand
CCACAATTTGGGATTTTCTTTACCTTTTATTTTCAATGATAATGGTGAACTGGACAAACAGAGGATGAATATCCCTAATTGGGGCACAGACAGCAACAACAACTGACAGGTGTTTTAATCCCTCTTCACTCTATCCCAAACTAAAGAAAAAGTTTTGCCTTTATACTTTAATATCCAAACATACCTTTTAATATGTGACTGAATTCGTCGAAGGGCAGAACTTTGCTGGTGCAAGGTAATACCATTTGGATACGCATTTTCTTTTGTATGGTTATCACCATTTGGATACGCATTTTCTTTTGTATGGTTATCACCATTTGGATACGCATTTTCTTTTGTATGGTTATCACCATTTGGATACTCATTTTCCTCCTCTTCCTTCTTATAACCAACTTCAAGCAAATGTAAACCCACAAATGCCATGGTGCTGCACATGTGACCAGTTATGACACCAGTCAACTAATGGCTTGACAGTTTGGTTGAGAACACAAGCAGCTGTGACACTTACTAATCATGGCATGCCTTTAATGTAAATGATTTGTAAAAATAGTCAAAGAGGTACTCCAGATTTTTTAATCATCAGGTGCTGGCACCGCCATCTTGACTAAGGGAAACCACCAGTAAAGCCTTGCGGCTTCACAGCCAGTTTCCTACTGTGCATGCACGAACCAAGCTCTGCTTTGTGAATGGGCCACAGTCTTCTGGGACCTGTGAAGTAAGTGTCCCAGAAGGCTGCAGGGGAAGGAGGGGTGCTGAACTTCTGTCTCATTTCAAAACCAGGTACCCACTCCCCACCAAATGGTGCCAAAAGTGGCAGTGGAGTTGGTGGGGGGGGAGGCAGACAAGTATAGCTTACCTTTTGGATGGAGCTCGGCTTTAAAGTGGAACTAAACCCAACGATTTAACAGTTTCTTAAAAACGGTTACATTTAAGGCATTCAGTAAATAACTGAATGATAATGGTCTCAGTTGCTTGTACTCTCAACCAAAACTGTCAGACCATCAAAAGGCTGGAGTCATAACAGATCACATATGCAGCATTAGCAACTGTAGATCAACAGAGGCCAAGATGGCAGCTTCCTTGGCTGCAAAGGAGGGAGGTTTAGTTCCACTTTAAATTCGAACTTCAGCCAACACTTTTTAAGCAGCTACATCAGTAGTTTTTTTCCCTTTTGGAGATCAAGGTTTTAAAAAGGAGAAGTTCACCTTTACAAAAAAAAAGAAGAATAAATGCACTTTTTTGTATGTAAAAAAATATGCATTTCTTACTTTTTTTGTAATGGACCTCTAAAAGCATTGCACTCTCGATCAGCAGATCATCAGATCATGGGTGTAATGCCACAGTCCTGCAGACTGTTTATGCATCTGTAAGGCCGTATGTCTAATACGGCCAGGCAGTTACACTGACAGGAAGACTTCATGAACTACCACAGCACTCAACAGTGCTGTGGTAGTTTATTGAGAACTACAAGGCGACAGCCGCAATGGCGGTCAGACCTTGTAGTTTTCCCATTCACAGAATGCTGTGAATGGATGACACTGCCGGGCAGGTGAAGCGAGGAGAGAAGATCCCCGCTAGCTGTCAGAATGGGGATCGGTGCACCTGTAACATGTTACACCCTCAATATGGGTGTAACATGTTACTACAACAGGACAAAAGATGAGCTAATCCTTTAAAGTGGAAGTAAACCTCCATCTCTTGCTTTTACCTAAAGGTAAGCCTTTAATAAGGCTTACCTATAGGTAGTGTAAATATCTCCTAATTGTGCACGGTTTAGGAGATATTTACTGTACACGCAGCTGGTGACATCACTGGTGCATGCGCTCTCAAGGAACAGCCCCCCGTGATATCCTGAACGGCGGCTCCCACGCACATGCACAGGAGTGACGTCATCACGGGCTCCGACCAGTCACAGAGCCAGAGTCCACAAACCCGGAACAAGACGGGTGAAGATGAAAAAACGCATGCAGAGCTGACATCTCGGTGCTGGAAGAGCTTTGTTTGAAGGTAAAACCCAAAAAAAGAAGAACAAGAAAAAACATAATATTTTTTACTTTTTTATTATAATAAATATCCAAATTATTTTTTTTTTTTAAACAAATTTTTTCCTCAGTTTAGGCCGATACAAATTCTTTTACATATTTTTTGAAAAAAAAAAAAAAAAAAAAAAAAATCGCAATAAGCGTTTAGATTGGTTTGCGCAAAAGTTATAGCGTCTAACAAAATAGGGGATAGTTTTATAGCATTTTTATTATTATTTTTTTTTTTACTAGTAATGGCGGCGATCTGTGATTTTTATTTTGACTGCGACATTGCGGCGGACATATCGGACACTTGACACATTTTTGGGACCATTCACATTTATACAGCGATCTGTGCTATAAAAATGCATTGATTTACTGTATAAATGTGACTTGCAGGGAAGGGGTTAAAACTAGGGGGCGCTGCAGGGGTTAATATGTTCCCTATGTTAGTGATTCTAACTGTGGGGGGACATAAC
>CM053029.1:557084758-557119758 GCA_028564925.1 Lithobates sylvaticus | reverse complement strand
ATGTCTGCCAATGATGTCAGCGCATGTGAAACAGTTGTACCCCCGCCATGGGGTGATCACTTCAAACCGGGTGATAGCAAAAGCGCATTTCTACGTAGTTCCGTCGTACGCAACAAACGTCACCACGTTCAGAATGATCGGATTTTCCGACAACTTTGTCCGACCGTGTTTATGCAACACCAGTGTCGGACAAAATCCGTCTGCAAAAATCTGACGGATTTTGTGGTCGTGCGGTCACATGATCCCCCTGTGCTGGCCAGCCTCGATCTTTGCAGATTAGTGGGAGGGGCCAATATTCCCCTCTGCTGGCTGTCACAGTAATCTCCGCCCCCTCCTGCTTCTCTCTATAGAGCAAGGCTGGCCAGCACAGGGGAATCATGTGATCGCACGGCTGCAGTGTCAGAAAAGGTTCCCCTGTTCATTTCTAACAAACACTTACACTTTCATTAATGGCAGCATAACTGCATGGGATTCCTTTCCTATGTGCTGCATTATGAAGCTGAATAGAGGCGGGAGGGGCGGGGAGGAAAGCGATCTCATGATGACAGGGAGGGAGAGGGGGGAGAGACTGTCAGAGGAGAGAGCAGGGCTGCAGATGACAGAGGCACATACTGACTCCAGTGTCAGGGCTCAGCAGCCCTGATAAAATCGGAGTCAGCGTACAGGAGGGGGGGAGAAACTGGCAGGATCACACAGGTATTACAGGGGCCAATGGGTTAACTAACGCTTTAATGTTGATTTAAAGAATTTAGTTGCCCTTTAAAGCTTATGTGATGCCACATACTTTCTCAAATTGCATCGGGTGGGAATGAGCCCTCTAAGTTCTTTTTGTCCTAGGTGCTTTAAAAATGCTTGAGCTGCTAAAATTTCTATTTAAAAGAAAATTCAATATGTTGCATTGATATATTTCATCGATCTCCAGAAGCAATAAAGATGGAATTACCATTTAAAGCTTTTGTACAAACGATCTTGCTGAACACTGCAAGTGCTGCCAGAACGAGCGCACACTTGTCACAAGCTTCTCTCCCATCAGTACAGCCATGCTTTGTATGTAGCACACCATAGGGACAGCCTCATTCAACTACATAGGGCCATTAGCATCAGTGATGTCGCCATACTTCATGCGCAAAAGGCGAGAAAGTATTTTACTGAAAATTACAGGAACCGTGATTAGGCAAGATGGAAATGAGGAACAAATCAAGAGATCTCCAGCTCTGCAGTTAGCAAAGATTTGTGCCTCTTATAGTTCAATTTAGCTTAATGCCAAATGCATCCACATTCATCAGGAGGTTTCATGGGAACACTATGCAGCACTCAATTCTAAATAAACGTGTTTGCAGACAGCCATGAACTTTTTACATGACATCACAGATAGCTCCTCAGTCCCCAATTGAAGGGGTTAAATACACCAGGTACAGCTGTTTAGCTCTCATCTCTTTTCAAGCAACAGCAATTATCAACAATAATGGCTAGGCTAGTACAAGAAAACATAATTTCCATCATGTTCCCGCATTATTTAGCTACAGCAGACTTTAGAAAATGGCAGCAAAGTAATAATCAGCAGAAGAAAAAAAAAAAAAAAGGTTGTCTTTCCCTTTCAAAATCCACCGCATTAAAGAGAATATATCTCGCTTACATTTTTATTTCTGATACGCACATTATATAGTACATGCAGCCATTTACATTGCTTTATAATAGCTGTTCTCATCTGTTCCTCGTAGGTGGTGACAAATGACAATGTAAGCGGACAATTGGAAGGCAAGAACAGAGCATTGTTATCTTATGGCAGAAGAGCCTGAACAAGAACTATTTTTTTTTGCAACGTGCATTTTTAAAGTTAATAAAAATTATCTTTAAATGGAGTAGAACTAAACTCACTGCAACAACCTTTTTAATTTTATCCCTCCCCGTCCATCTTACATAAAAAGCTAAAATGTTCTATCCTTTACAGTTTTAGGTCTTTTTATGCTGCGAAGAAGCACTGCTAGGTTTCCGGCCATACTCTATCACAGCTATCCAAGAAGGCAGCGTGTCACCAAGCCACAACTGTGTGGCGTACGAACGTGGCAGGGCAGTATAGTGCCAATTTGGTTAAAGCTGGCAGGGTTTGTGCACATACAAAAAAAAAAAAAACGCCATGCATGTGCATATTTGTCACTGGTCTCTGCCAGATTCAAGATACCCGACAGACTCTGGCAGTGAATATGCGCACGGACTGGCATTCTTATAAAGGTGGAGTGGAAGGGGGCAAAGAGAGGCCATTTATTAACATGTTAACGCTCATATGAGATTTTAAGAACGGGGTTTACATATAGTTTACAGTAAATGCTGCAAACCTAACTTACATTTTTGTTTACCTATAATACAGTATATTGTTTCCTTTTAGAATATAGTTTCATAATTAGTCAGGTTGAAAAAAAAATTAAAAAAAGACAAGTCCATCTAGTTCAACCAAAAATAAATAAATACAATCCCATATACACAATCCTTCACACACAGTTGATCCAGAGGAAGGAAAAAACCCTAGAAAAGCATGATCCAATTTCCTTCCTGATCCGCCCCGCCCCCCCCCCCCTCCCCCCAAGAGGCAATCAGATTTTCTCTGCATCAACTTTACCTATAAAAGGCTAGTACCCATTTATATTCTGTAAATTTAAGAATTAATTCAGGCCTTTAAAGCAATCTACTGAGCTGGCCAGAACCACCTCTGCAGGGAGTCTATTCCACATTTTCACAGCTCTTACTGTAAAGAAACCTTTCCGTATTTGGAGATGAAATCTCTTTTCCTCTAGACATAAAAAGAGTGCCCCCCTTGTCCTCTGGGATGACCTCAAAGTGAATAACTCAAAACACCAAGTTCACTATATGGACCCCTAATGTATTTATACACGTTGATCATATCCCCCCTTAATCTCATCTTCTCAAGAGGGAATAGATTTTGTTCCTCCAATCATTCTCATAGCTGAGCTCCTCCATGCCTCTTATCAGTTTGGTTGCCCTTCTCTGCACTTTCTCCAGTTCCCCGATATCCTTTGAGAACTGGTACCCAAAACTGAACTGCATATTCCAGATGAGGTCTTACTAATGATTTGAACAGGGGCAAAATGATATCTCTCTCTCTGGAGTCCATACCTCTCTTAATACAAGAAAGGACTTTGTTTAGAGAAATGGCTACCCTCTTGTTGTAAACTATTAAAAGAAAATGATCTAAACAAAATTTTTATATAATGTATTGCAGCTTACCAGTTCTTTGATGTGGTGGCTGCAATAGTTTTTTTTACGCTTTTTCCTTTACTTTATTTTTATTTTTTATAAATAACACTTCCTGTCCTTGGGTCCCTACACTCTCTCTCATTGAAGATATGAAGGGTGCCATGTTTGCTATTCAGGCTGGACTTCAAGCATTACATGGGAAAGGGGAGATTAATAATTTACAAAAAAAAAAAAAAGAGAGAACGGTTTAGAACTTGTTTATAGCTGAACTCCATATTTTGATATACTTTACAGTTTGGCTCAAACGAACTAGACTCACCGGCCACTATTAGATACACCTGTTCAATTGCTTGGTAACACAAAATTGCTAATCAGCCAATCCCATGGAAGCAACTCGATGAATTTTAGCATCTAGACGTGGTGAAGACAATTTGCTGAAGTTCAAACCAAGCATCAGAATGGGGAAGAAAAGAGATTTAAGTGACCTTGAATGTGGCATGGTTGTTGGTGCCAGACAGGCTGGTCTGAGTATTTATAAAGCTGCTGATCTACTGTGATTTTCATGCACAACAATCTGTAGGGTTTACAGAGAATGGGCTGAAAAATATCCAGTGAGTGTCAGTTGTGTGGAGGAAAATGCCTTGTTGATGTCAGAGGAGAATGGGCAGACTGGTACCAGATGATAGAAAGGCAATAGTAACTCAAATAACCACTCGTTACAATCAAAGGTATGCTAAATACCACCTCTGAATGCACAACACATCGAATCTTGAGGCAGATGGGCTACAGCATCAGAAGACCACACCGGGTGCCACTCCTGCCAGCTAAGAAAAGGAAACTGAAGCTGCAATTCACACAGGCTCACCAAAATTGGACAACAGAAGGTTGGAAAAACATAAACATGAAAGCATGGATCCAACCTGTCTTGTATGAACAGTTGATGGTTGGTTGGTGGTGGCGATTAAGGATGAGCTCCGGCATGTTCGCATAGGGCACGTGCAGAGCCCGCCATGAAGTCAGCACTGCGCTGCGCTAATCACAGGCAGCGAGACATTTCCCGATCTCTGCAGCAGCACATCGGGAAAATGTCTCACTGCCTGCGATTAGTGCTCTGCAGTGCCGACTTCCTGGCGGGCTCTGCACGTGCTCTATGCGAACACGCCGGAGCTCATCCTTAGTGGTGATGCAATGGTGTGGGGAATATTTTCTTGGCACACTTTGGGCCCCTTAGTACCAATTGAACATTGTTTAAACACCATGGCCTACCTGAGTATTGTTGCTGACCATGCCCATCCCTTTATGACTACAGTGGACCCATCTTCTGATGGCTCCTTCCAGCAGGATAATGTCACAAAACTCAAATCTCAAACTGGTTTCTTAAACATGACAATGGAGTTCACTCTACTCCAATGGCCTCCACAGTCACCAGACCCCAATCCAATGAATAAAAAGCTTCCTTTGATTGGCTGAGTCAGAGGCTGTGACATCAGCCTGCCTCTCTGACTCCATATTAAAAAAGATTGTGAAATGCTGCACCAGTTAGTCAGTCTAGCTGTAGACATAACCTTCAACAAAAAAGGACTGGTAAATATAAATGTCCAAGTTTATTTACAGGGAAGCTAGTAGCAACACAACCAAGGTCATACATCGGCACAGAGTAATTAACTCTGGGCTCAAACTACACAGTACAGTAAACTGATGCTACCAATTTAAGTAGGCTTCAAGGTTATAAAACAATTTAATAAAGAGTTATACACTCACTGACTTTTCTTTATTGCTCATCAATATTAGAAAAGGAAAGGATGTAAAAAAAAAATAAATAAAAAAAATAACCAACTGGTACATCTTTCTAACTAGTCCTTCGATGTTTACTATAGACCAGCCTAATCTTACATGATTTTCTGAGCCACAATTAAGCCGGGTACAAACGGGCTGAACGTCAGGAGACATTTGCCGTTTCAAATTAAAACCAGCTGACATTTGGCTCATGTGCATGTCGGACAGACGCCTGCGATCTGGGGGGCTTCTGTCAGACCTGCATGCTGGAAAACCAGCAGGCGACTAACTCCCGATCAGCGATCTCAGCCAATGGCAGAGAGCACTGATAGGAGTGTTCTGGCGGGGCGGGGGCACCTTGACAGGAAGTAGATATTTGCCAGTACACCATGGATCAGCAAAGTAGCGTCCAAACAGTTTATTTATTGAATGATCACATCACAAGAAAAGTGCACTTTTCTTGTGATGTGATCATGCAATAAATATCAGTTTGGACGCTACTTTGTTGATCCATGGTGTGCTGGCAAGTATCTACTTTGTGACTCTCAACCAGTCTCCAGCTGGTTGTTGCTGCGGCACCCAAACTTTGAGAGCTTTTCCAGGAACGTGCGCCATGGGAATATGGAGTATTACATCCCCCTGTCGCAACACAATAGCTCAGCAGGGGAGATCGCTATACTAACTTCACATAGTTAGTATAGTTGCTCCGATAGGAGCGGACAGTTTTTTTTTCCCCATTTAACCCGCTGGGTTGAACGAAAAAAAAAAAAAAAAATGAATAGTGTGTACCAGGTTTAAAGCCAATGCTTTAATTACTAAACATGTACACTGACAAAAAATTAGTTTCTGAAATCTGAAAATTATGAATTTCAAAAAAAAGAGAAAGAAAAATCAGTAAAATTCTAAATAACTAATAAATTATAGGTATTGGAATTTCCTTTCAAATTTGGCTGCTTGTGAATGTAACGAATACAAATTTATCTGAAGTTAAGAATTATCCGAAATAATGAATGCCGCATCTAAATAAAATGGAACAAATTAATAATAAAAAGGTTTTATTATTAATATTATTGTTAATTATTATTAGATCATTGCGTTCCATTCGTTTAGATACAGCATTCGTTATTTCAGATAATTCTTAACTTCGGATAAATTCATACTCGCTACGTTCACTAACAGACAAATTTGAAAGGAAATTCCAATACCTATAATTTAAATATTTATTATTCGTTATTTCAGATTTTCAAATTTTTTTAATTTTTGAAATTTCGGAAATTCCAAATTTCGGAATTAAGGAATTTGTCAAAATTCGTTAAATGAATTCGGAACTAAACCAATTGCACATATCTATTAATTACCACTAGGAAACTCAGACAACATGAATGCACCAGAAAAGAAACCTGCAGACAAAGGTTTGTTGCAGTTTCACATATGAAGCATAGGGATTTTTACAAGACAATAACTGAATACGGCTTGGATTTCCCAGTGGCCAAGCCATCATCAAATTTAGTTGTTTTATTATGCAGAGTTTGTAATAAACTCAATATGAAAAGTCACGCAAAGTGGAACTTCAGCCATAACCTTTTTTCTTAGTTTTCAATGCAGTACAAAATAGTATGAACCTGTTAATATTTATGTTTTTGTTGGTCTCTTTGTGGAGAAAATCCTATCCTGCAGGTGGGAGGAAGTTTTCTCATTTGAGTTCAATGAAAATATGTTCACATTGGCAGATTTCCCCCTCTACTCCTATTCTGGTGACAAGTGGAACAAAAAAAAAAAATGTAGATGTCACCACTCACTATCACCAGGGCAGAAAGTGTGAGTGTGCTTCCTAAGAGAAGACAGAAAACGCAATAAAACCCTAAAAGTGGTTCTAACCGTTCCCCTTCCTATCCATAACTAGTAAAAACACAAGACCCAATTTTTATTGAGCTCCATCCTCAAAAGAAAAACCCAAAACATAAAAAAGGGGGAAAAAAACAAACAAAAAAAACTCACTTTGGGCCATGACTTGGGTCACTCTCCATAGGTGCCAATGACATCACTGGGCTTCACTGCTTTCGCTTGGAAAATCATGTAGTCCAAATCATGTTGGAATGTGCTCCAGTAGGGGTCCAATTTATTTTTTTAATTTTAGTTTGGGGAGGTGGGGCGGTCCAGTAACAAGCAGATCTCGCATTGTCATGCAGGGTCCACTTCAACTTCTCTCTAAGCTGCCTCATATCATAATTGAAATCAGAATTCATCAACTGTTAGCTACAGCCAGATGTCCTACAAAGTCTGCCTACACAACAAAACTTAAAATGCATTGTGCTGATAAATGAAGTTACTCCAAAACCATCATAAAGGCAGGTACGAGACAGACCATGAACGTCATCACTTTCCACTCATGAAACAATCTTCTGCTCTTAAAAACACAGAACATCTCATTAGTCATGCTGTGTAAAGTACACCTCATCCTGATACTATGCCAGGAAAGTCTGTTTTCAAAAGCTACAAGAACCCCAGGAGGCAAAAAAAATAAAATACCTGACTGCTACATCACACTAAGCCGTCCATGACATGTATGGGGGAGCAAAATGTCTGTGGTCAAGCCCCAAACTTTGAGCTTTGTCAGCTCTTGCCACTGGTGAAAAGTGGAAGTTTTTTAAGAATCGATATAAAGATCAAAGCCAACCAATTCCCAGGAGCCGCTCCTTAAAGTGGCGCTCCATCCAAAAGGGGAAGGTCCACTTGTTTGCATCCCCCCCCCCCCCACTCACACATTTGGCACTTTTGGGGCTTCCTGGTCGTTTTCCCCACTTACTGGAGACGTCAGTAGCGGCAAAAAAGATCCGACCCCTCATTTTCTGTTTTTCTTGAAAAATGTAATAAAACTTTATATTTGAAAAAAAAAAAAAAAAGATCCGACCTTCTGGACTGATGGGCATAAAGTTAGAGCGAGAACTAGAAAAAACCCCTATGGGTGGGAGTTTAGTTCTTTATCTATTTGGGATGTGGCAACCCTCTGTCCCACAATCTCATTCAGATAAATAGATAGATTTTAAATAAATATGGTCGAAATGCATTGGGGTGTATCTTCATCAGATAAATCTTTCCTTCTGAAATTTACTTGATTACTATTGTCTTGTGAATAGATTACATTATTATACATAATTTTGCATGTACCTCTATTCGCCAGATAAATTGCAATGTGTAAACCAGAGCTCGTATTTTAACAAAATAACCAACATGTGTGTTTTCGGACACTATATTCAATAAAACTTTTTGATTCTACTAAGATATTGTCCTTCTTTGCTGCCAAAAATATTATATACTTTTTTCCGTGAAATTTATCCGTGGTGAGCAGCTAACTCTAAAATTAATAATCTATATCCTTGCACCTATATCCCATTTTCTATAAATAGTCTGTACACTTTGCAAGTGCAGTTGCTCCAGAGCTTATTAAATGAGCAGAAGCTCTGCGGACTTCCATCATCCAATCATGTGCAAGCAAAAATGCTTTTTTTTTTATTTTATTTCCTTGCATGTGATTGGGTGTTTCTTTGCAAAGCTTTTCCTCATTTACTAAGCTTTGGGGCAACTGCATGTGCTCCTGCACTTTGCAAAGTGCACAGTCTATCTGCCTACAGTAAATCAACGTGTGTGTGTGTGTGTGTGTGTATAAATATATATATATATATATATATATATATATATATATATATATATATATATATATATATATATATATATATACACATATACACATATACATACACACACACACACACACACACACACATACTTCATGTGACCATCTAAACCAGTGGATCTCAAACTTTTTTTTTTGTCTTGCGGCACACCAAAAAGATCAAAACATTTTCATGCCACAAAACTACATTGTGGGTCGTAAGTTTCCTAGCTTGTTTATTTTGTTGAGCCACAAGATTTTCAAAGTATTCCTTTGGTTTGTTCTTTACAGCTGGATGTTTTGTTTCCAAGTGTCTCTTCAATTTGCTGGAATCAAGACAGAATGGCAATTGAGCCTCTTCAGATCTCGAAGCGACTAAACCATACTCTATATCTTTGTACTTTGTTGCTGCCTTGCTTTCCATTTAGGACCCCCTTCACACTGAAGCGCCGCTAAAACAGCGATAAAGCGCAGGTCGTTTTTGTAGTGCTTTAGCTGTGTTTTTTGCGGTGCTTTTCGGGCGCTAGCGGGGCGTTTTTTTTTTTTAGGTTACGTGACCTTAAAAGAAAAAACAATAACCCAGTTTTGCAGTGCTTTCAAACCGCTCTTGAGGCACTTTGGAAGCAGTGCCCATTCACGGCAATGTGCAGGGCTGGTTTGTGAGCTCCCAACCTGCCTCAAAGATGCTGCTTGCAGGACTTTTCCCGCAAGCGCACTGCCCCAGTGTGAAAGCACTCATTGCAATGAATGGGAGGCAGATTTCAGAGGCTAAAATGCCTGAAAACTGCCTCAGTGTGAAAGGGGTCTAAAAGTTTCTCTTTCAGAGTTCCAGACATGATTACATGTATTTCTCCATCGCCAAACAATGAACAAACTTTATTTATAAGCATCAAAGTTGGAGTGGAACGGTCTATTAATATAATTAGAGCGATCGCGTTCTCCCGAGCTCTCGCACAAGTCTTGCTTTACAAAAGGCAAATTGATATTCCTATCGCACTCGTTCCTGGTATATGTGGCTCATAAAAAGGCGGGTGCTGTAGCGATTACCAGTCGGGTACTGGAAACATCAAACAAACGTACATATTCGCCAGCACACCATGGATCGAGGAAACTTCGTCCAAAAAAGCTTTTTAATGAAAAAATTACATCACAAAAGTATAAGGTGCAACGTTTTGGAGCCGCGCAGGACCCCTTCGTCAGGCATGTGATGACATGCCTGACGAAGGGGTCCTGCGCGGCTCCGAAACGTTGCACCTTATACTTTTGTGATGTAATTTTTTCATTAAAAACCTTTTTTGGACGAAGTTTCCTCAATCCATGGTGTGCTGGCGAATATGTACGTTTGCTTTACAAAAGGAACCAATGAATGACAGACTGACAGAGATCGCATTTTTAGATGTTACTTTTTTTTTTACTTTTGCAACATTGATTTCCAGGTACCATTTAATGTTTCGATATGTTCAAGGTTTCAAAACACTAGCAATTTTAAATATTTTTCAAAACTTCCATGACACACCTGCAACTCTCATGCACACAGTTTGAGAATCACTGATCTATGCTAGGAAAGGAACAAGATATCGCCATTGTTTTGCCTGACAGTGGCAGAATGTACAAGGGCAGCTAAATGACCATTAATTTGGGACCAATGTTCCATTAAAAAAAGAAAAAAAAGAAAGAAAATGGAATGTTAGCAAGCCACTGGGATTAGGTTGGGCAAGGACGGGGATTAGGTTGGGATTAGGTTGGGCAAGGACAGGGATTAGGTTGGGATTAGGTTGGGCAAGGACGGGCGATAAGGTTGGGCAAGGACGGCGGGGGTCTTTGGTAAACAGTGCAAACAAGGTTACAGCCTTGAAATAGCTGCAGATGTTGGTCTGAACGGTTCCTGACATTACTCCGTTTGTGGTGAGGTATGTGTGTGGATTATATAAAGAGGGAAGGGATGTAGGGATAGGAGGGGAGCGCCATGTTATATTAAAAACAAAAACACTGAATACACATACTAAAACAGTTAGACATCTCTGGTGTAACAAGGCCCGACAAGGGGAGAAATCATTTTCCTTTTAAAAAGATTTTAATTAAATCCTGGCTTCCCTAAAGCAGCCTGGGCATCTTGACGCGATCTGTAAGGGGATAAGAAGAGAAGAAGTATAAAAAAAAAAAAACAAAAAAAAAAACTTTACCTCAGGATGCAAAAGCAGCGAAGCAGAACGGAGTAATTCTGTCTGAAATGAGGATCAGATTGAATGTTCAAATGGAGCCAGGCGTTCTTTTTCTCTTCTATTACTGAAGCCCGCACAGTGACATGCAGGTTGAGATGTTACACTATGAAATCTAACATTAAGCAGAGTTAATAGCATGGTGCAGATTCTTCATCCTTCATGGGATTTAACTAACTCATTTCAGACCGCAGAGGGAGGGCAGAGCAGGGCAAAAGATGCCCATATGGTTGCTAGGGCTTTGTATTTAACAGGACAATTATTTACCAATTAAAATGTCTTACTCCGACAAGGAGAATGCCATTGGAAGAATGCAAGAACATTCAAGGACAAACGTAATAGGAAGGCATTAAAAAAAAAAAAAATTTATTTATATTTATATATATATATATATATATATATATATATATATATATATATATATATATATATATATATATATATATATATATATAATTATGTCTCGCTGCCGAGAAAATCCTATTCACCTTACCGCTGCCTGAAACACAATGCAATTCTAGAACGGTGATTGATGAGTGGATTCTGTAGGCAAAGTGCCCTCTCTGCTGGCACACTTTTCAGTCTGGAGAGACAGATCAGTGACAGACACCAGGCAGAAATTGGTAATCAAATGGGAAGAAAAAGGTGTTGTAGATGTCGCTAAGCTATCCCGATGTCATGTGTCAAAGTTGTATATACTAATACATATAAAACACTGGTGCATCTAGTTTTTGTAAAAAAAAATAAAAAAACAAGAAAAAAGCTAAAAACGCAATGGCAAGACTAAGAACCAGGATCTGAATAAAGAATCCAGTGCCAACAGATCTAAAGATTTGATAAGAATTAGCCAAACATTCTACAGCTTCACACTGTGTATGACTGGACTTTGTGTAAATCCAAACTTTACGACTATGAAGCAATTGGATTTTTTAATCTGTTGGCTACAGAGTGCCCATGCAAACAATAGAAGTCTCTTATTCCTTATTAATAGGAAAGGTGCCCACATGTTGACCTACCAGGCTATAGAAACCTAGATCTGTTGGCTGTAAAAGGCCCAATATGCAACAGATTGTGGCCTGGCCACTGCTTGTCAATGGCCAAAAGATATAGATAGGTGCTGATTAGCCATAACATTCTTATCATACAAATGGCCTGTACACATGTTCAGATTATAGTACAACCGATTTGAAAGCGTCATTTTTCGTAGCATCTTCGAATCGTTGGTACACAGCTTTTGATAGCTGATCACGACAGTTCATCAGATATTATCCCATCAGAGAAGCACAAAACATTTTTCTCATACAATACCAGATTGTATGATTTTCGTTTAATCAGTGTAGTTGTCGTCTGAAAATACAATACATATACACTACAACACATTTCATCCCTTCCGAATTTTTTATTCTGTCGTACGAGAATTTTCGTAACTTTCATAAGCTATTCAATTTCTACGTGCGACTAGCAAGCAAAAAAAGTCGGGGCGACATGTCGTCTTATTTTCAGATTGTGTGTACGGGGGCATACACCGATCAGCCATAACGTTACCACCACCGATAGGTAAAGAAAATAACATTGGTTATCTCATTATAATGGCATCTGAAAGTGGGTGGGATATATTAGGCAGCAAGTGAACATGTCCCTGAAGTTGGTGTGTGGAAAGCAGAAAACCAGAAGACAGAAAAGTCAAACAAAATGGAACGTCAGACTAAAACTTTTGTTTTGGATGCAGTACAAAATGGTAAGAACCTGTTAGTATTTCCATTTTTGTTAGTTTCTCCACTGAAGCAATTACTGTCCCACAGATGAAGGAAGGGAAGAAATTTTCATCTTTGATTTCAAGACACATATGCTCCTATTGGCAGAATTCCCTCTTCTACTGCTGTTCTGGGGACCACATAAAAAAGAAATTACATTTCACCTCGAACCATTGAATGTCACGCGAACAAAAAAGTGTGAGTGAGCTTCCCAATGGCATTTGAGGGTGGGAGGGATATTTTAAGCAGCAAGTGAACATGTTGTCCATGAAGTTGAAGGCAGAAAAATGGCAAGCATAAGGATTTCAGCGACTTTGAAAAAGGGCCAAAATTATAATGGCTAGAAAGCTGGGTCAGAGAAACCTCAAAACTACAGGTCCTGTGTGATGTTCCTTGTCTGCAGTAGTCTGGACCTTCCAAAAGTGGTCCACGGAAGGAAAACTGATGAACCAGCGACAATATGGGAGGCCAAGGCTCACTGATGTACATGGTGAGCCAAGGCTGGCCTGTGTAGTCCAATCCAATAGAAGAGCTACTGTAGCTCAAATTGCTGAAAAAGTAAATGCTGGTTCTGATAGAATGGCGTCAAGACACACAGTGCATAGCAGTTTTTTTACAAATGGGGTTGCCCAGTTGCAGACCAGTCAGGGTGCCCATGCTGACCCGTGTCTACAGCCAAAAGCACCTACAATGGGCACGTGAACTTTAGAACTGGATCACAGAGCAATAGAAGAAGGTGCCCTGGTTTTCTTTTACATCATGTGGATGGTTTGGTGCGTGTCCGTCGCTTACCTGAGGAAGGGATGGCAACAGGATGCACTATGGGAAAAAAGCAAGAAAGGCAGAAGTAGTGTGATGCCTTGTCTAGTGGAGTCCACGTCTCGTTAGGTCAGGGCTGTTTGGCAGCAAAAGGGCACCTACTCAATATTAGGTGGGTGTAATATTATAGTGGATGGTCATATTATGGCTGACGGGGGTATACATGGCAGCTGGTCTTGGTACAACTGCACTTTCTGATTAAACTACAATGTCATCCTTTCAGTCATGTCCAACTCTGATTCTATAAGTCAGTTATTTCTACATTCTTTTTTAAACTTGTATGGCTTCTTTTAGTGGTTTTGTGTTCTGGCTAGTGCCTGCTTTTATTAACTATCAGGTTTTTTTGATGGCCAGGCTTTCATTTTGCCACTAACTTATCCAAGCAGAATTGCCTAAATTTGATCACATTACATGTCCAGAATAGGCAAGAGTTTAGTATTTTTGCTATCCAGTGAAATGTTTGGTTTCATGCACTCCACTGTTTGCTTGCTATCTTTGTTGTCCATGGAATGGGCAGGAGTCTTCTCCAGCATCATAACTCAACACGTCAATTTTCCTCTGCATATGTTTGCAGACATATGGTATCCTTTGCTGCCCAGTGAGGCAACATTGTTTTTCAGTAGTAATGATTTTATTAGCCCATTGCACTTGCAATCTATTCACAAATGAAATGTTTTAAATAGGCTCAGCTGGATACAATACACGCATAAAGAATAGCCCTCTTAACTAGAACCATTTCATCTGCACGCACACATAGTTTAATAGTATTTTAATACTTGAAAATAAGGATTACTCTGGTGTACCAATTCTCATAATCAACAATCTTTTCAATTCATCTCCCTCATTTAAATTCAGATGTATTCCCTGCATTAGGAGATAACAGATCTAATTAAAAATTATGACCTTGTGAAAATAGTTACATGTAGCATGCGTGGCCAGCATAACGGGGAAAGAGATTTTTCAGATAAGCAGTATTTGGACAACAGCTGGTTACAGCATCATAAATGGCATGTTAATGTGTATAAATACACACACAGAAGAAATGCCATCATGCTGATCCTCTGGTTTAAAACAGACCTCAAACAAACAAACCCGCAGCAACCAAAAACCAAAGCTTGTGCTCTACAAAGATGTTCTGGGTCAGGGACTTGACAAAAAGAACATCAGACATGGCTCATGGCCAACATACAGAATTGTGCAGCAATGTTACATTTCAGAGGACATTCCTTCTACCTTAGAATATTGATGCAAATATCTGCATCCTCAATTAAAGAAGTCCTACTCCTTGAAAGAGCAGCAGGATCACGACTGAGTGTTTTTAACATGAAAGCCTCTGGACAAAGATTGGAAAAAACTAAGTGTGGAAATATTTATGGTAAGCACTAACCTCCCATTTACCTGTATGTAACTTCCCTCTTTAGTGAAGTTCATGCCAATTTTCAAATCTCCACTACAAAAGTGTTTTTTCTTCTCCAGACCCTACATAATTCACACATAATCCATAGTCCAAGGTAGGGGTCTCCAAACTTTCCAAACAAAGGGCCACTTTTCCGTTCTTTATATTTTTTTGAGGATCAGACTGTGGCTAGTGGGAGTAGAAAATGCCCAAGTGTCCGTAAACAAGGTCTGTGGTTAGTGGAAGGAGGAATAGTGCCCCATTGTTGCTGTCAGTGGAAGGAATAGTGCCCCCTTCGTTGGTGTCAGTGGGTGGGATAGAGCACCAATGTTGAGGGTTATCAGTCAGAAATACTTCTCAGTGGGAGAAATAGTGCTCAATTTTTGGTGTCAGTGGGAGGAATAATGTTCTTATAGTTACATCAGTGGGAGGAATGGTGAACCATCATTGGTGTCAGTGGGAGGAATAGTGACCCATTACTGGTGTCAGTGGGAGGAATGAGGTCTTATCCGGGTTGTCTGCAAGATGAATAGTGCCTTATATCAATGCGAGAATATATCCACAGGGGCTGGATAAAGGCAAGCAAAAAAGGGCCAAATCTGGCCCATGTGCCACACTTTGGAGACCACTGTTTTAAGCAAAGGATAAAAAGACAGGAGTAGGTGTAGAGCTTATAAACCAGTGGTTCTCGACCTCAGTCCTCAAGTACCCACAACAGGCCATGTTTTCAAGTTTTCCTTTGTCTTGCACAGGTGCTAGAGTCAATGGCTTGGTATTTTGGACAGCTAATTTTATCTAAGAGAAATTCCCAAAACATGGCCTGTTGGGGGTACTTGAGGACTGGTCTAAACCAAACAGGGAGTAAGAGACCACACACACACTGGACAATCCTTTCAATCCGTACTTCCAACACAAACTATCACTGCATGCTTATTTAGCACATCATTTAAAAACGAAAGTGACGCTAAAAAAAAAAAAAAAAAATCTTTTTTTTTTTTTTGCTGGTGTGATCTGACTTTCTATTAAAGGGTGGCTATGTTCACTCTCCATGGTCCTACGTTTATTTCTTGTTCCAAAGAAAGAAGTGAGAGGGAAAAGGAGAGGTTTGCAAGCAGGGGCATTAAATAGTGGATGCCTTTGGATTATTTTTGCAGAATAAGGATATCATTAGTGTTCCTTTAAACAAGGCACTGAAGATTTATTTATTTTTTTAATTTGTCTGTCCTGAAAAAGATTCAATACATAGAATGTATTCTTCTCATATCTCCTCCAGACTGGACAAAAACCTGCCGACCTCAGGCTTACCCCATGGATCCCACTATTATTGCTTTAGCTCAGCCAGCAATGCACTCTATCCCAAATGCAATTTTCCTATTAATATATTTTCAAGCTAAGCCTGAGGATATTTTCTGTGATCAAGAACAGGATTGTTGTCAGAAAAAAAAAAAAAAAAAATACTGAATGATCACATGTTCGTCTAACAGTGATCAAAAAAATAAAAAAAAATTCTCTTTTTTGTTACGGGACCGTAGAAATAAATGATAATTACTTTTTATCATCTGGCTGCCGGAGAGGTGTGCGGCTCATTGCGCGACATGCCAGCATGGCAGCTAATAGGTAATTTAGGCAAGAGTGGGTGTGGGGAGAAATACGGTCTCGCTTCCAGCTAAAAACACATTGAAATGAAGGAGTTTAACTCACAGACAGTTGCTAGGTTTCCAGTTTAAAAGGTTTTTTTTCTTTAATATGCATGTGAATGTGAATGTGATCAGTGCAAAAAAGATAAGATACAGAAATATGGAAACAGCCACTGCCAAGGCAAACAGAGGGCCGTAAGTCACCTAAAGTGTGACATCTGTTGGCCTATCAACTGCCTGACCTCCCCGGCTGGGATTGATATATTAAAGGCAAATAGACTCTTCACTTTGTAAGGGATGCAGCACTTTGCATGTGCATGCGGTGAACCTTAAACCTGCCAATAATGTGCGAGCAACATGCTTTTTTTTTTTTCCCCTTTACAAGTGATTGGGTATTCTTTGCAATGTGACATTTCACCACATTCACTAAATTCTGTGGAAAATACCCATACAAAGTGCTACTTCCCTTGCAAAGTGAAAAGTGTATTTAGTTTGAGTAAATTAATCCCAGTGTCTCATGTTCTGAGTGTACAGTGTGTCAGAATATTCATTTGCGAGGCAGCAAGTGCCAGACTTTAGCTGGGGTGTGTGTGGTGTGGGGGGGGGGGGGGTAGTGGTCATTTGACATGTCAGGCTCAAACTTTGAGGGAATTAAATTTTTTATATATATATATATATATATATATATATATATATATATATTTATATATATATATATATTTATATATATTATATATATTTATATTTATAAGTAAGAAAAAACAAAAACTAATCAATTACCAGCATCGGTCAACATGATAGACAATCAATCACACCCATCAATAAACTTCAAAAAGTAATGGAACCTAAGGCCTCGTAAACACAGGTGGCTGAGCCTGTTCAATGTAAATGCCGTTTTCTTTCCACCAGTGGGGCTTCCCTAGTGGGGGAAAGAAGGCAGCTTTTGCATTGCTCAAGCTCAGCCACCTGTGTGCAAGAGCCCTAAAGGCAATCAAGTAGAACAAAGAAGGCTTGCCACTCCAGGTGAGGTGGGGGAAGCCTGATGCATAGGGTGTACCACGCCTTGGCTCGCCTCTGGATTGCACAAAAAAGAATAGGCTGCACACAATAGTCCAAAATTTTTATGCCAACATCCCAAAGTGACACAAAAAGCACAGATGCCTGGTATGGTAGACGCATTCCACACCATTACCAATGATTAAGCGCTCATAGTAGTGTGAAACGCGTCTACCATACCAGGCATCTGTGCTTGTGGTGTCACTTTGGGATGTTGGAATAAAGATTTTGGACTATATTGTGGTGTGCAGCCTATTCTTTTTTGAGCCCTAAAAAGGTAAAAAAACTAAGATTACATGGCCTCAACATACTGTACATGTTGGAAAAGTGGACACATGGTCATCCCAGCCTGCAAATCAAGATGGCCAAAGACCCTGAACACAGGAGAAGCTGGAGAGAAGATGTTAGCAAGGGAGCTAACGGCTATCACATCATTGGAGGGGAGGTCTAGTTCTGGTTTAAAGGATGCCAGTGGAATCAATGGTGCAATTCAGGCTAAAGCACCCAAAATGCATGCAAGAATTGTTACCACCCACTGCAATGCAGTAGGAATAGATCCTATAGAGAAACTATTTTGTTGCTTATGTCCACATATTCTGCCAACATTGAAAAAAATACGAATGCAGGGCAACTGGTCTCTGAAGACTGAGCAGCAAGGTCACCGATATCTAGGGGACCATTAAAAAGAGAATGTGGATGAAAAACAATATTCCATACATGAAAAATCAAGGCAATAAAATAAAAAGGTACAACGAAAATTATGTTCAGGAAAACTCAAAAAACATGTACTTACTGTAAATACACTCCAGTTCCCTTTAAATAAAGCTTAAACCTTCATATGGCAGCGCAATATGTTGCAGGCCTTTCTGGCACAGTACACACGGGGAAGAAGGGAATAAAACACAAGCTGAGAATTTTTAAGCAGAAAGCCAATTTATAAAGCGCCTAGGGAGGCCTAAGTCCTGTTGTAGAACGCTTTCCCTTCACGCCAAGCTCTATCACACTTGTAGCTTCCAGGGTTCAATTAATAAGGAAGCTGTTTATGGATAACAAGAATATCCCCATTTTTATGTTTACCCTCTCCGCTTATGCACATTTACTTGCAGATGACTTTTTCCAGACTGTAACCATATTTTCTCTTATATTTTTATATTTTTATCTGTATTGTTGAAAGCAGGTAATCACGTACAGGCAATTGGATTTTCTAGTTTATAGAAGGCTAGTTATATCTAGGCGTATGCCAAAAGCTTACCCTTTTGGCCTCAAGGCCTCTATAGCTACCAGAAGTATGGTGGAGTGTCCCTATCATTGCCATAGTAGAATTGCCAAAAGGTAAAGCAGACTGGCATTCTTGCTAGCTAGGGAGTAAAGCAGTATGTAATGAGCAAAAATGGCTGCCCAAATGTAAAAATATAATTAATATAGACAAATTATAGCTTTTAAAACATAACTATTTTTGATAAGATTAATGATATTAAGTACTCATCTAAACCAAGAACGAGCTGCTCTTTTTTTATGGTGCACGCACACAGGTCCAATTATCCAACTTTCATTGCTGTGTAAAAATAGAAACCTATTTACATATTTGGTGGACTTGCCCATTAGTGCAAGCCTTTTGGGCTGAAATATTTAAAATCCTCTCCCAGTTATTTACCACCACTATTCAACCAGACCCACGTGTCTGTTGAACATCAGCCCACTGGAGTTGAAGGGCAATTGAAACTATCTCCAAATCAAGACAGCTGCTAAGGTAATGATTGCAAGATCTTGGAAGATGCCTTCACTTTGCGCTTTTGCAATTAAACTGAGTCACACGAGAAAAAGGATATACGCAAACAATGAGGCTACTTTCCAGGACAATGTCTGAAGATACGTCAAAATTTGGCAGCCGTGAAGGAATAAGTTCCTACCCCCAGACTTCAATTAAACTTTTGGAACCTTAATAAATTGTCCTTTACCGTTCTGCACCAGCTCTGAGCAGTTCTGTTGAGCCATGGAACCCACCCTACCCTCACCACCTTCTCTTTACCTTTTCATACTTTCTAGTTTTCACTTCTGGCTTTTTATGATTCTATTGCCTACCTCAGGCTTACCCAGAGGGCAGTCATTGTTTTACTTTTACAATACTTGGTTAGATTACATATAATGTGAATTTAAGGTTTTGTTTTTCTGGAATTTGATATTCAAGTTATTTCAGAGACAATGGGCATAACTAATGTACTTGCCATGTTGCACATGGTAACTGCTAACTGTTGTCCCTCCCTGCATGGAGGCAATAAATATTTTATGCTCGCTCTGTTCTGTATTCTCTGAATATTTATATTCAACCCTTTAAAAAATAAATAAAAAAAATAAAAAAAAACTACTTCCATCTATGCTGGATCTTTATGCCAGGATCTGGTAAAAAAAAAAAAAAATCCAGCTGAAATCACTGGTGTTTATACACGTTTACAGGTATAAGTATATTATGCCCTGTACACACGATAGGATTTTCCGACAACAAAATCCATGGGATTATTTCCGACAGATGTTAGCTCAAACTTGTCTTGCATACACATGGTCACACAAAGTTGGTCGGAAATTCCAAACGCCAAGAACGCGGTGACGTGCAACACGTACGCCGAGCCGAGAAAAATGAAGTTCAATAGCCAGTGCTGCTCTTCTGCTTGATTCCGAGCATGCTTGGCAATTTGTGCGTCGGAATTGTGTACGCACGAAGTGGATTTTGTGGTCGGAAAAATGGAGAACCAGATCTCAAATTTTGTTTGATGGAAATTCCTATGGAAAATGTGTGATGGAGCCTACACACGGTCGGAATTTCTGACAACAAGGTCCCATCACACATTTTCCATCGGAAAATCCTATCGTGTGTACAGGGCATAAGAGTAAACTGGCTGAGAGCGCTGACCAGAGTGTTCAGAACACAACAGTTCAGCAGGGAAGATTACTGTACTAACATCAGATGGTTAGCACAGCGGCTGCGACTGGAGCGGTCAGTTGAACGCTGGGTTGAACAACAAAAAACTATTAGTGTGTACCTTTAGTAAAGTGTGTGGGGGGGGGAGGGAGAAGGAAAGCAGAGGATTTTGTGGTCGGAATTTCCGACCGTGTGTACGGAGCATTAGAGCTGGTGGGGGACCGATGCTACATCCTAGGTAAGTATGGTAGGATTCTTAAAAAAAAAATAAAAATGTTTTCCCCCAAACTTCTCTTAAATATACTACTGAAAGCATTTTGTTACATTCGTTTGTTCAGAGTAAAAAAAAAAATGTTAATCCTGCAGGGAATCATTGACCTAATAACTTCCTGTGCTCAGTGCCACATCCTTATCGGTTACTTTGTGATTTGCTCTTCCTTGAAAACTACAGAACACCCCCCATGTGTTATGCAGGAGAGAGAGGTGTGTTCTGAAGCCCTGCCCTAAGGTGACAACGCTGCTTTCCTATAAATGCATTGCGCTAAGTGGTGTCACTCTAGGACAGTGCGCTTAATGACAGGATCACCAGGTAAAAATAAAAAAAAGGCAAAAAAGTCCCAAAAGTCCCAAAAACAGACAAATGCAGCCACCACATGAAAGGATAAGCCAGCTACAAGATATTCTATTTTTGCTCTTGGGTTTAGATGGGTTTTAAGGCAATCTTTTTTTTTTTTTTTTTTTACATGTATAAAGTGAACTCTGCTGACATTGGAAGAATGAGAAATCCATAGGTTTGAGCATTTTCTGAAGGATAGGTTAGCAGTGGCAGCCTGTATTTTTTCCTCCGTAAAGCTTTCATTTGATCATGGTTCAGTAGCTTATTCATTTCCTACTTTTCATCGAGAATGCAAGATGCTTCATATCAAGATGTCACTGCTTCCTAGAGAAGAAAAGTCAAGTTCTTTTACAGGCCACGCAGCAGATACCTCCATTGTGCATTGCTTCAAGTCTAGTGTCATGAATAAGATCTAGATAATGCAATGGGACATTTCATTTCATGTTCTCCTTTCTAGTGGACATTTCAGTCATAGTTCAATATATTCATAACTCCCTGACTTTTCTTCTTCCTTTCAACTTTACTTAAAATGAACAACCAATTGAGTTTTACAGAATATTTTTTTCAGAAATACAGGACTATTAAAGTAAACCTTACTTTTTAAAGTTTGGATGGGGTTAGAGCCTCCTTTGCGCTTTTAATGTGTGTCCAAATTAATATTTCCTGTACCAATTGATTACTGGGGCACTGGATTTCCATTTCCCCTTCACTCAATTGTAATCTTTTCCAAACTACTATAGAGAGGTCACTAGAAATGTCATAGAATTACTCTATCAGTTACTTATGTTTTGCATACTGGGGTTTAAAGGGAATGTCTAGTGGTATTGCAAAGATTTTCTTAAGATCAGGAATAATAATAAAAAAAAAAAAAAAAAAAATATCGAAAACCCAACTCTGGGCAAAATCTGTTCTTCCTTCCTGCCTCCCAACCTACTCTAATCCATCCTGCCAGGTGTTAAGCCTTCCTTACCTGGTGAAGTCCGTTATACGCACTTGAGTCACCCCAGAAGCCTTGCCGATACTGGTTTTTGCCTGCAGGGATCTCTAGCCCAGCATCACACATTGCCCCTGGATGGCCAGTCCCCTTCACTCTCCTTGGTCCTACCTTAAGCCCCATACACACAAGCCAAATGGTCGGGAAACATTGGCCGGTTCAATAAAACAGGCCAACATTCGTGCTGTGTCTATGTAAAGCCGATCCGATAGAAGCTGGAAAAGCAGTCGAAGACCAGCACTCTCAGCCAATGGCTGAGAGCGCTTACCAGAGTGTTCAGAACACAACAGTTCAGCAGGGAAGATTACTGTACTAACATCAGATGGTTAGCACAGCAGCTGCGACTGGAGCGGTCAGTTGAACGACAAAAAACTATTAGTGTGTACCTTTAGTAAAGTGGGGGGGGGGGGGGGAGAAGGAGGGAGAGAGGGAGAAGGAAGCAGAGAGGGAAGAAGTTAAGAAAAGAAGGAGAAAGAGTGTACACACAAACACACACACACACACACACACACACGTACATGTCCTAGGGCCGGTGCACAGAGGAACATTCGTACGGTGAGTTTTTAAAAGCCCATTTATTTCAATGGATTGCCAAATGTGCAAGAAGTATGGCAGAAGCGGCTTTTAAAATTGTACCGCACCAAACCACATGGTACTGCAGTAACATGCGCGTTGGTGGCTCCACCACACGCGTGTTTCCTAAACCCAATTGGAGTGTGATTAACAATCAATGGCAAACAAAAAAAAAAGAATCTGGCCCCTTTGGCTCCTTGCATGTTGGGGTAAGTGGAGCTGTTCTAAGAATTACTGGGATCACATGTAAATGAATCGTAAAATTGCAAATGCATGAATGTACCCTCAGGGTACAAGGAGATGGCATGACACTCACCTGCAATGGTGGTTTTTGGCTGATCAGTGTACCATCTCAAGTCTGTAGGTTCCTGCAGACATGATTTACCACTCTGGGATATAGTAGTTCCCAGAAAAGGTTAGAATACAGTGTTGATCATAATCATTGTTTGGGAACATGATCAGTGTAGTCCTCTTTTCTTTTCTGCCCTTTGCTCTGACACAGACTTGTACATTCAGTTGACCGTTTACCGTGAGGGCAGGAACATTCCAACAGCCCAACCACCCTCTAAGACAAGGGTCTCAAACTGGCGGCCCTCCAGCTGTTGTGAAACTACAAGTCCCATCATGCCTCTGCCTGTGGGAGTCATGGTTGTAACTGTCAGCCTTGCAATGCCTCATGGGACTTGTAGTTTTGCAACAGCTGGAGGGCCGCCAGTTTGAGACCCCTGCTCTAAGAGTTAGAGATGACCCTGGTCGTAGTAGACTGTTGTGCTGGGAGCCATTGATTGATGCTTCAAACTTTCTGCAGAAGGTAGTCCATACCTTCTACCCAATAAAATTTACAGTATATATTATATATATATATATATATATATATATATATATATCAGAATATTACGGCCGTTTCAGAGCTTAATGTTGGCTAAATCAAGTGGACTTGGGTCTTCATGCTACCTTTTACTCATAATTATTCCTTGTTTTTCTGGTTTTACTTACGTCATGGATGAGGCAGAAGTCTAAACTGTTAAAATTGCCTTTTGACTATTTTAATACGTTTTGCTATATATATATATATATATATATATATATATATATATATATATATATATATATATATATATATATATATATAGTAGTGCCATTATACTGACCTAACTACACTAATGGAGGCCAAAGAGAACATTTTCTTTTATGTTTATACACAGAATGTGGATGTTTACACAGTTTATCCTGCCTGCTATTTCAACCTTGGCAGATGATGTGTTGAGTAGCCTTGAATACAGAAGCCCCTAATTCTGGAATATATATGTTTACTTGGAAAACAACATACAGTATTTTAAACAATGTGTCCTGAAACTCTATAGTATTCAATGGCAGCTGTATTGTGAAGCATAACAAATCAGCTCATTTAATGTGTGTAAACACAGGCACAAAGCAAAATAATAAAGTAACAAAATGATAGATGTGGGCAAATGTGCTTTGTTTGATGCAACTCAGCATGGTCTACATTCCAGCCTTTGAGCTGTTGTGATGTACATAGAAGGTGATCATTTTCAAAAACTTTAAATGTAAAATAAAAAAGTTGTAGCCGAGTTTATAGCTTGTTTTTTTTTAATTGCTTTATTAAAATCTTGCATTTTAAAAAACTGAAGAAAAAAAAAACTGAAGTGAATAAATAAAAAAAATAAATAATAAAAAAAAAAAAGATGGATATATAATTTTTTTTTTTTTTTTTTAAAACCATCCGGATTTAAAAAAAATTCCAATGCCTACTTTATAAAGTAAACCTGGGCAATCAAATCTAAACAGAATGCATCAGGGGGTTTGCACATTTAGACAAAAAGCAGACCGATGAGTAGAGTTGAGAAGCCCTGGGCAGAACTGCAGGTTCGGAAGTATGTGTTCCCAAACAAATTAGATTACCTGAACCTAAAACAGTGGTTACTGACCTCATTTCCCAAAGCACAGGTGCTCTAAATTATTGTCAATGGTTTTGCGTTTGACTGATATACTGTATCCAAGGAAAAAGACATTGCCTGTCGGGGTACCTGAGGACTGAATTTGAGAACCAATGACCTAGATCATGCTTCCTTTTATCTGGCCCTTGGGGCACCATTTCATCCACAGATACCAATAATGAGACATAACACTGCCACCGTCACCAACAATGGGGCCCTGTTCCTCCTACAGACAGACAATGGGGCACAATTTCTCCCAATGAGACCAATGATGAGGGGGGGGGGGGTACAATCCTTTCCACTGACCTCAACAATGGGGTATGTTTTTTCCCCCCACTGACATTTTCTACTTTGTTTAGAAAGTTTGGAGACCCCTGACCTAGATGATTCAACACCACATGGTGATTGAGTGAAGCCAAGCAATGCAAAAGGATAAAACCCATGGAAGAAAGGCTTGTCTTTTGTATGTGGTATTTTTATGGAGAACTACAAATCAACATAAAAGTGTGCATGCCCCCTTTAAGTGCAAAATTCATAATACCCTAAATTAAAAAGTGAAAAAACTTTAAGGGCTAGTTTACACTTGCTTCAAAACATGGCTTTGTTAAAGCTCTCTGAACGCCAGTCAAAGCTCCCGTCACTAAATAAAATGGTTAGCTTACAGTCCTGTTTACACCTGCTTTTGCTGGGTGCTTCGGTGGGGCTTCAAGCGAGCTTTGCCATAGACTTCTATGGAGGCTTTGAAGACGCTTTGAAGTACCACTGAAGCTACATGGGGTATATAGTTTTTGAAGTGAAGCCAAAGCAAAAGCAAGGTGTAAACAGGACTGTAAGCTAACCATTCTATTTAGTGACAGGAGCTTTGACTAGCGTTCAGAGAGCTTTAACAAAGCCTGTCCAAAGCCGAAGCAAGTGTAAATGAACCCTTAAAATACATACCGTAATTTAAAGTGCATCAATATAGAGATCTAGTGAAAAATAAATACATTAAATTAAATAATCAACTCATGTGGCTGGAATGTCAAAAATATTAATCTTAAAAAGTGGTGCTTCATACCGTCAAAATGTATATATCATTCAAATATGTGAACCAAAAAAGCACACACACACACACACACACACACACACACACACACACACTAGGATTGCACCGATACCAGTATCGGTGCCAATACTAAGCATTTGTATGGGTACTCATGAAAATGCTCTCATACTAGAAAAAAAACGATACCGTCGTTTTTTTCAGCTGTCAACAGGGCAATGCGGGTGAATATAACAAAATATTGGAAATCATTGGTCGTTAAGGAGCGGGGCCGCCATGTCCTTAACCAATGAAGTTTTAGCTGTCCTCTCCTCCTCCTCCCCTGCTGTCACTTCTGCCCTTTGCCTCCTCCTTTCACCAGCTTGGCCAGGTGCCTTACCCACCTCCTCCTTTCTCTCCCACCAGCTGCAGTGTTCTCCTAGCCACTAGCAGGTCTGTCATCCTGCATGGTGCGGCGGCTTCTTGGTCGTCGGCAGCGGCTGCGGGTGGCTCAAATCTTCTAGCTGCTCCTCCGGTTTTTACCCAGCTGTTACATCTGCTCCTTTTTTCCCTGGCCAGGAGCTTGTTGTTGAGCCATACATCAGGGATCCTATCCACACATAGCAGCATGTGAGTGGACAATCTTAATTCAACTTGACAATAAGGTGAACTACTTTTATCAGCTGGAATTTTATAATTTTTTTTCCTTTGCCCAGTGTTTCCCATGTTTGTATGATACACACAAGCTTGGCATGGTATATACAGCAGTATTTTGGGATTTTATGAAGAGACTGTATATGATCTCAATTCAAGATGTCTGTACTTTATGGACTTTGCACTTCAAGGACTGGTTGTTGGATATAATTTTTGCATTAATTCAATAAATATAAAATGTATTTATAAATTTTTAAATAAGTATTATTAATAATAAAAAAAATAATAATAATAAATAATAATAAATAATAAATAATACCACCCCTCTACCCAGTCGTCCTAGGAACTAGGTATCAGCAAGTGCTTAAAAAAAAAAAAAAAAAAAAAAAAAAAAAAGTATCAGTATTTGTACCCAGTGTTAAAAAAAAAAAAAAAAAAGGCATTGGTGCATCCCGAATATACACACACACACACACAACTCCAACTCCACAGATAATATCCAGGTACCCAAATGGTGCTTGGTGCATAGACAAATCGGAGTTTAACGTGCTCGGAAGGTGCTCTCCCCACATGTAATCAGGCCTCTTACCAAACTAAGCTGATCTCAAATTATATGGATAAAACATGCTTCTGCAAGTAGAGCCACTGCTCTCAATCCCAGAATAGCAGATAAAGATATGGCTCCGTCAGTAATTCACGGCACTGGTGTCACCACAAGGCATGTGAGAGGAAGTAACCAATGTAGGCAAATGAATACTTCCAACACAGATCTCACAAGAGGGCAGAGAACAGGAGAAGCTTCATGGTGCAGTAAATCAGAATAAGGATTTTAAAAAGTAATGCACTTATGTCTAAAAAAATACCAAGTAGGGGTTGTAAAATTCACAAAACACGTCCGCGGTCCTTGCCAGCCGACCCCGTGCGTTATGATGTCACAGATGTGGCTCAACTCTAATCTGGCACTTTGTTTAGAAAGTTTTGAGACCCCCCCTGAACTAGATGATTCAATACCACAAGGTGACTGAGTGAAGTCAAGCAATGCAAAAGGATAAAACCCATGGAAGAAGAGCTTGTCTTTTGTATGTGTACCTTTAAAAAGGAGAACTTTTCACAAGTCTTCTGCTGGATGAATAGGCAACAGATGCCAAAAAGGTGTAGTTATTCTGTACTCTCCTAATTTACTAGTCCAGTTGTCTTAGAATCATTTCTGATTTTACTCTGAAGCTGGCTTAAAAAAAAAAAAAAATCCCCAAGATGGCCTGCAAAAAGGGCTTAACATTTTTGTTCCTAGGATGGTATGTAAGGATGGGCCCGGTGCTCGATGCGAACCCACGTTCGCATCGAGCACCGGGCGTTCGCTCGCTCGGCGAGCCCAGAACTATTTTGGCCGCTCGCATCACGTTCGTGTGATGCGAGCGGCCCCGCAATGCATTGCGGCCGGCGCGGCCGACGCAGTGCATTGCTGGCTGATGATTGGCCAAGCATGCACTGTGACCCCGCATGCTTGGCCAATCACAGCCCCGGAAACTCGAAGAGCCATAATTGGCTACAGGCAGGACGCCTGTAGCCAATTACAGCTCAGGGGCTGTAGTACACGCCCCCCCTATAAAACGCCGCCACGCCGTCTGCGCCGGTCACATGCTGTTCCGGCGCAGATTGAGCAGGCTGTTTCTGTGACACTCTGCTGCATTTAGATAGTTAGAGAGATTCACTTACAGAGATTGAGTTAGATAGATTCAGTTACAAAGATTGATTGACAAAGAGGGGCTTGTAGTGTGCTCGTGGCAGGCAGGCAGAGCTCCTATATTTTGTTACCAGAAGCACCTATAGGACTTGTAGTGTGTTCGTGGCAGGCAGGCAGAGCTCCTATATTTTGTTACCAGAAGCACCTATAGGACTTGTAGTGTGTTAGTGGCAGGCAGGCAGAGCTCCTATATTTTGTTACCAGAAGCACCTATAGGACTTGTAGTGTGTTAGTGGCAGGCAGGCAGAGCTCCTATATTTTGTTACCAGAAGCACCTATAGGACTTGTAGTGTGTTCGTGGCAGGCAGGCAGAGCTCCTATATTTTGTTCCAGAGGCACCTATAGGACTTGAAGTGTGTTAGTCCCATTACACACACAGAGCTATATTTTCTTCCCAGAAGCACCTATAGGACTTGAAGTGTGTTAGTCCCATTACACACACAGAGCTATATTTTGTTCCCAGAAGCACCTATAGGACTTGAAGTGTGTTAGTCCCATCACACACACAGAGCTATATTTTGTTCCCAGAAGCACCTATAGGACTTGAAGTGTGTTAGTCCCATTACACACACAGAGCTATATTTTGTTCCCAGAAGCACCTATAGGACTTGAAGTGTGTTAGTCCCATCACACACACAGAGCTATATTTTGTTCCCAGAAGCACCTATAGGACTTGAAGTGTGTTAGTCCCATCACACACACAGAGCTATATTTTCTTCCCAGAAGCACCTATAGGACTTGAAGTGTGTTAGTCCCATTACACACACAGAGCTATATTTTCTTCCCAGAAGCACCTATAGGACTTGAAGTGTGTTAGTCCCATTACACACACACAGAGCTATATTTTCTTCCCAGAAGCACCTATAGGACTTGAAGTGTGTTAGTCCCATCACACACACAGAGCTATATTTTCTTCCCAGAAGCACCTATAGGACTTGAAGTGTGTTAGTCCCATTACACACACAGAGCTATATTTTGTTCCCAGAAGCACCTATAGGACTTGAAGTGTGTTAGTCCCATTACACACACAGAGCTATATTTTGTTCCCAGAAGCACCTATAGGACTTGAAGTGTGTTAGTCCCATCACACACACAGAGCTATATTTTCTTCCCAGAAGCACCTATAGGACTTGAAGTGTGTTAGTCCCATTACACACACAGAGCTCCTATATATTCTTCTCAGCAGCACCCACAGGACTTCTAGTGTGTTAGTGGCATCACACAGAGCTCCTCTATTTTCTTTGCATAAGCACCCACAGGACTTCTAGTGTGTTAGTGGCATCACACAGAGCTCCTCTATTTTCTTTGCAGAAGCACCCATAGGACTTCTAGTGTGTTAGTGGCATCACACAGAGCTCCTATATATTCTTCTCAGCAGCACCCACAGGACTTCTAGTGTGTTAGTGGCATCACACAGAGCTCCTCTATTTTCTTTGCATAAGCACCCACAGGACTTCTAGTGTGTTAGTGGCATCACACAGAGCTCCTCTATTTTCTTTGCAGAAGCACCCATAGGACTTCTAGTGTGTTAGTGGCATCACACAGAGCTCCTATATATTCTTCTCAGCAGCACCCACAGGACTTCTAGTGTGTTAGTGGCATCACACAGAGCTCCTATATATTCTTCTCAGCAGCACCCACAGGACTTCTAGTGTGTTAGTGGCATCACACAGAGCTCCTCTATTTTCTTTGCATAAGCACCCACAGGACTTCTAGTGTGTTAGTGGCATCACACAGAGCTCCTCTATTTTCTTTGCATAAGCACCCACAGGACTTCTAGTGTGTTAGTGGCATCACACAGAGCTCCTATATATTCTTCTCAGCAGCACCCACAGGACTTCTAGTGTGTTAGTGGCATCACACAGAGCTCCTCTATTTTCTTTGCATAAGCACCCACAGGACTTCTAGTGTGTTAGTGGCATCACACAGAGCTCCTCTATTTTCTTTGCATAAGCACCCACAGGACTTCTAGTGTGTTAGTGGCATCACACAGAGCTCCTCTATTTTCTTTGCAGAAGCACCCATAGGACTTCTAGTGTGTTAGTGGCATCACACAGAGCTCCTATATATTCTTCTCAGCAGCACCCACAGGACTTCTAGTGTGTTAGTGGCATCACACAGAGCTCCTATATATTCTTCTCAGCAGCACCCACAGGACTTCTAGTGTGTTAGTGGCATCACACAGAGCTCCTCTATTTTCTTTGCATAAGCACCCACAGGACTTCTAGTGTGTTAGTGGCATCACACAGAGCTCCTCTATTTTCTTTGCAGAAGCACCCATAGGACTTCTAGTGTGTTAGTGGCATCACACAGAGCTCCTATATATTCTTCTCAGCAGCACCCACAGGACTTCTAGTGTGTTAGTGGCATCACACAGAGCTCCTCTATTTTCTTTGCATAAGCACCCACAGGACTTCTAGTGTGTTAGTGGCATCACACAGAGCTCCTCTATTTTCTTTGCAGAAGCACCCATAGGACTTCTAGTGTGTTAGTGGCATCACACAGAGCTCCTATATTTTCTTCTCAGCAGCACCCACAGGACTACCGACTACAATGGCTGGAAGACCGCCAAGGGGAGGCAGAGCGTGCAGAGCCAAGAACACAGGGCAGGCAGGCTCTGTTTCTAGTGGACGTGGCCGTGGACGTGGACGTGGTCGTGCATCGTCATCAGCACGTGGCCATGGGACACGCGCGTCTTTGTTTTCGGCAGCTGGACATGTGGAGCCGCATCATGCTGAAGGCTTGGTAGAATGGATGACCAAGCCCTCCTCATCCTCCTCATCCTCTCTCACCCAGGCTCAGGGTACTGACAGAGCATCATCAGCCACCCCTTCCCTAGACCCACCATGTCCTCCTGAGGAGTCCCCCGAACTCTTTGAGCACAGTGTTGGGTACATGCTCCAGGAGGATGCCCAACGATTCGAAGGCTCGGATGACGATACCCAGCTTGAGGAATCTGGCAGTACAGTTCCACCAGCTGCAGCTTACTGCCAGGTTTGCTCTAGTGGTGAAGAGGGAGGGGATGATGAGGTCACTGACTCCACGTGGGTGCCTCAAGGGAGAGAGGATGAGGAGGAGGACGAGGAGGAGGAGGATGCGGCGTCACATGTCCAACGAGGCAGGATGCCCCCTGGAGGCCAGGTAGAGGCCAGCACAGCAACTGTACAACACCGCAGAGCTCCGCCTGTGCAGGGCGCTGCCTCTGCACGTTATCAGAAAAGTTCTTTGGTGTGGGCCTTTTTTGAGACGAGTGCAGCAGATCGCACCACTGCTATTTGCAATATTTGTCTCAAGCGTATCTCGCGTGGCCAAAACATCAGCCGCTTGGGCACGACAAGCATGACCAGACATATGGCGACCTGCCATGCAGCTCGTTGGCAGGCACACATAAAAGACCCACACCAAAGAACTAAGCGGACCTCTCCTTGCTCCTCCTCAGCTGGGATCTCCATCCCCACTACACCTTCAGTCCTCTCTGAAAGCTGCTCTGAGAGGACTGAAGGTGTAGAATTCGGTGTGTCACAACCAAGTACTTGCAGTACACCGACGTCCGAATGCAGCAGGCAAATTTCCCTGCCCCAGCTGCTGGACCGTAGAAAGAAGTACACTCCCAGCCATCCACATGCCCAGCGGTTGAATGCTAGCCTTGCTAAATTGCTAGCACTTCAACTGCTGCCTTTTCAGTTGGTAGACTCGGCCCCCTTCCGTGAGTTTGTTCAATGTGCGGTTCCTCAGTGGCAGGTTCCCAAACGCCACTTTTTCTCGCGGAAGGCGATTCCGTCTCTCTACCGGCATGTGGAGGGCAATGTCCATGCCTCGCTGGACAGGGCGGTCAGCGGTAAGGTGCATATTACCGCTGACTCATGGTCCAGCAGGCATGGACAGGGACGGTACCTTTCTTTCACGGCCCATTGGGTCACTCTATTGGCAGCTGGGAGGGATGCAGGACAAGGTGCAGTAGTGTTGGAGGTTGTTCCGCCACCACGCCTCCAAAACGCGACTACTGCTACTGGTTGTGACACACCTCTCTCCTCCACCCCCTCCTCTTCTTCTTCCTCCAGTGCTCTGTCCTTGGAACCAGCGGTGCTCCGTAGGCGTACAAGGGGCTACGCAAGTACGCAGGCAAAAAGATGCCATGCCGTGCTTGCGCTGGTGTGTTTGGGGGACAGGAGCCACACTGGGCCAGAGGTTCTGGCAGCTCTGCAGGGGCAGGCCGAGAGGTGGTTGACGCCACGTCAGCTTAAGCCAGGAATGGTCGTTTCTGACAATGGCACCAACCTCCTCTCCGCCCTGCGACAGGGGCAGCTCTCCCATGTGCCCTGCATGGCTCACGTCCTCAACCTGGTGGTGCAGCGGTTCTTGGGCAGGTTCCCAGGCTTACAGGATGTCCTGAGGCAGGCCAGGAAAGTCTGTGTGCATTTCCGCCGATCTTATAATGCCAGTGCTCGGCTGACTGAGCTGCAAAAGGAGCTGAACCTGCCCAAGAACCGCCTAATATCTGACATGCCCACCAGGTGGAACTCAACGTTGGCCATGCTGCAGCGACTGCACACGCAGCAGAGGGCCATCAATGAGTACCTTTGCGACTACGGCACCAGGACAGGGTCAGGGGAGCTTGGTTTTTTTTTCCCCACGTCAGTGGAGCATGATCAGGGATGCATGCACTGTCCTCTCACCATTTGAGGAGGCCACGAGGATGGTGAGCAGTGACAGTGCATGCATCAGTGACACTGTCCCTCTTGTCCACCTGTTGGAGCATACGCTGCGTGGGATAATGGACAGGGCACTTGAGGCAGAACAGAGGCAGGAAGAGGAGGACTTCCTTGCCTCTCAAGGCCCCCTTTATCCGGACAGTGTTCCTTCTGTCCCACCCATCACACAGGAAGAGGATGAGGAGGAGGAGGGAGGAGGAGGAGGAGGAGGAGGAGGAGGAGGAGGAGGAGGAGGAGGAGGAGGAGGAGGAGGATTGTGTGAGCATGGAGGTGGAGCCTGGCACTCAGCATCAGCAGCAGCAGTCTTTTAGGGATGATGTACAGTCCCAACAAGCCAGTGGACTTGTACGTGGCTGGGAGGAGGTGGCTGGCGATCATGTCATCCTCAGTGACCCAGAAGACTCCGGACCGAATGCCTCAGCTAACCTACGCTGCATGGCCTCCCTGATCCTGCAAAGCCTGCGGAAGGATCCTCGTGTTCTTCGGATCAAGGAGAGGGACCATTACTGGCTGGCCACTCTCCTTGATCCGCGGTACAAGGGTAAGGTTGCGGACCTTATCTTGCCGTCGCAGAGGGAGCAGAGGATGAGACATCTCAGGGAGGCCTTGCAGAAAGGTCTGTGCAACGCGTTCCCAGAAACTGGGAGGCTACAAACTCCTGGTCCTGGGCGACGAGTTGCTGAGGCTTCGGTCAGTGGCAGAAGGAGCGGTGGGGAAGGTGGACGTCTGACCGATGCGTTCAGACAATTTTTTAGTCCGCAGCCCCAAGGTATGATCGGTTCCAGCAACCATCGCCAGCGTCTGATATACATGGTGCAGGAATACCTTGGGGCAAGGTCAGACTTGGACACCTTTCCCACCGAAAATCCTCTGGCTTACTGGGTCCTGAGGATGGATCACTGGCCAGAGCTTGCACAGTATGCAATTGAGCTACTGGCCTGTCCTGCCTCCAGCGTTCTTTCCGAACGCACATTCAGTGCTGCTGGAGGATTTGTGACTGATCATAGGGTGCGCCTGTCCACCGCCTCGGTTGATCGACTGACATTCATCAAAATGAATCAGTCTTGGATCACCACCAGCTACCAGGCACCTGAGGCGGATATAACCGAATAATTTTTAATGTCACATCCCTTCAAGACTGCCTATGCTGATGCTGAGTGACTGTCCTCTTATGTTCACTGACTATCCTCTTCCTCCTCCTCAATGATCCATGCCACCACACCAGTGCCTAAGGCACAATTTTTCAGCCCCGGTTTAACAGGGGCGTGTACTTACAATTTTTAAAAAAAAATGCTTCGCAACACGTGTGACTGCTGTGCTCCAAGTACAGTCTCTGTGAGGCCGTGTTGCAGTGTTGTGGCACCAGCACCAGTGCCTAAGGCACAATTTTTCAGCCCCTGTTTAACAGGGGCGTGTACTTACAATTTTTTAAAAAAATGCTTCGCAACACGTGTGACTGCTGTGCTCCAAGTACAGTCTCTGTGAGGGCCGTGTTGCAGTGTTGTGGCACCAGTGCCTAAGGCACAATTTTTCAGCCCCTGTTTAACAGGGGCGTGTACTTACAATTTTTTTAAAAAATGCTTCGCAACACGTGTGACTGCTGTGCTCCAAGTACAGTATCTGTGAGGGCCGGGTTGCAGTGTTGTGGCACCAGCACCAGTGCCTAAGGCACAATTTTTCAGCCCTGTTTAACAGGGGCGTGTACTTACAATTTTTTAAAAAAAATGCTTCGCAACACGTGTGACTGCTGTGCTCCAAGTACAGTATCTGTGAGGGCCGGGTTGCAGTGTTGTGGCACCAGCACCAGTGCCTAAGGCACAATTTTTCAGCCCCTGTTTAACAGGGGCCGGTAATTACAAATCTTGATCTAATAGTTCACAGCAGGGCCCATTCATGCGCCCACCAAGAGTAACTATGAGGGCCTGCAGTCTTGTGGCAACACCGTCCACCACCACCGCCAAAGGCCCAATTTTTCTGCCCTGTTCATCAGGTGCTTGCAATTACAAATCTTGATCTAATAACTCACAGCAGGGCCCATTCCTGCGCCCACCAAGAGTAACTATGAGGGCCTACAGTCTTGTGGCAACACCGTCCACCACCACCGCCAAAGGCCCAATTTTTCTGCCCTGTTCATCAGGTGCTTGCAATTACAAATCTTGATCTAATAACTCACAGCAGGGCCCATTCCTGCGCCCACCAAGAGTAACTGTGAGAGCTTACAGTCTTGTGGCAAAACCGTCCACCACCCCCAATTTTTCTGCCCTGTTC
>CM053029.1:556957258-557079758 GCA_028564925.1 Lithobates sylvaticus | reverse complement strand
GTCTACTTTAATTCTTTTATACCTGTCTGCAATTTTTTTTTAAAAGCTAGCCCTTTGCTAGTTTTTATCTGGCCCTAGGGGGACTAATCCTTTCACTGACATCAACAATTGGGCATGGTTTATTTTGCGGATACCAATGATGGGGTACGATTAAGGCGATCCGAAAATCAGAAGTAAAATTTTGTTCGATGAACGATCTGCCGATTTTCAGATTGTTAGTACGGTGCTTTCGACAGCTGATTCCGGTTTTTCCTCTGATAAAAGCTGGATATGCAGACTATACAATTTTTGTTGTACGTGAACTCAACGTCTGATTTTCGTTTAATTAGTAAAAATAGTGAAAAAAATCCTAAGAGCAAGACTACGCATGCTCAGAAACAAAATACATACATACAAAACTATACAACACATTACGTCACTTCTGAAGTTGGATTCTGTTGTACAAGAATTTTCGTATGGCAAGTAACCTCTACTTTCGACATTAGACTAGCATACCACAATAAACGGACGGAAAAACGTACGGAAGAACGAAAATCCGATTGTGTGTACGAGGCTTTACTCCCACTACTGCCAATTATGGGGCACTACACCTCCACCCAGTGCCGGGCCAAGGTCATCCAGTGCCCAGGGCAAAGATGCCAAACTGCGCCCTCCTTTCCCTTAGGGTTAGGCTCAGGGTGCCCCCTACCCCTGCAATTTACCATTGCGCCAGGGGCAGCCGCCCTTCCTGCCCACCCCTTGTCCCGGCCCTGCCTCCACCTACTGACCACCAACCCTGAGACAGTCTTTATTCTCACTGATGCAAGGCCTAGGTTATTTTCTACCCTCACTGTCCACAATTCAGTCTCCGAAGCACAGAAAACTGTCCCTTTGCAAAGTTTGGAGACCTCGGTTCTAGAAACTAGTGACATCTGTACACATGCATGTTCTCAGTACGTGCACACATGCTGCGGGTCTCTCCCGGGTCCCAAATACCCAGCAGAGTGATGTTGGAATTCGTTTTTAAAGATAGGAGTGCAGAAGTGCAGTGTTGGGGGGGTAGGGTAAAATAGCTGGAAGAAGTTTCACTTTAATAGATAGATTCAATAAAGTGAAAGTTCAGCCCAAGTCTAAAATCTCGAAATTTACTTGCAGCTACTTGCAGCTTAATTACTTGCAGCTACAATCTAAGACTAATCTTTCTAGCTAGCCATGTAAAGCAAAAATCTCTATACATACCTTTTCTGAAGCTGATCCAGTCCGGTGTCCAGCGATGGAAGCTCTGGGCAGGAGAGAACCGACAACGGCTGGGAAAAGGCCTGGGAAGTGACGTCACCCATAGACTTACTATGGGGCTTCCGTTGTCGGCTGCCTCTTCTGCACCCGCCTATTATTATAATACACTATTTATATAGCGCCAACAGTTTATGCAGAGCTTTACAATGTATAGGGGGACAACACAATTACAGTACAGTTCAATACAAAAAGGTACAGGAGGGCCCGGCTCATAGAGCTTACATTCTAAAAAGGAGGGGGTGGTGGTACAAAAAGGTAATACCTGCAGAGAATGATTTGATGGGGGTGGCTCTGAGACAGTTAGGTGGGTGTGGGATAGGCTTCCCTGAATAAATGAGTTTTCAGGGATCTCCTAAAGGTGGACAGGGTAGGGGCTGATCGGACAGACTGGGGCAGGGAGTTCCATAGGATGGGAGAGGCTCTGGCGAAGTCTTGAAGGCGAGCATGGGAGAAGGTAACAAGGGAGCTAGAAAAGCAGGAGGTCCTGGGAGGAGCGGAGGGGACGATTCGGGCGATATCTGCAGATGAGGTTGGTGATGTAGCTGTTACTGACAGCTCAACGTGGGACCGGAGCAGCCTCAGAAAATGTAAGTAAAGCGATTTTTTTCTTTACAGGACTAGAACGGTTAGTCTTAGATTGTGGCTGCAAGAAGATTTAGAGATTTTAGTTTTAGGGTGAACTTCTACTTTCTTTTATACCAGTCTGGAATGCAGCTTTAAATTTCAATCGTGTCCAAGTTAAGCAAGGCATAGTATTTGATGCCATCCACTGTACGTGCACACTCATTCCAACAACCATACGTGTCTATGCTGTAAGGGTTAACAATCCCAGCAAAGCTACATGCCTGTAATGTAAGGGTTAATCCCAACACTGGTATGTTTCTATACCGTAAGGGTTAACAATTCAGCACAAGGCAGCATTCCATAGTCATCCAGTGCATGGAGCTAAACTCCTCTGCCTGGAGAGCAGGAATTAATGAAATAAAAGTCTGGCCGGCTTGCTAGCTTTCTGGAATCTACCCTGGGCACAGATGTGGAGAAGGAAATGGAAGTTGAGCTCTGAATAAACAGCAGGGCAGCCTTGATAAGCAACTGTTTTGCATCAAGCCCAGAGGAGCAGGAAACACCCAGCACAACACAAAGCTCACACACAAGTACAGTGTGGATCGTGGCGACTTCTACCAGAACACTAATGCTTGCTTGGACAGGCTATCTGATCACCGTTAATGAGCGGTATTTAATAATGTTGTTATGAATGTACTTGCACTATACTGCATGCAGTAAAAACAGAATATAGGCTCAATTATTGGCGCTGCCGCAACAGGAAACGTATACCCAATTTAAAAAAGTGACAGTTATTTCAGCTGAACCCAATGAGATTTTGACAATTACAGTCACATGGCTAAATTGGAGAGCCTTAAAATTGGAACTAAAAACTTATCTACAGTAAAACCTTGGATTGCAAGCATAATGCATTCTGAAAGCATGCTTGTAATCCAAAGCACTTGTATATCAAAGCAAATTTCCCCATGAGAAATAATGGAAACTCAGATGATTCGTTCCACAACCATTTATTCATAAATCCTTCAGTTTATAGTCCATATAAAAAGGATTATAGCAATGTGATAGGTTGTGTAACCATAACATGTCCATCCACAAATGGAAGCTTCTACAAGGGGATTGGAAGCAAAATCCAGCAGGAGCTCCAGAGTATAAAAGAGAAGAGAGGCGCCTCGAAGTGTAGCAATATGGTTACATTTAATGAAGGTACAACATTTAGCAACTCACATGGTTGATGATTAAAAGAGGCACATCTAAGTATGTAGGCATCCAGGGTAAAGCTGTCCACATAGACCGTCCTATACACTGCCGGCTCTCACTGCTGTCAGTCTGCAATCGTGACCGGGAAGACTGCCCTGCAGTAGAGCAGGGTAGTACTTCGATGTGCCTGTTTTAATCATCAACCATGCGAGTTGCTAAATGTTGTACCTTCATTAAATGTATCCATATTTCTACACTTAGAGGTGCCTCTCCTCTTTTATACTCTGTTGTGACATGATGCTACTTGTATATCAAGTCAAAATTTGTAAAAAAAATTGCTGGTCTTGCATAACGCTCTCAAACCAAGGTTTTACTGTATTAAACTGAGCAGGCAGCCATTTATTGTAGAAGAGACATGCAATAATAATAATAGCAAACCCGTACCTAACAGCTCATAGTCTTCTACTGAAGGCACCCTGAGCTGCACATGCACAGCTCAGCATGCATTCCTAGCACACTCTGCTGCGTCATTCCACCACTGGCCAATCAAGGGGCTGTAAACACAGCATCTGGAAATAGTCAGGGAGGAGATGACAGTGGTTGGGAAGGGGTGTAATTGCCATGTCACTGGAAGGTGGAGGCAAGTATTTTTGGGGGTTTTAGTTTTGCTTTCAGCTGGACATAATTTGGCTCGTTTAGCAGGGACCGGCTCAATTTCAATCTTTTAGCGGCCCTCCCCGTTCGAGAATTTTTTGTTGATCAGCAACTGCAGCCGTTGATCAGTGTATTCTGACAATGTCCCAGATGGCGGAGGAGGGGAATTCCTCCATCGACCTTGCTTTGATGGAGTAACTTTTTCTCAGCCTGCTGGCTGACCGAAGAAAAAAAAAAAAAAGAAGAAGAACACCACATCTAGGCCTGGCTTTATCCTTGTGCTAAAGCTTTGTGCATTAAAGTGGTTGTAAACCCTTACAAACCACTTTGGCCTACAGATAAGCCTAGATTAAGGCTTACCTGTAGGTCCAATAAATATCTCCTAAACCTACACGGTTTAGGAGATATTTAGAAAAAAAACAGGCACCTCTGTCTAGACAGCGGCACGCAGGTGCACCGAGCATGCCGGAGATCACGGCGATATGCCGCTGTTGGCAGCTCCCGTGCGCATGCGCGGGAGTGACGTCATCACGACTCCAGCGAATGACAGCGCTGGAGCAGCGAGACCCGGAAGTCACTCCGGGATTGATTGAGGAGGACGTGGACGAGGGTCGCTTCGGGGGCTTCGTTCTCAGGTAAGTTATTCATAATGAGCTAGGGCATGCTAGCTCATTATGCCTTTGCCTTGCAGGTTCTGTTTTTTTATTTTTTTATTTTTTTAAAAGGAGGCTTTACTTCCTCTTTAAAGTGGTTGTAAATCAGAAGGTTTTTTATATCTTATTGCATTCTATGCATTAAGATAAAAAGCCTTCTGTGTGTAGCAGCCACCCTAAGCCCCCCTAATACTTACCGAAGCCCCATCTCTGTCCAGTGATGTCCATGAGTGTCTCGGCTGTCCGAGACTCTATCTCCTGATTGACTGAGACACAGCAGTGGCGCCATTGGCTCCCACTGCTGTCAAAGCCAGTCGGCCAAATCAGGAGGAGAGGGGGCAGGGCCCGGCCATGGCCCCGTGTCTGAATGGACACAGGGAGCTGTGACTCGGCTCAGGTGGCCCCATAGCAGGCTGCTTGCTGTGGGGGCACTTGACAGGAAGGAGAGGCCAGGATCACAGAAGAGGGACCCGAGAAGAGGAGGCAAGTATAAAAAAAAAAAAAAAATCTATAAAAATAACAAACACAAGACTTTACGATCACAGCATTATGGCTGCAAAACTTATGGCTTTCATAAAAAAAAAAAAATTAAGGTAATTGATAAGAACGCAATCTACATCAGCTGCAAACCCCACCAGTCTATAGTCATGCTTGATCTCATTTCAACATGAACACTTCTCTGGGGTCAGTAGATCAACAGTCGTTCAACTAACCTCCAGGGCCGTGATGGTGTCACCTCTGCACATGCGCAGGAGAGCTGCCATTTACAACACAGGACTCTGAAGTAGTGGCCCCAACGGCTGTTCCTTCAGAGCGCATGCACTGGTGACCTCATTGGCTGTATATACAGTAAATATCTCCTAAATGGCGCACGTTTAGGAGATATTTACAGTACCTATAGGTAAGTGTTATTATAGGTACAAGTCAGAGATGGGAGTTTACAACTCGGGAGAAAGCGAGAGGAAAGTCAGGTTTTTTTCTCATCTTAGACCCCTTTCACACTGGGGCACTTTGCAGGCACTACAGCTCTAAAAATAGCGCCTGCAAAGTGCCCTGAAACAGCCGCTGCTGTCTCTCCAATGTTAAAGCCCCGAGGGCTTTCACACTGGAGCGGTGTACTGGCAGGAGGCTCAAAAATGTCCTGCTAGCAGCATCTTTGGAGCAGTGTATACACCGCTCCTAAACCCCTCCTGCCCACTGAAATCAATGGGGCAGCGCGGCTATACCGCCGGCATAGCATTGCTGTAGCACTGCTTTGCGTTGTTTTTTTAACCCTTTCTTGGCCGCTAGCAGGGGTTAAAACTGCCCTGCTAGCGGCCGAATAGCGTCGCTAAAACTACGTTAAAGCAGCGCTAAAAATAGCGCAGTTTTACCGCCGACCCCGCCCCAGTGTGAAAGGGGCCTTAATGCATTTAGATAAAAAGCCTTCTGTGTGCTGCAGCTCCCCAATACTTACTTGAGCCCCATCTTTTTCTAGCAATGTCCAAGAGTCCCTCCCTCCTGATTGGTTGAGACACAGCAGCAGCACCATTGGCTCCCGCTGCTGTCAAAGTCAGTTAGCCAATCAGGAGAGAGCGAGAGCGAGAGAGAGAGCGAGACACACCGAACGGCAGCTCCGTGTATGAATGGACACATGCAGCTCAGGCGCCCCCGTCACACGATTTAAGCCACGCCCACCTCCCTGAAATGAGTTTTTCAGGTTGGGATGTCTGACATCTATAGAACTCATTCATAAGATGTCCTAGGATAGCCTTCTAGTGAAATTCCAGATTTTTTTTTTTTTTTGAGAAAAAAGAAAAAATTCCTCTGAATTCTATACATTGCAAGACATTCTTTTCTTCAAAATGGTTTTCCCCTCAATGATTGCTTACAGATGTCAATATCATTCGCTCACCTTAACTGAGGTGCTACAGACAGCAGCCCGGTCTGCTCTATGTGGCCTTCCTGGCTCTAAATCACACAGCGGACAGAATAAAGCACGGCATGTCTACACTGTAAACTCAGGAAGACAAGAATGAATAGATTGTCTGCAGGCAGAATGATGGACTCATTCCGGAGCACCAGGATGTAGGTTTACATACGGGATTCTTCCTTTTCTTTAAAAGAAAGCTTTGAGCAAAAAATATACACAATACAACAAAAGCTTTCAGATGTAAAAACACTTCCCATTTTCTAAGAACCCTGAACAGTAGGAGATAAACACTGGACTGTAAGAAAGTAAACAGACTTGTTCCCAACTTTTCCAATTCTATGTGAGGGGAATGCAAGATACATACACTAGCCGCTTTATTAGGTACACATGTTGTGTTAATCAGCCAATCACATGGCAGTATTATTATTTAAATAATAAAATTCAAAATACTAACCACAACTTACAAAGCCATCCACAACTCTGCCCCGAGCTACATCACCAATCTCGTCTCCAAACATATCCCAAACCGTCCTCTCCGCTCTTCTCAAGACCTCCTACTGTCAAGCTCTCTTGTTTCCTCCTCCCATGCTCATCTCCAGGACTTCTCCAGAGCCTCTCCCATCCTCTGGAACTCGCTGCCTCAACCTGTCTGGCTATCCCCTACTCTAGCCACCTTCAAGCGATCCCTGAAAACTCATCTCTTCAGGGAAGCCTATCACGTCTCCAACTAATCTTTTACCACTTCCATCAGCTCATTCCCCACAGTTACAACCTTTTGTACCACCTCCCCACCCTATTAGATTGCAAGCTCTTCTGAGCAGGGCCCTCTTAACCCTCTTGTATTTTATTGTATTATAACGGTTTTGTCTCCCTTTTATATTGTAAAGCGCTGCGTAAACTGTTGGCGCTATATAAATCCTGTAATAAATAAATAAATAACTCACATGGCATCTAAAACGTGGTGAAGGTGGCTTGCTGAAGTTCAAACTGAGCTTTAGAATGGGGAAGAAAGGGGATTTAAGTGACTGACAAATCTGCAGCAACTGTGTGATGCTATCATGTCAATATGGACCAAAATCTGAGGAATGTTTCCAACACCTTGTTGAATCTACGTCACAAAGAATTAAGGCAGTTCTGAAGGCAAAAGGGGGTCCAAAACCTGGTACTAGCAAGGTGTACCTAATAAAGTGGCTGGTGAGCAGTGATGCAAGTAACAGAGTTAAAATAAACAGTTACTTAACGGAGTTACTTTAGAGGGTAACGAGTAATCTAACCGATTACTCTTCCCCTCATGGTAACGCCGTTCCCATTACTTGGGCGGCATTACCACAATTACATCTACCGCCACTAGATGGCAGTAGTGTAATTCCAGTGTCCTGCCGAAAAAGTTCCCCCGCCGTATAAGGACCCCCTGTACTGCGCAGGCACAGCGCTTGCGCAGTACGAAGGACTACAGAGCTTGCGAAAATTGCTGAACCTAAACAGCTCTGAGTGAACTCTACACCGTGCATGCGCAGTTAACATGTAATTGTACGAGGCAATGTTGCACGCTCCCGATGCTCGTGTTACTCTGCAAGGGGCATCTATCGTGTAACTAAGGGGCGGGTCTAGTTACGCAAGTCTGTAACCAAGAGGCGCATTTATTATTGTTATACATCGAGCTTTGCCCATTAATTTAACATTTGCCCTCTTCTGAGACTGTCTGGACCGCCCCATCCCGCCCCACCGAGTAGGGAGGCGGGCCAAAATACCAAATGTTCTAAAATACTGTATATAGTGTTTTTATGCTTCAATCAGTTAATATAAACATCTTTGATATTAAAAGATGTTATAGAACGTAATTGCATTGTAGAATATAAAAAAATAAAATAAAATAAAAAGTCAGTTACTTTGCTGCGTAACTAATTACTTTTAAAATGTAGTAACTGAGTTACTAAACGCAATTACTTTTTGGGAGAAGTCATTTGTAACTTAACTAATTACTTTTTTAAAGTAAGATGACCAACACTGCTGGTGAGATAGATTTTTTATTATATATATATATATATATATATATATATATATATATATATATATATATATATATATATATATATATATATATATATATATATATACACATATATATATATATACATACACATACATACACACACACACACACACACACACACACACACACACACAGTCCCATGAGGAATTGTAAAACTCTGACATTCACAGACATGACTAGGCATGATGGGAATTGTAGTTCCTGAACACCTGGAGGGCCGTAGTTTTGAAGACTCCTGATATACATTATAGACAGACGTGCATAGACAGACAATCTGACTGCCTATCACAGAGTATGAATGAGACACAAATAAGTGTTGGGGGAGGGGGAAATATACTTTTAATGGCGGACACGCTTATAAAAAAAACAGGAATGCAGAGTAATTGAACGGGACACAACACATTTTGGGGCGGCACTGGATATCAAATGATTCTTATCGCACTGACTCTGCCAAACATGCATGTTTATGACTTTATTCACCAGATGTTTCATCATCAACCTTGTTTACATACAGGATTTATATCAGATTTAAGTTACTTAATTGCAAAACATATGAACAGCTGTAAGAGCTCATTCACGCAGCCAGCAGCCGGTGCCACCTGTCTGAAATGCAATCTGTGGGGTGTTGCTCATCAGAGGGCGGTGCAGCGATGGAATTAAAGGAGGTTATACTGTCACCTCCTGAATGCCTTTTTGTTTTTTTTTTGGACAGCCAAATGAGGTTTGTATGTTAAAGTGGCTGTAAACCTCATACATGAAATATGAACAAAGTATATCCCTCTATAGTGTGTACTTGCCTCAATTAGGAGCATTAAGTGTTATTTCTCTCTGCTGTTTCGTTCCTCTGCTATCAGCATGAATCACATCTGACAAGTTTTCCTGAGACAGAGAGAGAAATGGTGACGGGGGAGATTTCCAGATGATTGACAGCCTCAGCTTGGTTCCTGTGTGGAGGGAGGGCGTGTCCCTTCCCTCCAATCAGCTGTCAGAGCTCTCCTCACTAAGATCTGCAGAGTGTAACTTCAGCTCTCCACCCCATTTTTTTTCTGACAGTCAAACAAGCTTTATAAATTCAGAAGTTTGAACGGATGTAGAGAAGAGAGACTGCAGATAAACCGGTACAACGTATATAGGAGGATTTATTACATCTGTGTATCACCTGAGGGCAGTCAATTTCCTGGGTATATGCAAGGGTTTACAACCACTAACTGCCCCTCAAGCATTGTTTTGATGAGGTCCCATTCACTTGAATGGTTTGGGTGTGGTGGCAGTATTGCAGGGCAAACTCGACAGGGGGTATAATTCTTTGTGGTGGCTATTTTTAGGTGGGCAGTCAGGGGGCATAAAACTACAACTCAACCACCTGTTTTCACCACCCCTAAGCTGCCCGTGTGAACAAGGTCTGAGGGTTTAATTTCCAAATACCAAGTGATTAAGGATATCTCTCACAATTTATACTCAACTCTATATAAGTTTTACCATTTCATCATCTTTCATTTGACATTCTTTCTTGTACAAAGGTTTTTATTGAAGAGACACATCAATACAAAAGAATACAGAATAACAGAAAAAAACAGAAAAAAAAATGGAACTGGACACAGTAACAGTGTGCGATTTCTTACAACATAACAGTACATGCAGTTGAGTCCGGAGTACGGACGTGAACCATAGAACAGACTGTAAAATATCACAAGTGTGGGCAGCAAGACATTGTAAAGAGACCAACAGGTCTTGCGACTTGATGGAGTAAAATTAACCTAGGGTAAACTGGTACGTAAGACAGTACTCTAGATTGGTTCTGGTATCTGAGGCAGAAAAAAACAGTAAAACAAACCTTATCCCGTAGGGACATTAAACTTAAGAACCAACTTAAGTGAGATTCCTCAGGGAAGACCACTTGAGCAGATTGTACCTGAGATTTGTAAAGTCCTGAGGAAGAAAAAGGGGGGAAAAAGAAGAAAATGAAAAAGGAAGGTGGAATGGAGATAAAACTCATAGAAGAGATAGTATGTCTTGTTAGGTATCCAGCACCAGTAGGATCAGCCCCGTAAGATGGGGAGATCGAAAGAGAGAAAGAGAGAATAAGAATACCGGAGAAGAATCCAGATGATGGAGAAAGAGAAAAGGAGTGACGTATGTCTTTAGTATAAAGACCAAGAAGAGGGTAAAGAAAGGAAAAAAAGGGGGGAAATGGGGGGGGGCCCCCCGGGGTGGGGGGGGGACTTAAAGGGTAAGAAGCGTTGGATCAAATCGCGACGGGCGGATATGGGTCACCCAAGGCTGCCATACCCGGAGAAATTTGGCATGGGTATCTGCTAGCACGGCAGTGAGTTTCTCATTCACCATAATGTCATTTACTCTATTTTTAACCGCTTCAAAGCTGAGGGTCGGGGTTTTCCAAGCCCGTGCTATGGTCAGTTTAGTTGCAGTAAAGATGTGTGCAGCCAGTTGACGTTCAGGACGAAGAAGTACTGGGATGGGCTTACATAATAGGGCTTCAAAAGGGTCCCTCTTTATTGTGGTGTTAAAAAGGTTACGAAGCAGTGCATATACCCTGATCCATAGTCTACAAACCCTGGGACAGGACCACCAGATGTGAGCCATCGTCCCTTCTTGTGAGCACCCTCGGAAACATAATGGGGAATAAGATGGGATGAAGCTCGCTAGCCTTGCCGGGGTGTAGTACCATCTATAAAAAAACTTTGTAGGCGTTCTCCAAAAAGAGGACATTCTTAGAGCATTTAGTTAGTGCCATGGTCATTACCCGCCAGTCATCTGGCTCCAGCCGTTTCCCTAGCTCAGCCTCCCATTGGAGATGATAAGGTCTCAGTGGTGGTTTTCTAGTGTTGGAAATCTTATTAGGCCTTGGAGAAAGTGTCTGAGTTGTGTATAACTATAGTGTTCTTTTAGAGGGATGTCGTGTGAGGAGCGTAGGGCTGCGAACGGGACTATTTTAGTCGGGGTGAGCAAAGAGTGAACGTCTACGAAGCCATGGTCAGTCCACCACTTGAACTGTAAGGGGTTATCACATCCTGGCGGGAATAACGGGCAGTAAAGAAGACGGAGTAAGGGGAGATGGGGAGAGATCAGGCCTGCTGAGAACTTGACTGAATCCCACAATCGTAGAGCATGGGCTAGGGTTTTATCTTCCCCCAGATGAATAGCATGATTTTGCGTTGGTGGATTCGGAGAATGTGAGATGGGATCTGGACCGGTAGAACTCGGAAATGGTAAAGCAATTTCGGGAGATATGCCATGCGTACAGTCGCTATTCTACCGAACCAGGATAGAGGGAGGGTGGACCAAGAGTCAAGCAGAGGTAGGGTAACGAATTCGTCCATTGGAAGGAAAATGCCGACTTCAGTGCTTCCAATTCCGAGGGCCTAAGGTTAATTGACATAGCTTTGGATTTAGCCGGGTTAACAGTTAGGCCTGACAACGTGGCGAAAGTATCTAAGAGGGACATCAAATTGGGGAGGGAGATTCTGGGTTTGGTGACTGACACCTCGACTCCAGATATGTCTGGATGCAAACGGATGGCCTCCGCCAAGGGCTCCAAAGCCAGAATAAATAAAAGGGGGGATAATGGGCACCCTTGGCGGGTTCCTCTTTTTATGGGGAAGGTGGGCGACTCATGACCGTAATATCGTACCTTGGCTTGAGGGGAATCGTAGATGGCAGAGACCCAACCCAAAAATGAGGCGCCGAAGCCATAGTGGCCTAAAACCTGTGTCAGATAAGGCCAAGACAAGGTGTCAAAGGCCTTGTTGACATCTAGGGACAGAAACATTGTTTCCAGGGATCTGCCGTGCGCTATATGTTGGATTTGAAGAATTTTTGTTAGGATTTTCATGTCAATGTTTATTAGGGAAATCGGGCGGAAATTGGCCCAGGAGGAGTGATCTTTATCCGGCTTGGGGATCATTACAATGTTAGCGGTTAATAAATCTGGCGTAAACGAGTGACCCCTTTTTACCGAATTGTACATAGCCGCCAGGTGTGGTGCAAGAACCTCGGCGAATTTCCGATAATATAGGGCTGTGTAGCCGTCAGGGCCAGGTCTCTTGCCTATCTTTAATTCCTTGATGCATTGGAGAATTTCTGATACCTGTATATCCTTGTCCATGAGGGACCTGTGAGTGTCAGATAGGGCAGGTAAGGACAAATCCTTCAAGAAGTGGGTCAGGCCGTGGGGAGGAATATGGGTGGGGGCAGAATAGAGCTTGGTTAGGCGGTGGCGGAACTCGTCCAGGACTCGACGCGGGTTGCCCGTGAGGATATTGTGACGGGTGCGTAAGGTTATGGGTGTGAATCTCGGGGTGAAAGTACGCAGTCTATTGGCTAGCATCTTTGTTGGCTTGTTAGCCTTAGTGTACCACTTCTGACGAGCCCAGCGTAGGGTGCGTTCAGCGTCGTCCGTCACGCATAAGTCTAAGTCCGATCGGGCTTTATCTAAAAGTTTACGATTGGTTGGGGTAGGGTCTTGCTTAAAAGCTGTGGAAAGAACTTCCAGGTCATGCTCGAGTTTACGCCGTAGTTGGGTCCGTTCTTTTTTACGTTTTGACGCTATGCGTATAACATGGCCTCGGAGGACCGCTTTGTAAGCCTCCCAAAGGGTTACCGGCGAGGAGACCGTCCCTGCATTAAGTTTAAAGTAATCTATCGACGCTTTGTGTAATTCGGTGGTAATAGGCTCGAATGACAGTAATGAGTCGTTCATCACCCAGGATTTGTGCTGTGGTTTGCTGAGCAGGGAGTGGCAGATAGTCAGAATTGGGTCGTGATCCGACCAGGGGGTCGCTAGAATAGAGACTGCGTCGATCAGGTGTAGATGCTGTCGTAAGACGAACATATGGTCAATCCTGGAATGTGAGTGATGGGGATGGGAGTAATGGGTGTAATCCCTACCCCGGGGGTGTAATTCGCGCCAAGTGTCTACTAGATCGTGGTCATGTAGACAAAAAGGTTTTTGCAGCTGGGGAGGGGACTCTATCGTCCGATGGGTAGTTATCCAAAGCGGGATTTAGCGAGACGTTAGAGTCCCCTGCCAGCAAGAGGATGCCCCTCTGGTGGTCCTTCAACAAGGTGCAGACATGTGACAAAAAGGGGGCTGGGTTAACATTTGGGGCATAATAGGTCATAATTGTAACTTCGTTGTCCTGTACTGAGCCCTGCAGAAGAAGGTACCTACCATCCGGGTCGGCAATTTGTTTACTGCAAATAAACGGAACTGATTTTCTTATGGCTATGAGAACCCCTTTCTGTTTAGTAGGACCATTGGCTAAGAAAACTTGGGGGTAATTTACATCAAAGTATTTGGGGCAAGAGGAAGCGGAAAAGTGGGTTTCCTGTAGGCAAGCTATATCAATGTTGAGTTGCTTAAGGTATTTGAAGGCCTTGACCCGTTTTTGAGGCGAGTTCAAGCCCTGGACATTCAGGGAAAGCCAGCGAAGGGTCATTAGGTCAAACTCATAAAGCAGCTTAATGCTCTGTTCCCGCACCCCGGGGGCATAGGAAGGAGGAAGGAGGGGAGGTGGAGGGGGAGGATGGGGAGAAGAGAGGAAAACGGAGAGGAAAGAGGAGAAGTAGAAAAGGTGAGAATACCGAGTAAGACTCGGAAGAGATCGAATGCTATTTGCATTAATGCAGCATAGCGTGGGTTATGGAACCCACTTCGGGTTGGGAGCCCGGCAAGGAAAAACTTCTCTGTCGGGTGCCAACACATGGGGGTAGCAGTGGTCCGTCGGAACCACCTGTCTCTAGTGGAAATATATCTAACATTTCAAACATTCTTGACGTAGGCACTAGGTAACAGTACCTGCAACAAAAGGCAATTAAACGGGAGAGCTGCAAAACAACAAAACAACTGAACATTCTAAGCCGAACCGAGCGCCCGAGGGAGGGCCCCCCGACCCCCCGCGAGGGACAGCCATATGACCATCCCCCGCAAGGGGCCGGGCGAGGCCCCGGGCACCCATCACCCCCCCCTGCCCGGATGGTCACACGTGAAAGCTAGAAAATCACCCTGCGGTGATATACCGAGTGTCACATAAACATTATGGTAGCTTCTTGTCCCCACCTGACTAGGCCCGAGATTTCCCCACCCCCCAACAACCCGCGAGACCGCTGGTACTGAAAAGGCCACATGTGTAAAAAATAGAGAAAAAACATAATAATAAAGTAAAAAGAAAAAATACTATGGGCCACGGGTAGCCGCCCGGACCATTTTGGTACTCACGACAGTGGCAAGGCGGGGGAGACCGGTCCATGGTAAAGTTCCGCCTTGTTACCCGGAGGGGGTAAGGTGCGTCCCGGGCTGCTGTCACACAAACGGGGCAGCTTGTTCCGGGGCGGCCCCCCCCGACCAGGCGGCAAAGGCTAATGTCAAGAAACATGGTGGGGAAACCGTTACCAAAACTTGACGCTCGGATTCACATGTCGAGGTGACCAGCAACCAGTTCAAGGGGCTCCGGGTAGCCCGGGACAGGCGATCAAGGTGAGCTGAGGCAAACAAAAGATTGGGCCCAGCCGGGCCTCCTCATCCGTTGTTGGATGGTTGGAAACGTTGTGCCTGTAGGTCTCGCAGCGCCTGTGATCCAGAACAGGACTTCTGGGATGCCTGGGAGGGTGGACGAGGAGGTCTGGATGTACTCTGTTTGGAAGGTCCGGGTCTGGTGGAGGAGGACGGGGCTTCAGGCTGAGATGGAGGCAGGTCCAGTTGAAGTTCCAGGAAGTGGCGTTTCAGGTCCGAAGGTGTGGTGGCGTGGAATTGGCGGCCTAGGTGGGAGAAGGAGAGCTTAAATGGAAACCCCCATCTGTATTTTATCCCTTGAGCTTGTAGGACTTGGAGGTAGGGTTTTAGGCCACGACGCCTGGCGATAGTGACCGGGGAGAGGTCTGCGAACAGCTGGAGGGTGTTACCCTGGAAGGAGAGGTTCTGTTGCTCTCTTGCTGCTTGTAAAAGTCTTTCCTTGGTCCGGAAATAGTGAAATTTAATGATGATGTCCCTCGGGGGACCTTCGGAGGGTTTGGGGGCCAGGGATCTGTGGATGCGGTCGAACTCCAACCTTTCCACCGGGATTTCTGGTGCCAGTTCCTGGAAAAATGCAGTAGCTGTGCCCTGCAGGTCAGTGATTGCCTCAGGGATACCTCGGACGCGGAGGTTATCCCTCCGGGCCCTATTCTCGGCGTCCTCTAATTTGTCCCTTAGGGCTTCCAGTTCCCCGGACATTTTGTCTACCTCTTCCTCGTGGCCCTCTAGTACTGTGGTAACCAGGTCCATGCGGTTTTCCAGCTGGTTAGTGCGGTGGCCTATTTCTTTAAGGCCCCGCACCAAGTCAGAGGAAAGCTTGCGGGAGGCTGTGGTGATTTCATCCCTGACTATGGTGCGGAATTTGGCCAACATGTCCTCCGATTCCACGGGGGGGGAACTCACCCGGTCCATGGAGAATAGGTGCAGGCTGTCCGCGGGAGATTCTGGGCCTGCAGCAGAGAGCTGGGTCTCGTCGTCAGGCTCCGGAGGGTCGGGCGCCATCTTGGATATGTTTCTGCCCGATGCAGGAGAAAGTTTGCTGTGTTGCCGGCTCTTGGGGGGTTTTTTCGCCGATCTGCGCATCACCTCCGGAGCCTGGGGTGTTCCGGAGCCTCCGGTGCCCTCTTTGCCGCTGATGCTGCGTGCCTATGTCGGATGAGACCAGGTGTTACGGTCCGACGGCGCGGAGCAGTGGAGTCAGGCGGCCATCTCCTTTGCTCGCGCGCATGCGCCCCGTCATTTGACATTCTTTGACTAGTTACCCTATACCTCAATTAGAATTTTGCTTTCTGTAGCCCAATTACATAAAGAAAAAGTCTTTAACCTCACCAAAAATCCAGCCATCAAATTAATTCCATTTTGGTATTTGAGTCATGACCTCTCTGGGTAGATGAAGGGAGTCAAAGGTTCCAGCACTACAACATCTCTAGGACTTTATTCCACATTGGTGCTGCAGATCATACGCTTTCCATTAGCAATGCAACATCTTCAGATTTGTAGAGAACGGCTGATGTATGCAAGATTTTAGCTTGTGCCAGTATCCACCCCCGTCTGATTGGATAGTGAGGGAGCAGCAATCCATAGATTAGATCAACCATGGGCTCTCAGCTCCCTGTTCTGTGTCGAAAAAATACAGTACAGTCTATTTCTTTTCCAGGTTGTGGTGCAATAAATTAGGCTAATGTATACTAATGCCCCGTACACACGGTCGGAAATTCCGACCACAAAATCCGTCGGATTTTGTCCGACACTGGTGTTGCATACACACGGTCGGACAAAGTGGTCGGAAAATCCGATCACTCTGAACGTGGCGACGTTCGTTGCGTACGACGGAACTATGTAGAGGCTAGTAGCCAATAGCTTTGGTCTCGTAATTTGATCTGAGCATGCGTAGCACTTTGTCCGTCGGAATTCCCTACACACAATCGGATTTTGTTGTCGGAAAATTTGAGAGCAGGATCTCAAATGTTTTCCGTCGGAAATTCCAACGGAAAAAGTTCGATGGAGCCCACACACACACACACACTGTCCGAGCAGACATCTTCCATCGGAATTTCCGATCGTGTGTACGGGGCATTAGGCTGGATTCACACCTATGCATTTTTTTGTGCTTTTTGCAGATTTGCACTACAGAACGTGTTCCATAGGAAACCATGTTAAATGGACTGTAGTGCAAATCTGCAAAATGCAAAAAGCACTAAAACTGCATTAGGTGTGAATCCAGCCTAAGGTACCATTTATAAAACACATTTAAGCAATTATGTAAAATTACATTCAAACTACTTCATGAAAATGTTATTTGTAGGTTCCATGCCTTGACTTGGATTGTGATCCATCAAAATCCCCCGCAAAGCGCCGCCCTATATCACCCAACAGGGATGACTATGTACTGCCAGTGAGTCGGTACGACAGCATATCAACGGACAGAATATATATATATAAATATATAGTGTGAAAGCCCGCGGCGGGGTGGGGCGAGTGTGGTATGCAGTGTAGGATTGGTGTTCACCCCCGCTAGCGGCCGAAAAAGGCCTAAAATCCCCCGCAAAGCGCCGCCCTAGTGGCGGTATTGCCGCGGTATCCCATTGAGATCAATGGGTAGGAGTGGTATAGGATCGGTGAATACACCGCTCCTATACCGCTCCAAAAGATGCTGCTAGCAGGACTTTTTTTTACCGTCCTGCTAGCGCACCGCTCCAGTGTGCTTTCACACTGGAGTGAATGGGGCCGTTCTTTTCAGGGGTCTAAACAGACCCCTAATGCCTCACTTTTGAGAGCCTTGCACACTGAACCATATACAATATTCTGTCCTATGTATTTTTTGAGACAGACAAAAATATTCCCCAGTCCCTTCTCTGCAGCCTTAGCTGCACCGAATAGTGAATGAATGAGAAGCGCTCTGCACTAAGAGGCTTCCTGTCAATTCACAGCTGAAGCAAAGTAAGCAACATTTACTATGCTCCTGTTCTGAATGAACACAGAGTCATTGGTACCGATCACACACTGTGTTAATTCAGAAAAGAAAGGGGCCAATAAATGACAAGGGGAATTTGCCCCCACATGGGGTGATTAGGGTGTGCACACCTATGTGTTCTGATGTAAGCTGACATCTAATGGTGGTTTAGGGCCATTACAAATGGTTTACTTATGTGGTTTGATATGTCCATTTGGCCTCCCCACCAGTTCGTGCAGTCCTAGCTAGACCCTCCCTGTTCCCTCAGTTAGCGTTAGTAGTTTTCAAAGACAGGGCTTGGGAAAGTCCTCGTCTTCTTACACTTCATAAGAATGGAAATGCCTCTTCTGTACTGTGCTTATCTGTAAAATAAAATGACATTTGATTCGAATTCTGTGTCTTTTTGAAGAGTGTTTAGCCATTGGTGCTTGGTGTAAAGTCAGCAGGTGACCATACTGCTCAGACAGACTGGGTCTATGGAGGTAGTAGGTCAATACATGGACCTCTTTACACAACACCCGATGGTGCCCGGATTGCTCTAGCATCAAGTCTTTGTAAACGTCAGCTGCTCCGCAGGTTCTTGATCGACAGCCAACTTCTGCATGCTGTAAGACATGCCGCAGATAGGAGTAGCTCTGCGGTGCCAATCAAGGCACTTAAATGTTGACATCAGTACAGAGAGAAGGCCAATATTTCAATTTAAGTTAAAATGTTTTCATGAATATACAAATTATGAATCCTTGGCAGAAACACTTAAGGAAAAAAAAAAAAAAAAGCACTACGTCTCACGTTCAAGCTCTGCCCAGCTCAAGAGCTGCAAGGTTCAATACCAGGACACAACAGGCAATCTGTGAGCAATTAACCAGCAAGAGCCTTGTAAAACATAACACATTCAGATGTCTGGGAACGATATGGAAACATATTACATGCTGCATGTACAGTTTGTGTTCCTTTTATTACGTACTCCGCTACATAGGGCGGACAGATCAACCAAACATTGGCGCTTCTATAAAACTAACATAACTTCTATCAACAGTAAACTAACCTTGCAGCTGTAGAGGAGACAATCCACCTTTACACTCGTGTGAACTTTGAGCCTCATAAATCGATTATATGCAAATGACGATCTTCACAAAGTGAGTATTTACACTGTGCTTGTTATGCTAGTCCCACCTTGCATTAAAGTGGCTGGAACCCCAAAAAAATTATATGATCCTGTTCTTTTAAAACATGTTTTACAGCACAGTGCTTGTGCTGTGTCATTTGTCCCTTTCTATGTTGTAATATACCTGGTTGATCCTGTCCATTCCTGGGTCCCCCCTGTTTGTGCTGACCACAGTAATCGTGGCTGCTGAGCCCCGATACCATGGTCAGTTTATGTGCCTCCGTCATTCGCAGTCTCTCCCCCTATCTACATGTGTGTACTTAGTAGAATCGTTATATTCTGCTATATTGTCCAGTGCCTTTGTTTTATAAAAATGAGGCAGCGCAATGCCTTATTAAAGAGCACTGGTGTGTGGTCACATGACCTCGCCGCTCTCCTCCTCTCCTCCCGGCTGACGTTAGAGGGAATCCCAGCTCCTCCTTCTGTAGTCCTCAGACCGGGGAAGGAGAGCGCCGGGGAGGTCAGCTAACTGCACAACGGCGCTGTAAAATAAGGTATCGCGCTGCTTCATTTTTATAAAACAAAAAGGCACTGAGCAATATAGTAGGATATAAACAGAGGGGATTCTACCAAGTACACATAGTGACTTTACAACCACTTTAAGTGGGGAAAGCACTTTAAAGTGTACCTAAAAAAAAGGCATACTTTTTATTCTGCTAAAGTTTTGCCTACCCAGCTATCTTTTGTCCTTTTGTGCCAATACACTCAGTCCCTGGAATTCATAAAGAATGGCACAAATAGATTTTGCAAAGGTGTTTGGCCTATGTTCTAAATGCAAGGCAACGTGAACCAAATTCATGTACTGGTCTAGAACTTTTACTTGAATTCGGAGCATGCTGCACCACTATTAAGATTTTCCTTCCTGCAACCATAAGCTGTTCTCCTTAGAAAAATAAAGAAAAAAAATTTATATATATACATTTATACACACACACACAGGGGGTCCCCGAGTTACAAACTCGTTAGGGACTGCATGCGCAGACCGACAATTACAGACATTTCCGATGTTCTGTCGAAAGGCGCTCTGCGCATTCGTGGCAAATTAAGGACATTTCCGATGTTTGCCGTCATTTTCCGAGGCTCCGTCCGCGGAAAATGGCAGAGGGTCCCCGCAGCGCCCGGTTGGTAAGTCGGGACCCCCTGTTTAATGTCGGGACATTTCCGATGTTCCGTTGAATGCCGTTCTGCGCATATATATATATATAATATACATATATATATATATATATATATATATATCATTATATACACACACACACGTCACACCACACACACACACACATACATATATATACACACACACACACACACACACACACACACACACATACACATATACACACACACACACACACACCCTTTTTTACCTTCATAAAAATGTGCATTTAAAAATAAAATAAAAAAAAGCGCATTATTTTACCTGCATAAAAATGTGCTTTTTTTAAAAAAAAAAAAAAAAGGTGAACTTATCCTTTAAACCAGGGGTGCCCAACCTTTTGAAGAACGAGGGCCACTTAAGCGACTTGGTAACCGGTCGCGGGCCACAATGAGCGGAGCGGGTAGATGGCATGTCCGTGTCCACCCTGCATTTGGAGAGCAGACACGGACGTAGCCCACAATACTTTTTAGCGGATCTTATTGGGAGTAGAACACAAGTGTGTGTGTGTGTGTCGGACTGACCGTGTGAAAGGGGTCCAAGGCTTTCACCAGCACCACGTGTGCAACGCAGTGTACCTTTGGCTTTCCTGCAGTTTGCAATAGACTTCTATTATCTGCAGGTTTGGTGCACTTTCAGAAAGCTCACCAAACTCGCAGGTAATAATAGAAGTCTATGGCTCGGTGCAGATAACCCGCAGGTAAATTGCTGTGCACCTGCGGATCAGTTTGAAAGCAGCCCAGTAATCACTTCAGAAAAGATATGCCCATATATACACACACACACACGATCGGACCGTGGACCAACTTTCCCGTGGATTTTTGTCCAAAGGGGCGTTGGCCCCAAGTTGGTATTGCATACACACGGCAGGACTTTTTCAGCCAACTTTCACCAAATCACTTGGTTTTTCTGCTCTTTACCGCCACCTTTGGTCAACTTCTGTATTGTTGTCTGATCTTTTGCATTGTTCTGCATTGGTTTGTACAAAGTCCGTTGGTTTTGTGTACACACGGTCGGACTTTGGTCCATCGGACTTTTGTTGGCAGAAAGTTGGTCCGTTTGCACAGCCAACAAAAGTCCGATGAAACCTGGAAAAAGTTGGTCCGATGGAGCGTACACACGGTCGGATGTTGGTCCAAACCAGCTAATTTGCATGTTGGTTGTCAAAAGGTCCGATCGTGTGTACGGGCCTTTAAACTGACCTTTAATAACAGTATTTTCTATTCTATCCCAGAGCAGGAGGTCGCGGGCCACATCAGAGGGCTCCGCGGGCCACATGTGGCCCCCGGGCCACTGGTTGGGCACCCCTGCTTTAAACCTTGCTGCAGCACTTGCCAGTTAAAAGATGAGTAAATTAAAAATTTGATTTATTAGGGTATATGCAGCCTAGTTGCATTACAGTGATAAACCTTGAGAGTTCAACTAGGCTTTAATGGAAAGGGGAAGAGAAAAAAAAAAAAAAAACACACACACAAAAAAAAAAAAAAAACAAACACACACACCATCAGAAAGCCATTATTTAAATTGAGATATATTTGCTTATTTACAGGACTACTAATCCATTCAGCCAGCAGCATTCTGCAATCACAGCGAAGGATTAGGGAGACAGAATACCCGAATGCATGAAATATGCTCAAGCACTCGTGATGAGATTTACACCTTTTAAATAAACTAATAACTCACACCATTTGCCGCCTCATTAGGGATGTAGAGCAGGTTAACATGTTTTTAAACACAACATTAGAAAACAGCACAACGCTGCCCTCGGGTTTTAAATTCTTACAACACCCCACAGCAAATTGGCCCTGGGAAATAAAGTAGATTCAGAAAAAAAGTTTTATGTATTAAAAAGTGGAAATGAAAATTTGAAAACTAACTTCTATGGATGAACACAAGGACCACCTAAGCTAATGAATCTAACTGGCTGATCTTGAATTCCACATGTACCACCCAACTTCTTCCTTTGTTTTTTTTATATTATATTAAAAAATGTAGCTTCCAAATTGATTGCTTAGCTCTAGAGTAAGCACTGAGTTGAGAAATCTTCAATTTGAGCGGTTTAGTGTGGGATTCTATGAGTGTATGGCTAGCTTGAGTTTCATAATGCAGGACTTTGCCCATATTAGATTTAAAACTCATGAGCAGGGCCCTCCTTGCCCTTCTTGTCTTGAATTGTATTATAAACTGTGCTGTAACCCTTTATAGTGTAAAGTGTTGCACAATCTGTTGGTGCTATATAAATCCTGAATATTAATAGCAATGTTAGGTGTCATGTACACATAGCCAATAATGACCGGTGTCCTGATTTTGCCACGTTTTGCGGCCACTGATCAAAAAACATTCCTATCCTCAACGCGATTCTTCCACATTCAGGAGAAGGAGGTTGAACCTCCCCTAACCACAGCAGCTGCTAAACAATCCTAAAAGCTTATATGTACATGGACACACAGGCTTTTATAGTGTTGAGTTTAGGAGCTTTGGCAAAAAAACATGAAGCCTTATGCCCCGTACACACAGTCGGAAAATCCGACCACAAAATCCATCGGATTTTTTCCAACGGATTTTGTCCGACACTGGTGTTGCATACACACGGGACTATGTAGAGGCTAGTAGCCAATAGCTTTGGTCTTGTAATGTGATCTGAGCATGCGTGGCACTTTGTCCGTCGGAATTCGCTACACACGATCGGAAAAAGTCCGATAGGACTTTGTTGTCGGAAAATTTGAGAGCAGGAGATAAAAATTTGTCCGTTGGAAAATCCAATGGAAAAAGTCTGATGGAGCCTACACACGGTCGGAATTTCCGACAACATTGTCCGATAGGACATTTTCTTTCGGAAAATCCGACCGTGTGTACAGGGCATAAGATAGGCCAACCAAGACCAGAGAGATGCAGAGAAGAAGTTTATTTGGTTAAAGGAAAAGTACAGGAACCTAAAAACGCACATACTTACTGTACCTACCTGCTGCAGCATTGGTCGGATGCTGCAAGCTGTCCCCACTGGCTCCAAGTCTGAGAACGCAGTGATCACACGACCTCTGATCACTCAGTTCTGTATTCACCAAGCACAGAGCGGTGACTATCAGTCACCGCTCTCTGCTCTGCCCCTCCAGTCTCCTATGTAATGACATGGAAGCGACGTCACAACATCACTTCTGGTTTACTCAGCTGCCAATGGTGGCGATTTAAAAAAATAAATATGACAGCATTTAGAATAGCTGTTTTTGGCGATCTGAATACTTTTAAGTGCAAAGGAGGGATTTGGGTTCTTTTAGACACCTTTGTAAACGGTGTTCAAATCACACATGTGAGATATCGCCACGATCCGATCGTCGGAGTGAAAGCAATAATTCTAGTAAAAGATCTCCTCTGCAACTTTAATCTGGTAACCTTTACATTTACAAGCATCGCCTATGGAGATTTTTTAGTTACCATAGCTTGTCGCCATTCCACGAGTGTGCGCAATTTCAAAGCATGGCATGTTGGGTATCCATTTACTCGGTGTAACATCCTTTCACATTAAACAAAAAATTGGGCTAACTTTACTGTTTAGATTTTTTTTTTTTTTTTTTATTCATGAAAGTGTATTTTTCCCCAAAAATTGATTTTAAAGACTGCTGCTCAAATACTGTGCGACATAAAATGTTACAAAATCGCCATATTATTCTCTATGGTCTCTGCTAAAAAAAAAAGATATTATGTTTGGGGGTTCTACGTAATTTTCTAGCAAAAAAAAAGAAAAAAAAGTTTAACTTGTAAGCAAAAAATTTCAGAAATAGGCTTAGGCATGAAAGGGTTAAAATAAGGCTTCACGTCCTATACCCATGTTCAGTTAGAACTACATTTTATGTAGCGTACATACGATGGAAATTGGAATTTTTTTGTAGGAAAAAAACAAAAACACAAAACCAGAAGCAAAAATTATAATAATCAACACTGAGACTTGGTTGATTGGTGACTTTTTTTATCCAAAGGTCTACTGACTGGAGCGGTCTGCTGGAGGACTCAGACATTGGTCTCTGTTCCCAGTCTTGGCAATACTGGGTGAACTGGAGGACGATCCTGGCTATGTGTACCTTTACTGGCAGGTACACTTCAATTCCTACTAACAAGCTGTGTGATGCATGCATTATTTGACAAACTGAATGTGGAAGCTTACACCGCTACAGACTGAACCCGTAGCCCAAGCTAGAACATCATTTGTTTTCCTGCAGTGCAGATCAACCTCTATCTCAGAGATATTAAAAACCAAAAAACAAACACAGAGCACAAAGTCTTCCGACTTAACATAAGCGGAATTAAGCTATGCATAAACATAGGTGATTGGAGTTTCATGCGCCGGCTTGTCAAAATTGTAAGCGACTTTTTTTGAGCCCTGCCTTTAAATCATCTCTTTCCATTATGCAGAACTGACACTTAAGACAAGTTTATTTGATGAGCTGCATTGTGCTGCCAACTGAGATCCATCAAACCTAGATACCTCTACTGCATACTGATTTCCCTGCAACGTCTGTGACAAAAGGCATTAGGAAACTTTGGTATTCTCAAATCTAATGTGCCTTCAGTGGTCTGGAACACCACCATAGACAACTGCCCTTTATTCTTATTAAAATAAACAGAGCGAAAATTTATCTGCCAAAAAAGGGAGGTACAACGAATAAACATTGGGAGAATTTGATAAACGGCAAGTACACAGAATACAGTTAAAACGACTGGCGAAAGCTCCTATTCCACAGCATATGAATATCGCAGAAGCGCAATACATGTTCTGGAGCAGAGAGATAAGCATTTAAAAAAATAAACAAATCATTCAAGTTTAAAGTCCAATAATAACACCTGTAAATAACGTAAAAGGATAGAAGGCTGGAAAAAAAAAAAAAAAAAGGAAGATGAACGGGATGACAAAATAAGGACAGACGGCTGGCACAACACCAAAAAAAGAAAAAAAAAAAAAAAAGAAGAAGAAGAGAGAAACCAACACACTTGTGATCTAAAGTCCTAGAATAGATGAGAATATCCGATATGATTGTAAAGTACACGGCTTCATGGTATCCCTGGTTTATGCATCGTCTTATCAAAACAGACACGGCTGTTTCTTTAAACCAGGGTGTGACCACAGCCCTGATTACCCATTCCCTACCGGTTTCTAGAACATATATTTTGTCAAATCCCCACACCCCCCCCCCCCACCCTTTTTTGTTCACTCTGCTTACCCCTCTTAATTTATTTTGTTTGGGACAAATATATTGAGGTTTACATAACTTTTTTTTTTTTATCATATTGTTGGCCCCCGTACACATGGTCGGACATTCCGACCACAAAATCTGTCGGATTTTTTCCCGACTAATTTTGTCCGAAACTGGTGTTGCATACACACGGTCGGACAAAGTTGTCGGAAAATCCGATCGTTCGGAACGTGATGAAGTTCGTTCGTTATGATGGGACTACGTTCAGGCTAGTAGCCAATAGCTTTGGTCTCGTAATTTGATCGGAGCATGCGTGGCACTTTGTCCGATCGGAATTCTCTACAAACCATCAGACAAAAACTGGCATCGGTGCAACCATAATCGTATGGTCTGGAAGACTTCTATTGCTTGGCGTGAAGCCAAAAAATAGCATCCCCGCAAATACGCGATTGGGAGAATTCTCTTTTCTACAGTCAGCTGTGGAAATCAGATTGGCTTTGAGTACAATCAGAGACGAAGTTTTGGCTCTATCAGTATTCTTCCAAAGGCCTTTAGCCTCCCATTCACTGGTTCGAACCTTTATGTAGGGGGAAACTCGCTTGCTTCCCCCCATTAGGTCACCTATGTGTCCTTGGGACTTGAACTTCGTGCTGTCTGTGTTACAGAAACAACCATTTGAACCTATCAAGGAATTCCATTAGACTTGCTGTCACACAAGCTAGACTTCCTGATGGCCATCACCTTTCGTGCAGGGAACCATACTTGATCATTCACCACAACGGGGTCCTGTTACGACCGGTTCCATCCTTTTTGCCAAAAGTGGTGTCAGCCTTTCATTTAAATCAGGACATTATTTTTGCCTTCTTTTTTTCTCTCAGCCTCATTTGCGGAGGAGAGGCGACTGCATTCATTGGATGTTGTCCGGGCAGTCACAGTGTATTTGTCTAGATCTGCGGAGATCCGAGGATCAGACTCCTTTTTTGTTTTACCAAAGAGACCCAAGAAGGGGGCAGGCAGCTTCCAAGGCTTCCATTGCCAATTGGGTCCATCAATTGGTCATCCAGGCCTATGGTCTGAAATGTAAAGCTCCTTCCTTTAGGGTGAGAGCTCATTCTACCAGGGGTGTAGGAACCTCCTGGGCTTTTCGTCATCCGGTATCTGTGGCTCAGAGTTGTAAGGCTGCCACCTGGTCTTCAGTGCATACGTTCACAAAATGTTATCAAGTGGATGTTTGAGCAGCCGAGGAATCGGCTTTCGCCTGCAGTGTACTGTGGGCCCCTGTATAAGGTATGATGGCTATTGTTTGGCAGGGTGTCTCCCTCTCCTCAAGGCTTTTGCTCTGGGGCATCCCAGCAGGTAATGAATATTGGCCTAACTCTGTGTCCTATGATGTATGAAAAAAAAAATTGTATTTTTTTTGTCATGCATACCTGTAAAATCCTTTTGAGTCCATCATGGGACACAGAGGTCCCTCCCCTCTTTTTGAGGATTCAGTGCTTGCTACAAAACTGAAGTACTTCCTGTATGGGAGGGGTTATATAGGGGATCACATCCTGTCTAAAAGACCTTTGGTCTACCAGTGTCCAGTCACCTGGAGATTAAGTATAGCCCAGCACTTAATATTAGCCTAACTCTGTGTCCCATGATGTATGAAAAAGAAAAAGTATTTTTCCAGTGGTTATGGTAGGTCTGAAACCAGATCATGAAAAAAAAAAAAATAACATAAGTGATTGGAAGCTCTAAGGACCCTTGCATACGAGCGCCTTCTGTCCCCATCAGCAGGGAATCTGATGAGAGCAGATGAGAGGTCTGTGCCCACTCAGTTTATGCAGAGCAGACATGGACAGACCCCGCTCTGCTCTATGGGTGGCCGGTAGTAAATGGACTCCGTTGTTCGTTTACACCTGGCTGACTCTGATCCAGTCACCCAAAAAGGACGAGCATGCAGACCTTCATATTTTTTTAGCGGGCCTCATCTGACCCAGGGGTAGGCACGAGTAAACAGACCATTGGAATGCACAAACCTTCTGATCAGGTCCGCCTGGAAAACTGACAGATGGACCTGATCGCCCGTGTAAAAAAGAGCCCAGACAAGTGGGGCCCTTTGATTCCTCCTGTATTTTAAACTGCATTGCAACCAAACTGTCTGTCCTCATGTTGTACAGCGCTGTGCAAACCGCTGCACTATATAAATCCTGCAAAATAATATTACTAATAAAAGTGCGTAATCAGGGTCCATCAAAAATATGTAGGCAGATCAGTTCAGCAAGTCCCTAATCATAACTCAAAGCCAACTTCATGAAAGGGGGAGTCAGTCAAGGAAAGTCTAGACAGGGCATCAATGTGTCATCTGTGGGAGTTTTTCCCTTGCAGACATATACCAACCACTCTGTAAAGCCTAGCACAAAGCCACTGCAGGAAATAAATTCCATATGTGATATAGTTTAGGTTACTCATCCAATATTGTTCTAGTTAAGCCAAACAAGCTACAGGAATACTGCTACTACTGAAGTGTTCCCCACTGCCAATGACCTGCTACCAAAACCACCAACTCCAATATAAATGAATCAGGATTAAACAACCTTAAAATTACCTGAAAAGCAGTATTTCCTTCTGTTGGGAGTTTTGAATTATAACCTTTTTGGGGAAATGCATAAAAATAAATTTTATAGCCAGTTGTCACAACAAATTAAGCTAGCCCTACACGTACAGGCTGTTTAGCCTGCCCATTGAACACAGGAAATAGAACATATTCCTCCATCCACACTATTATCGTGGATGGACGATTCACTTGCTGCAAGTTATTGTATTCTAAAAGACCGCAGAGTACCCCCAGCAGTGCCTTTATCCGATTTGGCTACAGGGATGTTCAGATGAGAACTTACCATCTGGATCCTTTGATTACTAAAGTGCTCCCCACTACCACTGACCGGCTATCAAAACCACCGCCAACTCCAATGTAAATAAATCAGGATTACAAATAATAATATTACTTTGAGGCCAATTCTCACCAAAAATTAGGCTGGACATACACGTACAGAATTCTTTTGTTCAGCCTGTGCACTAAATAAGAGAAATCCAACACCATGGTTGGATAAATCTCCTACTGAAGGCCATTGTATTCTGACAGCCGGCAGATGGAACCAGAGACACTCAAATACCACTGTAATATATCATTTTGAAACTAGATCCAATATAGTGATATGAATGGCCACAGACCATTATAATTGGCATAATAAATACAATGTACCAAAAATAAATTTATAATAATTATATTTATTCTTAACTAGACCACCATATTAGTACAGGTTTATACAATACGAATGGTTCAGCCATTAACGCTCAAACCAAAGAACTAATAAACCATTACAGCCAACTGTCCCCTTCCACAGAAGGGACAAAGCCACACAATGAGGACCACAACAAGGGGGAGGGAGGAAGGGAGGGATTTTCCTTCTTCAGTTGCTGCCGTTGGTTGGACATTTGTTAAGATGTCTTCTTTAATCCTATAGGTCCGTTGGGTCACCCGACAAGCTCCAGAACTTTTCAGAAGATTTGCAAAAAAAAAAAAGTCACATGACAGGTGTCTAGCGAATAAAATTAAATTCAATTGAAACTGCCCATTTAAGTCGGTCCCAGGTCCCATAGGTAGGGGTCACTATTGTGTTCCCCCATCTTTCAATACTCCAACATTGCCTGCATCTGATTGGATGCAGGCATTGCTCTGCCAACACTTTTCCATCCAGTGCCTTCATAAGTCAGCTGAAAATAAGGAGTAGGACTTTTTTTTTTTTCTTTATCCAGGGGGTGCGCCAACAGGAACACCCATGGAGCGAATGTCAACCGATTCAGCATAAATCAGCCACAATGCAACATAGGTATGACCAGCTTTAGCCTCCAAATGGTTAAAGGTAAGGGAAAGCTTCCTGATACATGCACTATATTTATCTGAATAGTCAATGTCTAAGTCATATTTAATTTGCAATGCAAATCAGAAAGGGAAGCATTATGTAAAAGTACTCTACCGGTTTTGTAGTAGAAACGAGAAACTCCACATCAACTGTTTTTTTTCCCCAGAAGAAATTCTAAAACTATACCCAACAGAAGAATCCATTATACAGCATTTCTAATGTAGCTCAAAGAGATGGGGCATGCCCAACTCTGGCAAGAGCAGCAGATGCTGAAGCCACACGAATGATGAAGATTACATCAATAATTAGTAATGACCGCTGATTAAAGTCCAATCAGCAAGTCTGTATAAATCCAAAGCACTGACCTTTAGTAAAGGTCAACCCTACTCAGAAAAGATAAACAGATTTGCATTTCCAGTGGGCACGGTTTTAAAATATAGACATTTGTTTTTTAACCCAATTATGCAACTATATTTCTATCTTTGATATTCCAATGACAAGATCCCCCCTACAGTAGTCAGGGGTTTCACATGGCATCAGTCTCACAGCTGGATTGGACAATTGTTTTTGTTCTACATTGGGAGGCTTATAGCACAGTCATTCAATCTTTCCAAAAGCCAAGGCATATGGGCATAACGGATTATGATGAAAATGAACACCCCCCAAAAAACAATGAAGTACATATACTGTAGATACACACACAAAACACTCCTGGGGGGGGGGGGGGGGGGGGGGGAAATGAAATTCTGGTGGCTGCCTATGTAGCCCGAAAGGAACAAAGATCCTAACAGTGGCTCCTGCAGGAATTTTACAGTCCTGGAGGTTATATCACAGGGTGCAGAAAAACGCTTGTAAATGTGTAATGCTTTAAGGGCCCGTTAAGTGCTTGGGCGTTAATTTAATTGGCTGGGTCAATAATAAATTTTTCTGCCCGAAGCTGTGCTGCTCCTGGACACACTGGCTGTTTTTTTTAGTTCTGCCTCTAAACGCCTATGTGTGCATGGGCACATAGGCGAACATGCAGGGGTGTTTAAAGGCAGAAAAAAAAAGAAAAAAAAAAAAAAACTCTAGCAGCACTCTTAGACTGATTAAAGCGGTTCTGCACCCATTTCATTTAGTAAATCTCTTTGCCTTCCAAATCAGGCAAAGAGTACTAAATGAAATGTTTTTTTTTACTTACCTTGTAATTGAGACTTCCGGTCTTCTCTCTCTGCGGCGGCGGGCGGGGTCTATGCGTCGATCGTCGTCACGCCGCACTGTCCTGGGATCTGGTGTCATTGATCCCAGGAGTCAGTGCGGGCATCTTCCGAAATCTCGCGAGATTTCGGCCACATCTTCCGAAATCTCCCGAGATTTCGGCCACATCTGCCGAAATCTCGTGAGATGTCGGCAGATGTGCCGTTACTGCGCACGCGCAAGTAACGGCGGTGCATGCTGGGCCATCTAAAGTTCCTGTGGGGTTTCACATGCCCACAGGCAAGATGGCCCCCAGCACAAAAGAAGAAGACGAGGAACTTCATCGGACGAAACCGGCGGCGATCGAGATGGAAGATGGAACAGGTCAGTCCCCCAATAAAGGTAAGCATCCTTTATATTCCGTCCCAAAAAAAAAAAAAAGTATACAGAGTGCATAACCGCTTTAAAATAATTGACATGGCTGCTTCCCACAGTTTTGGGAAACTTTTTGGCAGACTTTTCCTCAACCTTCTCTATTGTTCATGAGCATGTGGATTACCAGCTTGTATTAGAATGTGTTTGGTTTATCCGATAACATTTTGGTGGGATTTGTGATGTCAGAGGGCAGGGGGTGGGTCTTTGTTCCTTGCTTTAGATCGGTGGATGTTTTCTTTGCACTATTGTCTGACAAAGGGGGCCTGAACGGCCTTTGCTGCTGTGATGTGATCACGCAGTAAAATCTTTTGCCTTTTTTTTGAAGATCCATGGTGTGCTGGCAAATAAGTACATTGATCCTCTCCCTCACGGAAAACAATGAATCCATAGATGCAAACTTTGGTAAAACTAACTTCAAGCTACAGTATATCTTAAAGGGGAGTTCCAGGCCTTTTATGTTTATTAAAAGTCAGCAGCTACAAAAAGTGTAGTCGCTGACTTTTAATAAACAGACATTTATCTGTTCCACGGTCCAGCGATGCGGCCGAAAGGTGTGCGTCGCTCCTCTCCCCCTACTCTCCCGCTGGCGCCTCCATTGCCACTCTGGGCACCCGGCCGTGACAGCTTTCGGCTTCACGCACGGCGCATGCGCGAGTCACGCTGCGCACCCAGAGTGGACAGGCGATCTCCTGGGGTCGGTCACGTGTCCCAGGAGGTCGCCTAAAGGGAGGGGCCGCCTAAGGCGAAAGGAGGAGGAGTCGCCTAGGCGGTCCCTGGGCGGGAGGAGGAAGTGGGACAGGAAGTCCCCCCCCTAATGAAGCCCCCACTCCCCCCCCAAAAAAAATTGCCAATTGTGGCAGGTAAGGGGGCAAGGAGTGCTTCAAAAGTTCAATTTTTGGGTGGAACTCCGCTTTAAATGGCAAGAGATCCATCGGGTATACGATAATTAGTAATGCCTCAATTAGATACCTCCGGTCGTGAAAGGGAACACATTCTTTACGTTTGCAGCGCTTTCTACTTTTGTTACTATTTGTACAGAATGCAGTCAATGGGACTGCTTTGCATGTTAAAAATGGTAAAGAAAAATGTTATATACTGTATTAATTTTGTATTCCAGTCATAGCCTAAAATTTCACAACAAAGCTTATCGCATATCAGCAATCCCTTTAAAGAATGAATCTAGAAGTCAAGGAAAGGGCCCCGTTCACAGATTATTTACATTGTAAAATTATTTTTTCAGTGTGCCCAATAAATCAAGGGAACATAGAGAAAAATGTTTTTCTAAACCCCTGCTTTATGGTGTACCCAGCCCTGCCCGCAAATCGAGAGACTTATTTCAGAGCTATTCCATTTCCTTCTGTGCAAAGGCCAGGTTACATATTACTGCAGTTCCCATCACCTGCCTGCTGTTCCATTGAAGTCATACACCAAGAGACAGCAACTGACGAAAGCAACATGTCACCACATTGATAAGGGAAAGAAAAGCCGCCTTTCACAATTTAAAAAAAAAAAACTTTAATGTCAACGTTGAAGAAGAACAAACAAGGCTGCTTATTTCTTCGTCTGGATGAGCAGACTCTAAACCTTGAAACCTGTAATCAATTCTGGTCTGCACGTAAAATAGTGCTCAACAGACTTCTTTGTGCCATTCAAAAAGAACACATAGGTGTCAACAGCTGAAGTAGCTGTGAAAAAATAAAGCCAACCTTTGCAGCTGCAACCAAACCTAAAACCTAATTTCCTCAAGTTTACTTGACTGAAGCCCAAAGTTGATGACTTTTGTCAGAGTTCAGACTCGCTCATAACAGCCATCTGCAGAACCAGCTCTTCCTTGTCATATTTTTGTGAAAAAAACAGAGAAGAAATGGTAGATTGACAGACAAAAAGTAGGGCAGCATAGAAAAAAAATAAAAAAATCGGAGACAGAGCATAAAGTTTTCTGATAAACAGTTTCATAGTGCACAAGACAAATAGTTACATACTAAAAGAAAGCCCAACAAAATGGTATTTAAGTTTTTTTTTTAAATGCAAAAGAATAAAATTATCCAGATTTGTTTGTTGCTCTAGTTTCATGAGTTTCAATTTTACACCTGAATTACCAGGTCCTTCCATTTGTTGCAAGAATTAGGACTTGAGCTTCTTGTTGTATCTATTGTATATTATGGAGAATGCAGCAGGGGAACAGAATTCTATGAAAGGGGTCAATGTACATAATTCTCTTTGGGAAGCCATTACCCTTGGATTCCTCATGAGGGTGGGTATTCCATTTAACTGATAAAAGATGAAAAAAACAAGAAAAAAACGTTCCTAAGAAGACTGCCAAGGCTAAGCTATTATCATCCGGCTGTCACTTTGAAGAGTATGTCAGCATTTTCAAAAAAACTACCTCTTGTCATGTTAAAAAAAAAAAAAAAAAAAAACTTGAGTACAGGAAACCTTCAGTAAACTGAGCTATGGCATGAGGATATGTGGATTAACAAAAGCATAAGTCTCCAAACTATGGCCAAAATCCATGCCCACTGCGGGATTTTATATGGCCCTCTGATGCAAGTAGCAAACTCTGATAGGGACCCTCATGTAAGGGGGGGGGGGGGGGGGGGGGGGGGGCTTTGATGGGAACTCATTTAAGGGAGATTTTGGTGGAACTCATGTAAGGGAGAAACAGATGGGCTTGAGTTTATTTGGAATTTCTTTGCTTTACTGAGGTTTTTTCGGTTTTGAAATCATAGCATGCTGATTGCAAACTCCAAGTAAAAGCTTCTACTTCAATTTAATGATTTAGCATCAACCAGAAAGCCATTTGTGGAGCTTCCTATTAATGAGAAAGAGGCAGGAAGCTGCCGTCTCAGGAGTAGTCCCTAGTGTCCGGGAAGCATAACCTGTTGTCAATGACATCTTCAGAGAAGCAGCAGAGGATGTGGGTCCTTTCTTTACAAAACATCCTGCCAACAGAAAAATGGCAGCTGGGCATCAACAAAGGTCTTAGGCTAGCCATTTATCCCCAACAAAACACTGCATTAGAAATAAAATGATGTGCATCAGTACCACCAAATCCTAGAGTATTCTTTCAAAATTGGTCCATCCTACTACATAGCTGTGTACATTTCTGTAGACAACAGGCATACTTTGAAAATACCAGTCTTGATGAAGAGTCAATACATTCTGGTTCTCAGCACAAACACATTCTTGTGTTATAAATCTGATTGCTGTCCTAGGCTAGGTTCACACTATATGTGGAGTGCAGGACTGTGCGTAATCAGCAAAAACACGCTGCTGTTAGCAGACGTGCGGGGAGGCCATTAATTCTTAATGGATCCCCTACACACTGGAAACCACGGCATGTTTTCCTGCGCTGGGAATCACATAGCACTATGCCGTTTCTCTGAGGCTGTGATTTTGGATCTTTTCCCTGTGTTTTCTATAGGTATAGCAGCCCTTTCAAACAAATGTGCAGCAGTTTCTCTGTGGACGTGGGCACAGGGAAACCACATAAAGGTGAACCTAAGTTAACCTTTAAAAGGAAAAAAAAATAATAAATGCACATATTTTTACAGGAAAAAAAGAAATTTGATTTATATTTTGTCCTCACAAGAGCCTGCAAAACATTGCTCCCACAATCAGTAGATCGTGGGTGCAATGTGGACACAATCTCCAGCTTTCTGCCCATACCTCCATACTGGCTTTCAGTTAGAAATCTGGAGGAAGTGTCAATGGACTACGAGTAGTTCACTGAGAACTAAAAGTCGGTGGCAAATGTAACTTGCAGTCTTTTCATTCACAGATCTCTGCCACAGGTTTGAGGGTAAGGGGTGCTGAATAGACATGTGCGATTAGTTTCGTAATTCATTTTTTTAATTTTTCGAAATTCGTACGAATCCGTATTTTTACGAATACGAATTCTGTAAGAAATACGAAATTTCGTTTACGAATTTCGGATCCAAATTATCCGAATCCAAACTACCAAATAACTAATTTCAACTAATACGAAAGAAATTATAGCGGATATAACGAATGATTCGAATGAATTTGAGATTCAGTATAACAAATATCGACACTCTACGAATAACAACGAATTATCCGAAAATGTATTAACGCTACATAACACAAGTCTATTGTCTACCACTCAGAGGAAGTAGGAAATACGAAATTTCGTAAACGAAAATTTCGTATTTCGTACTTCCTCTGAGTGATTGGTGAACAATAGACAATAGACTTGCGTAATGTAACGTTAATACGTTTTCGGATAATTCGTTATTATTTGTAGAGTGTCGATGTTCGTTATCCAAATTAACGATTCCAAATTAAATTTCGTACACGAATTACGATTTTTTTTTTTTTAGACGGAACGACATTTATTTTTATTTTTTTTAGACGGAACGACATTTTTTGACGGCTCCCATGTCTAGTGCTGAACCATGTTGTACCCTAAAAACAGGTGTAACATGTCACATGCTCTAAAAGGTGAACATGCATGCTGAAATTGTGAAAAAATTACTACCTTCTTGCCATTATTGAGTCAACCAATTTCATTGAAAGACCCTTAAAATTTCATCTAGACCTGTTATTTGAATAGAACCCTAGACATATTGAACAGGTATGATTACCGTATGTATGATCTTTCAAGAACAATAACCACATTCAGTGTTAGAATTCTTTTTGCTGAAAAAAATAAATAAAAAATAAAAGACCCTGCTCCTTCAAATTTTCTCATCACTATGTAGAAAACGAACGTTGATTTGACACTGATAACATTGGAAAGATTGAACAAACATTCCAAAAGCCAAAATTTTCAAACAATTTCACTAGTGCGCGACCTTGCTTTACACTTCCGATATTGCAATCCTTTGTTTTAGAAGACAAGCAGCATGGAAAACATGGACCTGGTGGGCCTGTGGATACCAGGTACAGCTGTTCCTTCTACGAACAGCTGGGGATTAAACTAGATTTCGCAAAGATTCTTCAGCTTTAACATGCTGCAGGAAATTGGCAAGGGATCTGCACATTTTTAAGGCTTTTGCAGTGTACAGCAAATAATGGGACTTTGTAAGAGGCTTTGCAGGAATACAAACACACACACATTTTGAAATAATGAAATAACATCTATTTGGCTAAGCAAAGCCAGATGTTCCTGTGTAAGATGTCAACAATGAAACCAAGGGGGGAAGTGGGAGAAATAGGAGGGAGGACAGCACATACACATGGTAGATATTGTATGGTCTTGTTTCTTGATCTACTTCTGGAATCAAAGCAAAACTACATAAAAGTGCCAACTTTAAGGCTTCGTGTACACATAGCCTGTTATGCGCCACAATTTTGCCACGTTTTGTGGCCACCGGTCAAAATGTTCCTAACCTGAATGAGATTCCTCTCCTGAACGCAGAAGAGGGGAGGTTGAACCTCCTAACCACAGCAGTTCCTAAATGATCCTAGAAGCCTAGGTGTACATGGACACAGAGGTTTATTTACTAAATTATTAGATTGTAACAGTATTGCCACAGCGCTGTCACTTTATAGATACACATGTGTTCCATAAGGTTAATGTGTTGAAAGCAGAAAAATAGACCATTGCAGTTTGTTGTATGTGGGGCTGCGTAGCCACAGACCAGTCAGGATGCCCATGCTGATCAGTGTCCACAGCCAAAAGCACCCACTATAGACGTGAGCATCAGAACTGGACCACAGAGCAATGGAAGAAGGAGGCCTGGTCTGAGGATTCACGTTTTCTTTTACATCATGTGCATGGTCAGGTTTGTGTGCGTCATTTACCTGGGGAAGAGACGACACCAGAATCCAATATGGTTCAAGAATGGTTTGAGGATCACAACAAGTAGTTCAAGGTGTTGGACTTGGCCTTTATATTCTCCAGATCTCAATCCATTAAAGTGTGTGTTAACCACTTCAATACTGGGCACTCCCCCCCCCCTCCTTCCCAGGCCAATTTTTCAGCGCTCTTGCACTTTAAATAAATTGCGCGGTCATGCAACACTGTACCCAAATGAAATTTGTATCATTTTGTACACACAAATAGAGCTTTTTTTGGTGGCATTTATTCACAAATCAATTTTTTTTTTTTTTTTTGCGATACAAGCGAAAAAAAAGCAGACATTTTGAAATAAAATATATATTTTCTACTTTCGGTTTTAAAAGAAATCCAATAAAATCTAATTTTGTCATAAATTTAAGCCAAAATGTATTCTGCTACATGCCTTTGGTAAAAGAAAAATCCTGTTAAGTTTATAATAATTGGTTTGTGTGATCACGGACAGATGTACGCAGATGATCATGTACAGATGTGTGCAGATGATCACAGACATATGTGTGCAGATGATCATTGGGACATATGATTTTACTGTTACATATGTGGGGGACAGGTGTTTTTACTGTGTGCGGACACTATTTTGGGGACATTGTGCGTTTACATGTGTGGGGACACTGCCAGTGATCAGTGTGTAAAAAGCTGTAAAAACAGATTATACTCACTGATCACCGGCTGGCTGCAGCAATCTGCTCTCCTCACTGACAACTTCCGTGTGAGGAGAGGAGAGCCAATCGCCTAGCAACAGAAGCCCTGTCTCGGAGATGTAAAGAGGCCACAAGTCACGTGACCAGCCTGAAGATTGCTCTAAAAATGTATTTACAATCCTCGTTTTTAGAATAAAAACATAGTTTGATATGCCTGCCTTTAATAGAGGGACTGGCAGTGACCATTGTAAGTTTTTTGATTTGTGCTAATAGCGGCAGGGATTGGGGGGGCAGAGACAAAGACACAGAACACAGAGCTGACAGGCAGGGAGGAGGGGGAGAGAGGAGAGCAGAGAGGACAGCTGCGGATGACAGAGGGACGTACACTGACCATGGTGGTCAGGGCTCAGCAGCCCTGATTATAGTGGTCAGTGCAGAGAGGGGAGTATAGGAAGGGGCAGGATCAGCTAGGTTTTTGTTTACAGTTAAGAGGGGGGCAGATTACTCAGCACAAGAACTGTGCCGTTTAATCTGCTTTAAAGGGAACAGGATCTGAATTTTTGTTTGGGGGTTAACAAATACTTTAAATATCTGTGGGATGTGCTGAAAAAGAGTCAGATCCATGGAGGACTCACCTCACAAATTACAGTACTTAAAAGGTTGAATGCTGTCCATACATAATACCTGCATACATAGTACAAACTTATATATACAAACACACACACACACACACACACACACACACACACACACTTTATATGAGCACATACATACAACCCAACAATGGGATGGGGATAATACGAGACATGGTTAAAAATCCATTAAATAAGCTTCCAATAAGACCGTCTATATTCTGTTTTTAATCTGCTGTATTTTTTTTTTTTAGAGAAAAAAAAAAAAGTTTCATGTAAAAAGATATTGATTTGCAAAAGCCAAGAAAAAGATTTAAACAATAATACTAAATCGGTAAAGTACTTACAATACCAAACCGCTGCCGCCTCATTAATGGATTCTAAATACTCCCATCAATAAACGCATTTTGAGATGATTGCTGACTTCTGATTTTTACAGCTAGCATTGTGAATCACTGCCATATAATAGAGAACTATTGTGGTCACAATCAGCAATGAGAGTTTTAAAAAATCTATCTCTTGTATTTTCTCCTTGAAGCACATTTCACTGTATTTTCTTCTATTTGAATCATACTTAATCACCTTGATTTCTCTTATTTTCACAGTTCTGCAATGTGCTGCATCTCACTGGCCCTTTTCCTCTCTTGCCAGCTACAACTGGTGATGTGTACACAGTAGGTGTCCTCCACGGGTAAAAGTGCGACTTATAGAGGCAATTGTATGCAGAGGAGTCTGAAGATCCTTTTATAGGTAAAGTAGTTGTGGTCAACTTTCTTGAGATAGTGGCCTCAAATGTCGCTCCTGATATGCCAAAGTTCTGCACATAATATTTATTGTTCGAGCCTGTGCCGACACCTTACAAGGGCTGGTCAGAGCCTGTGCCGACACCTTACAAGGGCTGGTCAGAGCCTGTGCCGACACCTTACAAGGGCTGGTCAGAGCCTGTGCCGACACCTTACAAGGGCTGGTCAGAGCCTGTGCCGACACCTTACAAGGGCTGGTCAGAGCCTGTGCCGACACCTTACAAGGGCTGGTCAGAGCCTGTGCCTGAAGACATGCTGGAGGAGTTCTTGTGGAGTGGGGACATGATTCAGGACACCCCATCACATGAAATTGCTAGAGATCACTGTTATACCAGAGCAATAGGAAAGCACAGTGTCTATAAAAACCCAAAGAGCCATAAAGAAAAAAAAAAAAAGGGTCCAGGGCCAAAAGGTTGCGCACAAGGGATGTAAAGCCTCACCAACACCCTTTCTCTGTGTCAAAAGTGAGACTTCAGGAGTCTGTTTAGACCCCTGATATCTCACCAAACAAACCAAAAAACAAAATTTTTGTTCTTAAAAAAATTATAAGAAAAAAATAAATAAAATCAGACTAAAATTTATAATCAGACCAAAAAGCCATGCCCAATATGTAGCATCATTTAGCCACACTCACTGTTTTCTGCGGTGTGCTGTGTATGCCACAGGTCACCATCTTCCTAGTAGGGGCACCAGAGCATTACTTTGTCCATGATGCTATTATGATGGCACTGTACAATGGTGGTAAACATGTGTAGCAGAGGAAAATGGAGGGTATGACAGAGGGTAGTATGTACATGAGGAGTGCAGAGTGTATGTGGGGGGTGGCATGTACATGAGAGGAGTGTAGAGTATGTACATGAGAGGAAAGTAGAGTGTATGTGGGGGGTAGTATGTACATGAGAGGGGTGCGGAGTGTATGTGGGGGGAGTAGTATGTACATGAGAGGAGTGCAGAGTGTATGTGGAGGGTAGTATGTACATGAGAGGGGTGCAGAGTGTATGTGGGGGGGAGTAGTGTGTATATGAGATGGGTGCAGAGTGTATGTGGGGGGGGGGTAGTATGTACATGAGGAGTGCAGAGTGTATGGGGGTTAGTATGTACATGAGAGGGATGCAGAGTGTATGGGGGGGGGGGGGGGGGGTAGTATGTATATGAGAGGGATGCAGAGTGTATGGGGGGGGGGGGTAGTATGTATATGAGAGGGATGCAGAGTGTATGGGGGGGGGGGGTAGTATGTATATGAGAGGGATGCAGAGTGTATGGGGGGGGGTAGTATGTATATGAGAGGGATGCAGAGTGTATGGGGGGTAGTATGTATATATGCGAGGGATGCAGAGTAGTATGTATATGAGAGGGGTGCAGAGTGTATGGGGGGGATGTATATGAGAGAGGTGCAGAGTGTATGGGGGGGGGGGGGGGTAGTATGTATACGAGAGGGGTGCAGAGTGTATGGGGGGTAGTACCAAATTAGGTAAAAAATTATGGAAACATATGGAACAGAGACTGGAAAACTCAGGGGTTATACAACACCAAACTCTGGGAGAGGGATTAGAACATTTGTCAGGTTTGATATTTGTCTGTGCCCCAATTAGGGAGATTCACCTTAATTTTCCCGCTTTACCATTATCATTAAAAGTCAAAGTAAAAAAAATCCCAAATTTTGAGTTGACAGAACAGGAATAGAGGGGAAATCTTCCAAAGGGGACACTAGTTCTGGTGATACACTGGGATTCCTTAACTTTGGAAGGATTTCTTCTCACTTCCTGTCTCATAGCCAAAACAGGAAGTGAAGAAAAATCTCCCCAATGGGATACAGACATAAAAAAAACAAAAAACAACAGGGTTAAAACCCTCCCTCACTATCCAATATTGAAAAAAAAAAAAAAAAAAAAAAAAAGTTTTACCTTTAGTTACACTTTAAGAAGAATCTGTAATACATCCAGTTTTTTAGCTCTTTAAAAATGGGTGGAATAATATTGTTTTAAAAATTATAATGTATATCTAGATAAAAATAGGTCATGTAAAGGAGCAAGCCTAACAATAGAGAATATAGAGTAATGACAAAGTACATACAGTACAGGTGAGACGTGTGCGTCTTCTCGGGTGATTAGGCAGAACAGACAGTGCCAGGAAAATAAATTCCGGCCTCTATATCTGCACGCCTCTCAGACTCATTATCAGGAGAACAAGCTCAGAGCTCTCTCTGGCTTCAGATAATGTCACTATATGCGCTCTTACTTCACCGACACCTACAAGGCTTGGAAGAATCCCAAACAACGGCTCAGCAATGAAACACCAAAGAACACTTCAAAAGCGTCAAACGCCTATAGGAAACGAATGAACCCCCGACAGTTCGTAAATCATACCAAGACTTGTCCATCTGTACCAGAGACTTTCACTTGGTCAAAATATTGTAAAGTGTAAGAAAAGCCATATACTTCTTACTTCATACGTTATGACACTGTTCATACAAAATTTTACATTCTTTGCTTGTGACTGGCAATAGACATCTCTAGCAAACTTTTTTTTCCTAGCAGACTTTCACTGGGAAAAATTACTTTTCTCCCTCAAACGTGCGGCAAACAGCATCACGCAACGCTAGTCGCCCAAAAAGAAGCAGGAGCTTCTCATCACGCGACAATCATGGCAAAACTGCGTTTCAGGCATCATTAAAAATGAAATGGCACCCAAACATGCATGGTGCGTTTTGCCACTATTGCAGTGGGATTTAGAATCACAGGCAGAATCGTGTTGATTCTGCTCACGATCCCAAGTCACCAGATGTAAACGGGGCCTCATTTCAGAATAAAATGTCCATGCTACCCATCACTGTGGTTGAAAACAAATGAGATTTGACCCTACTATTAGAAAAATAGAACACATATTCCTGAAACAAAAGTTTTTGAATTAAAGGTTTCTAGTTCATGGGCATCCTGGTTACAGTATCTGGGACTAAACTCTAAGCTCAGTGTCAATGACTTTCCACCTACCCCAACATAACAGTGTTCAGCCCTGACAATATGCCACTCAGGTGCCATGTACTGGCTGGTAAGAGGATGGGAAAATGGTCACATTCTATAACTAGATATTTCACAAGGTTCCAGCTGGCAAGGTTAGAGATGGTGGCCTATAAAGAAGTTATTACATTGCCCTGAAAGAGCAAAGTGACAGGTTTATTAAAATTGTAATCAGAACCAGGCATTTTACCCAGCACACCATGGGTCTCCAAAAAAAAAAAAAAAAAAAAAAAAAAAAAAAAAAAAAAAAAAAGGGTCCAAAGCTTTATTCAGCAATCATATCGTTACAGAAAACAGCAATGTTTTGCAGGCATGTGACGTCACATGGCTGATGAAAGGGGTTCTGTGAAGCTCTGAAACACTGCTGTTTTCTGCAACAATGTGAATAAAGCTTTGGACCCTTTTTTGGAGACCCATAGTGTGCTGGTGACGTTCCTCGTTCTGATTGTTCACGTTTCCAGCCGGTGGTCGCTTCAACACCCACTTAGACATACAGCCACTTTTACAGGACCGTGTGTGTTAGGAAGAGTGCATTGGAATCTATTCGATTTTAAGCACTTGCAGGGCAGCAATCTTCCAGTATGCTCTGGTAATTTTCCCTTCAATCAGGGGAGTACTGTGGGTTATTTGATATTCGATATCTGGGCAGTGAATGCAGAGAGACAAAGGGGGGGGGGGGGGGGTGGGAGGAGGGAGTTAAGGAGACAGGGATGGTTGGGGTTCGGTTTATGGTTAAAAAATTAAATAAAAAACGTGCTATATATGTATGGATGAGAGAATTGTAATCCTTTGACACGTTGTATATGCTACATTGGCGGTTGTGCCTTACTGGAATGTCTCGCGAATGTTTTTGGTTGTTATATTTTCCTTTTTGTACAATAAAAATTATTTTCAAAAAAAAAAAAAAAAAAGATTTTAAGCACTTATGAGCAGGGCCTCTTAACCCCCTTAATTTTTACTGTATTGTAACTGTACCATCTCCCTTTTTAATATTGTAAAATCGGTGCCTAAACTGTTGGCGCTATATAAATCCTGTATAAATAATAATAATAATAAAAAATAAAATGTGAACCCATTCACAAAATACAAAGCCTGCTGTGAATGGGCAGAAAAAGGAAGGGGTGGGCAGAGATGTCGTGTGTGTGAGAAGGCAGCGCCTCTCCTGTGATAAGTCTGGAAGTATAGCTAGGTGGCACGCACCTCCTTAGACCCAATTCATAGTATGCCAGCACATTATCCAGACAGGCAAAATTCCTGGAGTTCAGCTTTAAGATACCTTAGATACTGAATACATTGGGTGTGCATTCTGTAAATTGTAATGACTGAAATAGCAATGATGGCCAACAGAGTAAAAGAGCTCCATTATAAAGCTGAGGCCTCTTGCGATTATTTATATACCATGACATCCCAACCATTTCCCTAGCATGTTGAAGATTGTGGTCATTGAGCATCCCAGGCCATTCACACCACATTGATTTCCAATGACAAAACTGGCCCAATACAATACAATACAATGCAGTGCACATAAAGCCATTGCACACGGTGCCTTTAACATATTTTTACTATACCGCACAATAGCATAAATGCAGTACAAAATACAATGCTTTCCTGGGCAGTTTCAAATATACCAAAATATATAGTATTAAAAAAAAGGTAGCACATGCCAGGATTCCCCTCATCTCATCGAGGCTTTCTATACAAGAGCTGCTGCAGAGAGCAGACTAATAGAAGCTTTATGGCAGTAAAATGGATATGCCCCATTAACTTTATGTCACTCTTAGCCTTTTCATTATGAGAACATGTGACCCAGTGGGGCTGTGAAATCCCAACACAGACATTGTCCTGAAGAGTGGAGTAACATTAATAATAAACAGATTCTCGGCTCATCACAATTCTTCACACAGTTTACTTCACAATAAGCAATAAAAAAAATAAATAAAAAAAAGAAGACTGCTTGAAATTTTAAAAGGCACAGGTTATGGGGGTGTCATTCTATCCTAAATATACTGCCTAGCAGGTTAAAGGCCAGGAACAACCATCTAAGATGGAGAATCAAACTTTTAAATGTAAAGATTGCTCTGGGTTGGCCAAGCTCAAGTATGCAAATTTCAAGCACATCCTGTGGTCAAGAACCTGGACAGGCTACTCTGCCACTGACCCATCCCTGCAATGGGCATCCTTGTAGTCTAATACTGTGGCACAGGATAAAGAAAAATATGACAACTATGGGAAATTAAAATTTGCATGCCAAAGTGCACAGGTTTTTCGAAATTCTGAAGAGGTCAACAAGAAAGAGCAAGCGATGGACAATCCAGAGGTGTCTCCTATGGCATGCCACCAGTGATGCTTTGCAACATTTAAAAAGTGTTACTAAACCCACAATGGTAAAAATCAGTCTGTAGATGCAGTAAAAGCATGCTCGTTATACTCATGGTGGAACCTAATGGGTTAAACCTCTGCATTGTATAAAAGGCTGTTTGATCCTGTCTCCTCTGATCTTCCCCCTCTTTTACTGTCCCCAATCCATCTGCTGAGAATACAGAGCCTTGGTGTATTGCTAGAGAGTTTTTTTTTTTTTTTTATCCTTGGGAGGGTGAATGTGATTGGCACAGGGACAAATCAGCACTGTCCAGACAGAGGGTCAGGATCATGCAGCCTCATAGGAAAGTCAGAGGAGAATGAAAACTTCTTCTACAAGCTTTATCCTCCACAACATCTCTAAAATACATTCCTTTCTAACCAATGACACCACAAAGTTCGTAATTGACTCCCTCGACTACTGCAACTCCTTTTTCATTGGCTTACCTCTACATAGTCTATCCCCCCTTTCAGTCCATCATGAATGCTGCTGCCAGGCTGATCCACCTAACCAATCGCTCTGTGTCTGCTACTTCTGTGTCAATCTCTCCGTTGGCTCCCACTCACCCAACAAATTAAGTTCAAAATACGAACAGCTTCCAAAGTCGCCCACAACTTCGCCCCCAGCTACATCACTAACCTAGTCTCAAAATACCAACCTAATCGCTCTTTGTTCCTCCCAAGACCTCCTGCTTTCTAGCTCCCTTGTCACCTCATCCTATTCTCGCCTCCAGGACTTTTCACACGCCTCTCCCACCCTATGGAACTCCCTACCCCAATCTTTCCGATTATCTCCTACTTGGTGAGCTTTTAGACGATCCCTGAAAACCCATCTCTTCGGAGAAGCCTATTCTGCCTTCACCTAACAACTGTACATTCCTTTTTTGTCAACAGCTCCTCCCCCCCACAGTTATTACCCTTTGTATCACTTTACCCTAGATTGTAAGATCTAAAGAGCAGGGCCCTCTGATTCCTCCTGTATTGAATTGTATTGTAACTGTACTGTTGACCTTCATGTTGTTGTAAAGCGCTGCGCAAACTATTGGAGCATTATAGATCCTGTAAAACAACAACAAACCAGACACTGATAGAAGTCATAAAAGACTGCTATATACTGCTGATGAGAAAACGGAAAATTGTATACTTACCTTTCCGTAATTTTCCTTTCCTGTCGCATCCTCATGGCAGCATACACTCTGGGGTTGTGACTCCGCCTCCACAACCTGATAGGACCACATAACTATAAGATGATGATACGGCCCCCGCCCCGGTATTCTCTGTATATATGAATCACCTTTATTTAAAAATGGGAGGGATATTGTATGCTGCCATGAGGATGCGACAGGAAAGGAAAATTACGGAAAGGTAAGTATACAATTTTCCGTTTTCCTGTCGCATCATGGCAGCATACACTCTGGGGAGTAACTCGCAGACAGGGTGGGTAATGCATCAATAGTAGTTTTTTATTCACAAGGAATGGCAGAGTTGGCCTGAATAAGAGATCTCCCAAAATTTACAGTAGACAAGCGGGCAGAGTCGACTTTATAATGGGAAATAAAAGTATTCCTGGAGGACCAGGTGGCCGCCCTGCAGATGGTTTCAGCTGAGACCCTACAATAGGCTGCCCATGAGGTCGCCACTGCCCTGGTGGAATGCGCCTTCAACCCGTCCGGGATCTGCGTAGCACTTAGCGAGTAGGCCTTCTTGATGGTTTTCACCAGCCATGAGGCGATGGTGCGGGCCGATGCTGACTGACCTCTCCTGAAACCGTGAGGGATGATTAGGAGGTTTTCTGACTTCCTAAAGGGTTCTGAGGCCGAGAGGTATTTGATGATGTTACCTCTAACATCCAGGGGGTGCGGATCGCCCTGGTCTGTGGTGAGCGCTGGCAGGTTAATCTCTTGGTTGAAGTGGAAAGAGGACGACACTTTAGGGATGAAGCGGTCTGAGGGTTTTAGGACTACCCTGTCTGGGTGGACGACCAGGTATGGATCCCTGGCCAGTAAGGCTTGCATTTCAGAGACCCTTTTAGCCGATGTTATGGCGATAAGGAATGTCACCTTTAGCGTCAGGTCCCAGAGGGAGATGCCTTCTAGAGGGAAAAAGGGTTCTTTAGATAGGGCTTCCAGAACGACCGACAGGTCCCAGGTCGGGAATGAAGGCTTCCTGGGAGGCCTCAGCTTGAGACATGCCCTCTGGAACTGTACAACAAGAGGGTCGAGGGCCCATCTAGTCCCAGTCAGGGCGGACAGGGCTGACACCTGCACCTTAAGGGTGCTGGAGCCGAGGCCTTTGTCCAGACCTGTCTGCAGAAACTCCAGTATCTGAGGGGTTGAGATGGAGGATAGGTCCCACTCCTGCTGATGGGCAAAGGAGGTGAACCTATCCCAGACCCGCCGGTAGGTGGTGTTTGTGGTGGATTTCCTGGCCTGAAGTAGGGTGTCCACTACCCTAGCGGAACAGCCCCGCTCTAGGTACCTAGACCTTTCAGTCTCCAGGCCATTAGGTGCATCCTCTCTGGACTCGGGTGTAATAGATGGCCCTGGGAGAGCAGGTCGACTGACTGTGGAAGGGGGGAGCGGGTCTGTTGTGCTCAACTGTAGGAGAGTGGTAAACCATGGCCTCCTGGGCCAGAAGGGGATCACGGCCACCACTAGGGCTGATGACCGCTTGAGCCTGAGCAGAAATCTCGCTATCAAGGGGGTCGGGGGGAAGATATACCCGAGGTGGAAGTCCCAGGGGTGGTGAAGACAGTCTGTCCCCTCCGCTGAGGGGAAGGGAACTCGAGACAGGAATCTCTGACATTTGGTATTGTCCGGAGTCGCTGCCAGGTCTATATCCGGGGAGCCCCAGGTTTTGGAGATCAGGGCGAAGGCCTGCGGACTCAGGAACCACTCGTTGTTGGAGAGAAATCTCCTGCTGAGGGAATCGGCCAGGAGATTCTCGGTACCTGGAATGTAGACTGCCCTGAGGTCCAGGAGGTTCCGCTGTGCCCACTCCATAACAGGGAGAACTTCCCGCATCATGGAAGAGCTCTTGGTGCCCCCCTGGCGGTTGACATAGGCGACAGCGACTCTGTTGTCTAACCTCAGGAGGACCTGCTTGCCCCTCAGGAGAGGGCCAAAGGCCAGGAGGGCCTGGAGAGCCGCCCTCATTTCCAGAACGTTGGAAACGATGTCCCGAGCTTCGAATGGCCAGCGGCCCTGGGCTGCATGGTGTAGGTAATGGGCCCCCCAACCCTCCAAACTGGCATCCGAGGTAACCACCTCCTGAGGGGGGGGGGGAATAATATGCCTGCACCTGCCCAGGTTGCTCGGCCGGGTCCACCATCTCAGGGACTGTTTGACCTCCTGTGAGATGTGGATGGGCTGAGACATGGCCGAGCCGTTCCATTGGCGCAGAAACGAGATCTGTAGAGGCCTCGCGTTCCAGTGCGCCCATTGTACCATCGGAATGGTGGCCGATAGGGAGCCCAGCAGGCTGAGGCACGCTCTGGCCGGTAGGGAAGTGGCTAGGATGGCTCTCCTGATTTTCTGGGTCAGAGGGGGGGATCTTCTCTGGGGGCAACTCTATCGTGTTTGACCGAGTATCCAATACGGCCCCCAGAAAGACCATTCTCTGCGAGGGCTGGGGGTTGCTTTTCCCCCAATTTATGAGCCACCCCAGACTCTGAAGGGTGTAAATTAGAGTTTCCCGGTGCTGAATAAGGGATTCTCTGGTGCCTGAGAGTAGGAGAATGTCGTCCAGATAGTGGGGGACCCTCAGACCCCTTTCTCTCAGGGCCGCCACTACCGGTAGGAGGATCTTTGTAAAGGTTCTGGGAGCCGTAGAGATCCCGAACGGCAGGCACTGGAACTGGAAGTGCCGCTGGTCTATAGAGAACCGGAGGAATCTTCGGAACAAGATATGGATTGGGACGTGCAGGTATGCGTCCTGAAGGTCCACGGACAACATCCAATCCCCCAGATTTACGGCCTGAAGGATGGATTGTAGACTTTCCATCTTGAAAGATTCCACCCGGATGGATCGGTTGAGCCTTTTCAGGTCTAGGACGGGGCGCAGATCCCCTGACTTTTTCCGGACCAGGAAGAGGGGGGGAGTAAAACCCCCTGCCTCTTTGAGATCCGGGCACCTCCACTATAGCCTCCTTTAGGAGCAACTCCTGGACGTAGTCCAACAGCAACGCCCTTTTGTGTTGTGAGGATGGAAGCTTGGTTGGACAGAAGTGGTCGCCCGGGGGTCGACCCTGGAAGGACCACCTGTGCCCGAAACGGACGGTAGCCACCGTCCACGGGTCTCTGATGGTATCCGCCCAAGCCAGCTGGAATTTTGAGAGCCTGGCCCCCACTACTGCTGGCTGGGCGGACGCACCTTCAAAAAGACTTCTGGTCATTAGACGCAGAGGTCTTAGGTTTCTGAAATTTGGAGAAGGTAGTTTGGGGGTTCCTCCAGTTTCTCCGGTACTCCCTGCCTGGTCTGTAGGCCCTAGCATCCCTGTACTTATCCGGCAGGTTGCGTCTGGAAGGAGGAGGCCTCTGTTGCCTGGGTTTTCTATCCGAGGGAATGAGTCCGGATTTCCCACCGGTCACTTTTGAGATTGCTGAGTCCAGCTTTGCCCCAAAGAGGTTTTCACCATCAAAGGGGATACGGCACCAATTAGATTTGGAGGCCGGGTCTGCTGCCCAGGGCTTGAGCCAGAGCGCCCGCCTGGCCATAACCGAGGCCAGCATGGCCCTAGAGGATGATCTTATGGCATCCACAGAGGCCTCTGCCACGAAATCCCCAGCGAGGCTGAGTTCCTGCAGGGCCCTGACTATCTTGTCTTGGTCTGCACCCTCCGTAATGAGCTTCTCCGTGGAAGCTGACCAACTGGAGATAGCCTTGCCAACGACGGCCAGTGCCACGGCTGGCCTGCAGGCGCCTCCCGCTGCTGTATAGGCCCTTTTTAGGTCAGTATCAATTTTCCTGTCCAGGACGTCCCTGAAAGTTACTGCGTCCTCGATAGGGAGCGTCACGTGCCTCGCCAGGCGCATGAGAGAAGCATCCACTACTGGCGGGGTAACCAGGGGCTTAGCCTGGGATTCTTTGAGCGGGTAGAGTTTGGTGAGCCTGTTATTCAGGCTCAGTTTCTTGTCTGGCTTCTGCCACTCCTCCCTGATCAGGTCATCCAACTCCTCAATGAAGGGGAATGCCTCTGGGTCCCTCTTGAGGTTAGGGAAGTACTTCTTCCGTTTCTGGGGGGCCTCCTGGGGTTCCTCCCAGTTAATCGCCTCTTTGACAGACTTCACAAATGGATCGATCAGGGAGAAGTCGAAACCCGCGGCCGCCTCCAGCTCCTCATCCTCAGACTGGGAGTCTGGCTCTCTGGATGTACTGGGGGGGGGGGGCGCCGGTACCCCTAATGGACATCTCCATGTCTGGAGTGGACTGCGGAGCTGCAGTCGCAAGCTCTCTTGGCTCCTGCTCCCTTTCTCTAGTGGCCTCCTCGAGGCACCTGCGACAGGCAAGCTTGTCCGGAAGGGCGATGGCTCCGCATATCCAGCAGGCGTTGGCAGCCGGTCGGGGAGGGGGGGCTGGTGAGTGGCGTCTGTGCGATGACCTCCTCCGGTGGTAGTGGCTATGGGAGCGGGACCTGGAGCGACTCCTGCGGCTTCTCCTGTGGCCTGAGCGGCTCCTCCTCCTGCTGCGGCTTGAGTGGCTCCTCCTGTGCCCTGAGCGGCTCCTTCCACGAGATGCCTCCCTGCGTCCGGACTTAGATGACCTTGAAGACCTGGCGGGGCTAACCATTTAGGCAGCATTAGCGGATCCTGCACTCTTTTTTTCGTCTTCTTACTTACCCAATCCTTCCCTCTTACCTATCACGATGGTGGTGATCTGCTGGGGCAGTGGTCTCCATAGGGATAGTAAAGGCAGCCTAGTAGTAATAGAAATAGGCATTTAGAGAGGAAGGAAGGTAAGGGTGGAAACGGTAAGAGGGTGATGCGTGCGGTCCCAACAGGTGAGGAAAAATTAGAGAATACCGGGGCGGGGGCCGTATCATCATCTTATAGTTATGTGGTCCTATCAGGTTGTGGAGGCGGAGTCACAACCCCAGAGTGTATGCTGCCATGATGCGACAGGAAAAGGTATTTAGCAGTAAATATTTCTATGTTCTGTGTACTGTGGGAGACCAGATATAGTGAATGCAGGGTCCTGGGTTTAGTAACACTTTAGGCTGGGTTCACACTGGAGAACGCAGCAGCTCACAGCAGGAGTCCAATGCGTCTCCATTCACCCTTTCAGGTCCGATTTCAGCCCGAATGGATGGCTGAATTCAAACCTGAAATGGACCAAAAGATGCACAGGACTCCTGTGCAATTTGCACCGGAGCCACTGCAGAGATGTGTGAACCGGCTCCATAGAGAGCCAGTCACAATCTCCTGCTATGCAAATTTTCTCTGCATCCAATTCGCAATAGTGTAAACCCAGCCTTAAACTTTTAAGTTAAGATGTAATATATACAATAGACATTCCAGAGCAAGCCAAACCTGATAATAATTTGACCTTCCAATGACAAGAAAAAAAAATTAATAAAAAATTCTCAACGAAACTACGCACAAGCATTAGGGAAATTATAGGCAATCAAGCAATTCACAAACCCCAAGATATCAAGTGATGTCTAGAAACAAGTGCAGATCTAATATAAATTTACACGTGGAAAGAGAAAAAAAGAATTCTAGGCTTCATTTGTAGAACACATGAAATTCTATGCAAAAGCCACTATGGGGATTCCCATGTAGAAAATGTGTAAATTACCATGGATACAGCTAATTAAGTATTACTAGGACAATATAGCTCTCCCAAGCAATTACCATTAAGTGGCCACTTGTCATTTTCCATATGCAATCACAAAGTGAGTAGCACGTTACAAACGTGTTACTTTATTTTCATACATTGCATCTGGAAGCATATGCCTTTTCTTTTCCCAATACAGGGCTGCGATTTTCTTCAGGAGGTACAATTCAGGAATAGGCAAATACTTTTTTTACTGACTCAACGGCTTTATTATGGGAGTCTTGTCCTCCTCTGGGAGATTTCAGCGAACTACACATCAAAGGCTTTTTTGAATCCACAAGCAATCTAGCTAGACAGAGAACATGAACATAAAAAAGGAATAAAGCTGCCCATATGCTATCAGCTCTGGATGCTGAATAAGTTACCGGTTATATGACCTAATCTAATGGATCCAGATTAGAAACAAAAGAAGCTGAAAGTTTATATATCAGTCCATTATCTAATATTGCTTTAGTCCATCACTGTATCAATCATTTCCAGATGAGGTGTAAAAAAAGACCTTCATGTCTCGAGTCAGGTCTATAGGAGCCCATAAGCACGAGACAATCTACTGATCCATTGGTTTTTAGCTGGGTTGAGTGACAGCCTGATATTCATTGTGCATGTGCCGACACTGCCAACTAATGTGTAATGGCAGAGATACAATTGGAAAACTATGTCCAATCTCCATAGGTTTCACAAATGCCGCTTTAGACCAGCTTTTCTCAACCCGGGTTCTGTGGCACCCTAAGGTTCCTCCAGAGGTTGCTAGGGGCTCCTTGACAATGTCAGGTTTCTACCGTCTGGACTGAGATGGTCATTTCATTTCATTGGGTACTCTTAAAGTGAATGTAAACCCTCACATATACCCAGTGAAGTGAACAGCCTCAGATTTAACAAATCTTTCATCATAAAGTTTTACATGTACTCTATATCTGCGGTCTTTCCCTTTCTACACTCTATAGAAAGTGCAGATCATGTTAGAAATCTTTCTTCCTCTTCCAGCAGTGGGAGGGGAGTCTGGGCTTACATGGTGTGTGAGCTGATTGGAGGAAAAGCATCCCCCCACCCTCCACATAGGCAGGGGAACGAAGGAACATGCAGAGCTGTAGTCTAAATAGACAAGCTCTCTGCTTATCTACCTCTAAGCTGCCTCTCCAACATAAATTTCCAGCTGCCGTTATCTCATGTGTCATAGAATTGGTTAGAAGGCTCCGCTGATAACAGAAGAATGGAGTAGCAGAAAGACACGGCACTCAGAGCTTTGGAGAGATAAGTAAACATGACAGATATATGTGCCTAGGTCAAATTTCATGAATGGGGTTTACAACCACTTTAAGCCATTTACAAAAAAAGAAAAAAAATGTCCAACATATGTCTAATTTGCTACCAAGAGGATAGGAAAAAAAAAAAAAAAAAAAAAAAAAAAAAAAAAAAAAACTCAAGATCAGAGTCCACTACCTTTCCAGATGCATTTACAGTATTTCCCCATGAAGTTCTTAAACAAAAGTATTGGACATGAAGGCCTTTCTTCACAACACATTGTCTTATTTGATCAGCCATTTGCCTACTGCTGATAAATATACAAGTTCTAGCAGACTCCACTAGGCCAACAGTGGGAAAGAAAATGCCTCCTCTATAAATGTAAAGGAGCCCAAAATTATATGTGAATGATCTACTAACTATAAACCTTATAACTATGCAAATAGGTTTGTATGCAACTGTTTTAGGGTCAGGAGTTTTTTTTTTATATTTGTTCATTTGCTGCTCTATCGACTGCTGATAAAAGTTGGTTCTGATAAAAAGCTTGCAGAACACAGTGTCTCAGTTTGTCATGTATGGGGCTGTGTAGCCGAAGACTGGTCAGGGTGCCCACGCTGACCAGTATCCACAGCCAAAGGAACCTGCAATGGGCAAGTGAGGTTCAGAACTGGACCATGGAGCAATGGAAGAAGGTGGCCTGGTCTGATGAATTCAAGAATGGTTTGAGGAACACAATGATGAGTTTGAGGTGTTGACTTTGCCTCCAAGTTATCCAGATCTCAATCCAATTGAACATCTGTGGGATTTGCTGGGAAAACTCGGAACTTACAGGAATTAAAGGATCTGCTACTGACAGCTTGGTGCCAGATAAATAGACATGTGCAATTCGTTTCTTGTTAAAATTCGTTATTATTCGTTCATTCGTTATCGTACGAATGAATGAATGATTCGCTAAAAATTTTAACGAATAACGAATGTTCGAATCGAACGAATCCGAAAAACAACGATAATCCGAAATAACCAAATTAGAAACAACGAAACTACGAAAGAAGAAAATCCGAAAAACGAAAACAGGAGCAACGAAAGTCAAAATGAACGAAAAAAATTTGTTCATTCGTAACTTTTTTTTTTGTTGAATTGGTAATTTTCCGTGTCCCTTACAATGGCGCTGCTTAACATGCTTCGAATGGATTGAACGAAAAAATTCGTACATTCGTAACTTTTTGATTCGTAATTTTCCATGTCTCTTACAATGGCGCTGCTTAACGTGCTTCGAATGGATTGAACGAAAAAATTCGTACATTCGTAACTTTTTTTTTTCGATTCGTAATTTTCCGTGTCTCTTAAAATGTAATAATAGCATACACATTACATAAAATTATGAATTATGCTCCGATTACGAATCTACGAAAACAATGTTACGAAAGTACGAATAAATCAATCTAACGAAAGTACGAATGTAACTAAATCTACGAAAATACGAATGCGTCCGAATTTCGAATAAACAAAAATGAAACTAACAGAAAAACGAATCAACGAAAAAAATAACTCTTACGAAAATACGAATCGTTACGAATACGAACACCGACGACTTACGAATTTACGAATCAACGGAAACGAAAGAAACGAAAATAAATGAATTTTTCTATTGTGCACATGTCTAATAACAAAGCATACCTTCAGAAGTCTACCAGTCCATGTTTCAATGGGTTATGATGGGTAGTCATAATTTTATGGCTGATCGTTGTATATGTCAGTGGCAGAGAAGGTTATCTAAACAACAAAGCATCAATCACTTAAAAAATTTAAAAGCCACATCAGAAATTACTTTCAGGTTAACATTTCAATAAAGGATCAAAATACGTACTCAACAGGCACTTAAATGCGTATTAAAAAAACATTAGTGTTTCCCTTTAAGTACTTCTCCTGCTACGACAAGCATAATTAGATTATGCAAACCACAGATCGGCAGATCTTCTGGCAATCACAAGCGCAATCTGTCCACTTTAGTAATGACTTCCAAGCAGTACATTCTTCACTAGCAGGATTTTGTTCAATACAATGGAAAAAGAAAGTTCCTTTCTTGCTGAAGCTACGATCCTAATCCCAGGTTTCCACCACACCGAAACTATGTGGCAATCTAGCTCTCAATGTTTAGGTAACTCTTTGAATACCCGAATGACAGCCATCATTGAATCTGTCATAAATGGCTTACGGGAAATCATATGCTCAGGGATTCATTAAAACATGCAGTCTCTAGCCTGAACTCTGGATTGTGAGGATTAGCATTCAATAATCACACACACACACACACACACACACAAAGCATTTGCAAGAGTACGATTCGTGCAAATTCTCCGATACTTGAAACCAATATTTTCAGGTATTCCCCCACTGACAGCTGAAATGTAAAAAACAAAAAAAGGCAATTGTCGGTCGTTAAGGAGCAGGGTCGCCATGTCCTTAACCACCGATGACTCATGCAGCTGACAGTGGGGTTCCCCTGTTGACAGCTGAAGTGTAAACCAAGTCCCGGCAATTGGAGCGATAAAAAAAAAAGCTGGGCAATGTTTATCAACAACATTGCTCAGCCGCTTAAACAGATGTATAAACAAAACAAAAAAACAATGTTTCTTTTTACAGATTAAAGGGATGAATTTTGGTCTGCAGATGAAGTCAGTTTAAAGTAAAAAAATAAATAAAAAAAAAAATTATATATATATATATATATATATATATATATATATATATATATATATATATATATATATATATATATATATATATATATATATATATATATATATATATACACATACATATACACACACACACACACACACACACAATCCACCTATTTATTTTTTTAAATCGTTCCTCTATTTAATCCTTAATTTATTTTAATCAGCCTTATTAACTCCTTATTTTCCTTATCCGTTTAATTATTATTTCCATGAGGATTTTTTTGTTCACTTGTATTTTATAAAACTATTAATAATTAAAACTTATTTTTTTTTGTTTGTTAATATTATTACACATTTTACATTGAAAAAAGCATAAAATTAAAAAAAATAATAATAATTTGTAAATAACTTTTCAATGCTTTGTACCATTGCTGACAGCTGAAGCATAAACAAAACAGTAGCAGTAGGTATCTGCAATTGGTATCGGTGAGTACTAAAAAATAAAAATAAAAAAAAATATGTTCCCTTTAACCATTTGTTAAAAATGGTATCGGTACATCCTTATAAAAAGTAGCCATTTTATTTCACTTGAAACAAAAACAATTGAGCACTATCCATCATACTTTATTTGCACTAAACCTCCAATATTTGAGGACACGTTTAGTGGGTGTACGCCCTGCCTCAAAATCCTCTTGGTATTGCTTGGACCTTGAGGAAGGGGGAATAACCTGAAAGCTTGTCCTAAAATATTTGGAGGTTTAGTGCAAATAAAAAAATGTAATAAAAAAAAAAGTACTATGGACAGTACTCAATTGTTTATGTATGCAAGTAAAAAATAAATAAATAAAATAAAATTATTCTCGTCTCAAAAAACACCAACTTGTTTATGTTAATATGCAAAAATCAACTGCTGGTTACTCAGCAAGCTTCAAGACTTCAGCTTTCAGATCATTTACATAACGATATTTTAACTACAGCAAATTTATGACTGACACCAGCGTTCTGGGCTAGGACTAAACAAGTGCCTTGATTAAGTGAGCTCTGTGTAAGAGAAACTTAAAGCGCGATGGAGATGGATTCTATTGATCTACGGTGCTGATTGTTTTCATGAATCAAAGACAAGCCTGTATTTTTTCCCCCCATGGGTGACAACTGCTGCCAGTTGGATTTCATACCCTTAAATGATCTTTACAGTCAAATCCAGAACCTGCGGTTAATGAACTACAGCCAAGATCCTCTCATGCCTACAGCACGTGGGTGGCAGCAAAGGCATTCTTCACACAAAAATTCAAAACAGACGGGCTCATTTTATATAAAGAAAGGGAAAGTTGCATCATGATTTTGGCAGAATCTCTCACTTGGTATACAGACAGCTATGAAATATCCAAAAAAGTTAAAAATACGTGAACGATTTTGTGCAGAGGTCTCCATGCCTATACACAAGTTGGCATGTCTGGCACTGAATCTATACTTTCTGCTACCACAGTTTTTATACAATTATTTTTTTTTTCTTTTTGATAGCATGGGCAAGGATTAGAAACTTGTTTGCTGCCTGTATCCCCATTGGGTAGAGTTGCTATCTATTTTTCTTGGTGCACATTATTACCAAGACAAATTTATGGGAAATCCAAACTTTTGAGTTGTCATTGGAATGATTTACATGTTCTGGTGGCAACTGACTAAAGCTGACCATACACATAGATTTATGCCATTTAGTCTGCAAGTCTAAAGGAAAAAAAAAAAAATTAACCCAATTGCTCCATCCATGCTACATAGTGCAGATGGACAAATCCTGCTGTAGCTATTGTATTTTGACAGTCGGCCCTGCCAATATCCAAACAGCAGCTGCATCTGCTTGTGTGCAGCCCTGTTCGGCCAACAATTTTCCATCCGGATCCTTCGATTTTCCAGGTGAGGGATGTTAGCCGAGAGGCAGCCGACAGGGCCACCCACTGGCAAATTTCAGCCAACTCATCAGTAACCAGACAAAATTTAGAAAGTGTGTGGCCAGTTTAACATGGGTAATCCCCACACTTTGGAGAGATTACTTCTTACTTTCCAGTAGGTCTCCAGTACAGGATGTAAAGAAAAATCTCCCCAACAGGACACAGCAAAAAAAGACCCAAAAAAACTACAGGGGATTGTAACCCTTCATTGCATAAGTTAAAGTGGCTGTAAACCCTTACAGACTTACAGAAGCCTAGATTACCTGTAGGTCCAAGAAATATCTCCTAAACCTACACGGTTTAGGAGATATTTACAGAAATAGCAGCACCAATGTCAATGGTGCAGACGCACTGGACGCACCGCAAGTGAAGGCAAACATGACGTCACTTACGACTCCCGCGTGCATGCGCCGGAGTGACGTCATCGCTGCTCCGGCCACTCACAGCGCCGGAGCAGCGATACCTGGAAGGAAGATGCTTCATGCTACATGGGACAATCGCTGGCTCCTGTGTCAGGTAAGTGACACATAATGGGCTACTATGCGATGCATAGTAGTCCATTATGCTTTACCTTCGCAGGGAACAAAGAGGAAGTAAACCCATCAGGGTTTACTTCCTCTTTAAGAAACGATTTAGCTATAGACTGACTACAGTAAAATTGGAGGCAAACTTTGATTCCTTTTGGATACAGGGTTGGGGGTGGGATTATAGCCCCTGTCAGGTTTTCTTGCCATCTGTGTACCATTGGGGAAATTTCCCTTCACTTCCATTCCCAAAGCCAAAAAAGTGAGAAGAAACCCCTGTAACTCACCAGGCCACCAGAACTAGTGTCCCAATTGGAGAATTTTACTTCTATTTCTGTTGTGAAGACCACTCAAAATCTGAGATTTTCTTCCACGGATAATAGAAACGGACAGGTGTTCTAATATCTCTCCAATCTAACCAGAACTTAAAGCTTTGCCTTCATTTATACTTTAAGTGAAACCGAGTGCTCATCCTGAAATGGCTAAAATCAGAGAATGAGAACCCTTCCAATGTTCACTGAAGTAGACCTAACTTGATATTTTTATGCTCTCAACCTAGATCTCTGAAAACCATAGACGTCAGTATTTTTTATGATCATTAGTCAATCAGAACTATGAAAAAGAATGGACACTAGATGCCTTTTGTGTAATATCATGGTTTCATTAACTTTGGGTAGTTTATGGGGCACCAACAGTGATAATTTTAGCAGCCAGACCTCCAATTTCCCCATCTCCAAAGGTTTCATAAAAGTATTCAAATACATGTAAAAGAAAAGAAAGATCTTTTAGTGGATGGATTAGTCACCCGATTAGCATTTAAGTCTAAAGCTTAACAGAGAAAACATTTTACTTACACAGTTAAAAGCTGAACTCCAGGCAAATGGCCAAGTATGCTCTAGAAAAACATATGGGTGCCATTTTACCTGCCAAAAGATTTGCAGCTCTCCGCAGCCAATCTAGTTATCCATCCATCCTTGTCAGACAGTCAATGCACTTGACCTCCACTGTAAGCACTATTTGGAGGTCCCCCAACAACTTAAAGTGGATGTAAACCCGATTCGTGGAATTTGAGCTGGGCACATATCTGCAGTGTTTTCTTATAGCTCTTCAAAGCACTATGTCCCCTGGCTTTCTCCTGCTCCGTTCTTCTGTTATCAGCCTGATAACTCCTGACAAGTTCTCCGTCACATATGAAAGCAGCCGGAGTTGTGTTGGGGAGGATACTTTGGATTAGCAGAGCCCTGAACGAGTCAACGATCAGCTCTGAAAGTCTCTACCTATGATGAGAGGGTCCGTGCCTTTCCTCCAATTGGCTGCATGCCCAAACTTCACTGCATTGTTGAACAGGAAGAGAAAAATCGAACACTATGTGCACTTTCTAAGCTGAAGACCGCAGCTATACATGTAAAAAAACGTATGTAGGAGGATTTGTTTCATCTCTGTTTATCATCTGAGGCTGTTCACTTCACTGGGTATATGTGAGGGTTTACATCCACTTTAACCCCTTCCCGACCAGTTATATTGCGGCAGAATGGCTCCCCTGCACGTGCCCGGCAGGCGCGATGACCGCCGGGCACCCACAATCACTCGTGATAGAGCGAGAAATTGGATCTGCGCGTGCAAACACACAAATCCCAGTTCTCTCCGGGGAGAGGAGACAGATCGAGCACTTCTAAGTAGGAACACCGATCAGTCTCCTCCTAGTTAGTCCCATCCCCCCCACAGTTGGAACACACCTAGGGAACACAGTTAACCCCTTGATCGCCCCCTAGTGTTAACCCTTCCCTGCCAATGACATTTATACAGTAATCAGTGGCTATTTTTAGCTCTGATCGCTGTAAAAAAAATGTCACTGGTGCCAAAAAAAAAAAAAAAGGGTCAAGTGTCCGATCTGTCTGCTGCAATGTCGCAGTCACGATAAAAAAAAAAAAAAAAAAAAAAAAAGCCTATATCCATCCCCTATAACTTTTGCGCAAACCAATCAATATACGCTTATTGCGATTTTTATTTTTACTAAAAATATGTGGAAGAATAGATATCTGCCTAAACTGATGAAGAAATGCGTTTTGTTTTTTTGGGATATTTTTATTATAGCAAAAAAGTACAAAAACATTTTTTTTTATAGCGCAAAAAATAAAAACTGTAGAGGTGATCAAATACCACCAAAAGACAGCTCTATGTGTGTGTGTGTGTGTGTGTGTGTGTGTGTGTGTGTGTGTGTGTGTGTGCATCAATTTTGTTTTGGTACAACGTCGGTTAAGCTGGCCATACATTATACAATTTTCTCATTCAACTGCCTTTAGATTTACCTTCACTATGTTGTGCAAGGGCCTGCCTGATTGTGTACAAATTGTAAGTGTTTAGGCTTAACCTCAAATTCTATGGTTTTCGTAAATCTAAAAGGAAAATTGTACAAGAAAATGTGTGCAATGTAAGGTCAGCGTTACTCATTGGATGATGAAAGAAGCAGCACACTGGTGAGACCATGCCAGCAAATGTGCCCCTGCTGTAGAGTCTAATTGGCTCCTAGCATCTCTCTCCTCCCACCCCCTTAGTCCGCTTGCTACAACAGTGGGTTGAAGGAGATGGATAGCAAGACAGCTATTGTTTGCAGTTAAAAATATATAGTCACATTCTTTTGGGGGGGGGGGGGGGGTTAACATCTGCCTGGAGCTCAGAGTCAGAGCCAATACATTTATTTAGTGCATTTACAAAAGCAATGAGTTGTGTCCTGCAATTAACCCAGGATGTAAAGAATGGAGGAGTATTTGGGTCAGGCTGCATGGGGACAGAAACAGCCCACTATGGAGGATGGGCGGATGTAAGGGCCACCTCCTCCATTCATAGAGTGCCTTTCATTGCTTGAAACTCTAGTACAGCTTCAATGAATGGAGGAGGTGGCCAGAAAGGGCGGGCATGGTCGGCACACGTTGAGTGCCTATGACAAGTTCAGTGGCTCTTATTAACCCCTGCCGGACCTAAAGATTACCACTGCGTGGGAAGAAAACAGAAAATTTAAACTAAAAGCAAAGAATTTGGGCGGTTTATTTCCACCTCAGCCCCCTGATTAGGAGTCCGTCAGACGCTGGACCCATTCTTTGAGCCGACATGCAAGTAGGAAGGTTATTCATCCGACATTCTCCCTTTTTAATTGTGGAGAATCACATTTTATTTTCCCTCTTTTAGAAACTTATGAGATTTTTATTTATAGACACCTCATCGCATCCAACTCCTGATGAGTGATCCATGAAACGCGTAGAGCTCCATAGGTGGCAAGATATATTCGTTTATACATAGATCAATTGTGCATTTCATTATGCAATTTCATGCACTATATTTTACATGTGGCATTTCACCTTACATGGATTCTTAGAACAACTTTACTGCTTAGGTTTGTAGTTTGTATTTCAATACATTTTTGTTTATTATGGAACTAGTAATAAATTATTAATTGTATTCAAGTTGCATTATCTGGTGACCCGAAATAGAGATAGATAGAGATAGAGAGCTAAAAAGGTGGGTCATATTGTATGCCTCAGATCATTCACTTTTGTTTAAACTAAAAGCAGCCACCAGCTCAAGGGACTCTACTCATTTGATGTTGTAAAAAAATTTAAATTAGGCTTTATGTACCTGAATTTGACTCATCAGCCTCTGTAAAGCAACACTGCACATGGTTTAAGTCTACTCCAGGAGAAGAGAGATCACCTTTTCAATCTTCTGCTCTTCCTCCGTTGTTCAATCACAGGCTGGAGCAGGCAAGCACCAAGCTGTACTGCAGAATTACAGTAGAGGACAATCAGTTCATCAGTATGGCTTTGCTTTGGCGAAGCCACGCAAATCTCAGGACTGGATGGCCCGACATACAAAACCTTTGGCTGCTAGAACAGCTTCCAAACGTGTACTTCAACTAGGTACATATCCGTTTACCTAGGCTTCAGCATTAAATACTTTAAAATGTTTTAAGCTGTGAATAAAAGCGTCACCATTGGAAAAGTATCTCATACGTTAAACTCTCTCTCAAAAAAAAAAACGTAAAAAAAAAAAAAAAAAAAACACACCTTTTTCAAGGCCTCCTGTTAGCACAGGATGCAACGTTACATGGTGACCCATCACACACACCTATACTAATGATTCATGCATGTGTTCTGTGGAGCTGTATACATCAGCTGACTCCATGCCGTTTTGCCTCCTACTGTGCCAAGGAATACAAGACACACAGGGCAGCTCTAGGCGTGTGCAGACTTTCAGCCTAATAGGTAAAGATTGCGAGGAAGGCAATTGTGGGTATAGCCTAGTGCTCGAAAACAGGGCTAACAATGAGCTCTGTTGCAACAGCTCCATCCTGACACCATTCTGACTAATACAGGTTTAAAATTAATCATAGCAGATTTCAACTCCTACTTCCTTATGAATTGCTCTTTTCTTGTCCTAGAATGGTTTCAATTCTTTAAGGCCCCTTTCATACTGGGGCGAGAGCCGCGGTGACGGTAAAGCGAGCGGCCGAAAAAGGGTTAAAATCCCCCGCAAAGCGCCGCCGGTATTGCCGCGGTATTACTGCAGTGTCCCATTGAAATCAAGCTCCAAAGATGCTACTAGCAGGACTTTTTTTACCGTCCTGCTAGCGCACCGCTCCAGTGTGAAAGCCCGCCGGCTTTAACACTGGAGTGAATGGGGCCGGTTTTTCAGGCGGTGTACAGGCGCTATTTTTAGCGATGTACCGCCTGAAAACCGCCCCAGTGTGAAAGGGGCCTAAGTATCGTCCAGATTTCCCACCCGGGGTAGATAATAAACAACTCCGGGGGTTGGCCGGTTTAGGTATATCTAGGTGTATGCACTTTGTTGCACCACAGGGATGGATGTCCAGACAAGATCTACCCAGCCTCACACAGCCCCCTTTGAGCCCCTGGTCGGCCTTTCAAGTGTCACCTTACTTAAAGTCTATACCGGAGGTAGATTGTACTCTAGGCCACTGACATTTTTCGAGCGTTTATGTGTGGAGGGGAAATATGTACCACACCTGTTGTCACTCTTGTATAAAAATAGATCATTGAGCCCCCAGAAGATTATATTCCCTTATAAATATGGCGATGAGAGGAGGACTGACAAATTTCACTTACTAGACAGCAAATCAATAGGATCCTCTCACTAGCCCACAAATCCTCCATAGCAAGCCGTTTTCAAGAACAAGGATATAAAGTTACTGGCTAGGTGGTATAGGGTTCCGGCCCTACTTAATAGGTTATAACTGCAAACGTCTGGGCTCTGCTGGTGTTGTAATAAAGAGCAAGGGACATTACATATTTTTTTGTGGGGTGCACCTTACTTACACCATTTTGGAAGGAGATGGGAAATGTGATTAGACAACTGACCTCAGTTGATCTCGGCTCGTACCCCTTGGGATATCTTTTGCACCTAAGCGCACTTCAACTTTCGCCAATATAAAAAATCATTGATGGTGCACAAGTTAAATGCTGCCCGGGCCTGTATCCCCGATCCTTGGAAGAATACTACCACACCATTTCTGAAACAGTGGTTCTCTAGAATAGACGAAATTAGGATAATGGAAAATATCTACGGAAGAGAGGAGGAAATTAGGGACATTTGGAGGCCATGGACGACCTTTACTTGTACACCCATTTTTACCGATTGTCTCTGTCGAGCTTAGCAATTACTCATTCTTGACCCATGTGGGTAGATCAGCTATGTCTGAGGATTCCTGGCGGGGAGAGAAACGGCCATTGTGAAGTTCCTAGTCCTTTATAATTTCCCATTAATTGACAACCTTTTTGGTTTTGTCTTTTCCTTTTCTTTTTGGGTAAACGTCCTTTCCAGATCCCCAAGTGTTGGGGTCAGGAGAGTTTTTTTTTTGTCTTTATTAAAGTACAAAAAGGAACAATAAAGAAGGAAATTAAGTTGCGATAATAAAGTAAAGCATTTTAGGTTAATAGCGGTGTCACATATTAGAAACACCCTGCGATTATAAAGTGATCATTTGTATACAGGAATTAGGTCATCCACTAACATGGTAATGAAGATATGGTTTGGAATTGATTGCATGCTTTCGGGTGTTATTTTGGATTGATTAGGTTATGAAACAATATTAAAGGGGTTGAATTTATTTGTATATTTTTTTCACTTTTTCTTTCATGTAACCTATTATGTGATGCTGCTGAATATCAGATCTAGGTTGATGGCTTGAGCCGCCCCCTATTCTAATAAGTTACTTATTTTTTATGCTCTATTGCTTTTAGGTTTTGCAATAAAAAAATAAATAAAAATAATAATTGAATAAACAGTTCTACATAAAAAAAAAATAAAAAATTAAATAAAATGTCAATATATTGAGGAGGAAAAGGGGAAGAAATAAAAAAAAAAAAAAAAAAAAAAAAAAAGGAAGAAGGAGTGAAGTATCGTCCATAAACAAAAACACATTGCTGGATATGATTAAAAGGGGTTATGCTCGTACACATGATCAGACTTTCCGCAAACAAAACCGTGGATTTTTGTTTGAAGGATGTTGGCTCAAACTCGTCTTGCATGCACACAGTCACACAAATGTTGGCCAACAATTACGAACGTGGTGACGTATGACGAGCGGAGAAAAAGGAAGTTCAATAGCAAGTATTTGCTTGATTCCGAGCATGCGTGAACTTTTTTGCGTTGGACTTGTGTACACACGATCGGAAATTCCGACAACAAAGTTTTGTTGGCGGAAAATTTGAGAACCTGCTAGCAAACATTTGTTGGTGGAAAGTCCGACAGCCATTACTACGCAAATGCGACAAAGTATCCCGCTTACAATACGCCAAACAGCACAGAGAGAAGCCTCAAACCTTCTGGCACAAAGACATGTGGAGTGATAAGACCAAAATGTAGCTTTTTGTCCACAACCATAAACGCTACATTTGGAGAGGAGTCAACAAGGCCTATGATGAAAGGTACATCATTCCTACTGTGAAACACGGAGGTGGATCGCTGATGTTTTGGGGATGTGTGAGCTACAAAAAAGGCACAGGAAATTTGGTCAAAATTGATGGCAAGGTGAATGCAGTATGTTATCAAAAATACTGGGGGAACATTTGCATTCATCAGCCAGGAAGCTGCGCATGGGATGTACTTGGACATTCCAACATGACAATGATCCAAAACACAAGGTTAAGTCGACCTGTCATTGGCTACAGCAGAATAAAGTGAAGGTTCTGAAGTAGCCATCTCAGTCTCCTGACCTCAATATCATTGAGCCACTCTGGGGAGATCTCGCACTGCATTTTGCCATCCATTTTGGAGTGTTCATTAATCTAACATTGACACCCGCAGCAGATCACATGGAAGCCGCGCGATTACAAAGCAGCGCAATGTGGGGAAAACGCAGCAAATCTTGTGCGTTTCCCACATCAGTCTGAACCAGGGCTGACACCTGCAGCAAAACATATGGATGATGTGCGATGGTTAAGCAGTGCGATGTGGGGAAACGCAGCGGATCTGGTTTCCCACCTTACATCAGTGTGAACCAGCGCTCAGGGACTTTAAAAGCATAACGGTGCTTCTTTGCTTCAATAGACATCAATGGAGAAGCTGCAGAAAAGCTTGTAAGTGCGTTTTTGCCATGATTTGCGTTTTTTAATCTGCCCAACAACAAATTGGCCAATAAAATATAAAAAAAAAAAAAAAAAAAAAATGCAAAACGCATGAAAAGCGAGTCAAAAACAGGTGTGGAAAAATGCAAAAAACACACTGCAAAAACATTGCAGAAACAGATCAAAGACAAACTGCATAAGAACTAAGCCTAGGTGCAGAATTAAGAACAAGGAAGGTATGTGCTCCTCTGTTCCACATACCAGTTGGATTCAATATCCTCAGTATTGGAGAAAGGAATGCTGATCTGTATACTCCATAGAACTTGTACAGAGAACCATTAATCACTGAAGACACAGATCAGAAGCTGAAACCACTGCATGAGCCCAGCTAAGCTCTTCCGATCCCTTCATACCACGTGGTTTCCCTCATCTAATTGTGGAAAGCAGAATGAACAGCTAAAGAGATCTCAGATTTCTTCCTTGGTGTTTTCAGTCCAGCGCTAATCAGATGCTTCTCGGTACACTAATGTGTACAGACAGGCGAACGATAAACAAAGAAATGTTTACACAGTCCTGGATATGGGATAACTCCTCTAAAAATCAGACGAGGAAAAAAGCAGACATAATGGGTATTATTTGCAAAGTAGCTTATTGTACCTGAACATAAGCTTAGCACAAAGAACAGCTAATGTTCCTTTAACACAATAAATGGCTAAGGGGGGCAAGTCAACATTTTACCATGTTTAGACTTTGACAGCCATTCTCAGCCAGGGTTTCCGTGGAACCTGGGCACCTCCAGAGTTTTTTTTAGGGGTGACGTGGCCAGCGGACCTTACTGATAGTGCCTGCATAGTTCCAGGGCCAACCCCACTTGGCAGAGCCATTGGCCTGACACCAGTAATAATTTTGGCCAGGTGTTTTTTAGCGGGGGGATGTGGGGGAACGCAGCTCCGGCACTGAATGTATGTAATGGCAAGGGGTGCTGGACAGTGTGTTGGCTGCTGGGGGGGGGGGGGGGGAGAACTATTGATGCTGCTGGGATTTTTTTTTTCCCGAGGGGGGTCTATTGTTGCTAGGGGTTAAAGGAAATGGTTTGTGGGACTTTAGATGAGACGGATAACTTGGAAAAAAAATTAATTATATATACATTTCATCTGAATGCACAACGATAACATGGAGGCATACATACTTATATCATACATACACATATATAAAATTGCATAATAACCCATTGCAACAACTGTTATTGTAGGCCAAAAATGCTGAATATAATCAACAAAAGAGTAAATGGGGTCAAAAGTTGGACTATATGTTAAAAGACACGATTGCATCCAATCAGCTTGACAAGTTTTGTGGATGCCACTTCAGGAGCAAACGCATGGCATATTGGCAAAAAACAGTACCAATATGATCTATAATTTTACCAAAATGGCAAGAAAAAGATGGGGGCGGTAGAATGTCCTATGCCTCATCTAAAGTCCCACAAACCCTTTCCTTTATCCCCCGATTTAGGGATGGAGGTGCATGCATATATGCACTTTATTTAAAGTCCCACAAACCCCTCCAACAAATTTGATACAAAATCGCTTAGCACCATAAAATGATACTTGGTTCTGTGTTCTCCAAAAAGGGGGGGGGGGGGGTGACATGGAAGGGGGGGGGGTGACATGGAAGGGGGGGGGGGAGTAACTGCATCTATTCTGAGAAAAAAAGCTCAGTTTTTCTGACCATCAATAAAACAGGGCCATTTTCCCACCGACTACCAATGCAGACGGCATTTTTCCCTCCGACACCAATGATTGGTTTTAGAAGGGGTTCCTCAAGACCTGAAAATTGTAAAGGTTCCTCTGTGATAAAAGGTTTATTTAAATGTCATTAGGAACCTATACTACTAGAGCACAGTCCTATTAAAGCCTTATGAACAAGACAGGCCTTTCAGCACTACAATTCAGAAAAGGAAATAGATTCTCGGAACAGTATTTGTATATGACAGCATCACAAATCATCAAGTACACAAGTATTTGCTTATGTTACAAAGGGCTGCCGAACAGAAGGCCTTATTAAGAGCCACCTGTGTTCAGAGTCACGCAAACTTCATAACCGCGCTCTCTGAAGACAAACACGCTAACAAAACATAAATTACCACATTGTGGCTCCTACTCGACACCACCCTGCCATCCCAAAATGACGGCTTATTCATTTAACTACTGCATTGCCAGTAGAGCTGCATGATTCTGGGAAAAAAATTGAATCACAATTTTTTTTAACTTCGAATAAAGATCACGATTCTGGAGGAACTTTATTTTGATTTACAACCCCTGAACATTAGGTTATCAAACAAGATGGCAATAAAAGACATAATGCTCTTTGCTTCAATGAAATGTAAAGACCTAATGAAAAACAATGCAATGTGTAAAGAAATAAAAAAAATTACCATTAAGTTATATTAGGGAGAGTTAAGTTATAAGCAGGAAAATATTGATTGGAGATGGAGAATAATAATGAGTTAATAAAGCTGTAAAGGGTTAAACAGGAGTAAAATTTTAATAAAAAACCCCCAAAAAAAATATAATTTTTTTTACTTGACAAGGTTGCTTTAAATGGACTTAATTTGCAGACCAAAGTTCATCCGTTTGATCTGTAAATTTACAGAAGGACAGATAAGATACAAGGTTCCTTTTTAGCTTTCTTTTGCCAGTGTTCTGTTGATTTGTGCCCTCTGTCGATTTGTGCCCTCTGTCGAAAAGGGCCCGTGCATGCGCAGAACAGAAGGGCGCTTCAGCTGTTCTCCCAACCAGCTGTGAGCAGGGAACTTCTCTGCACTTTTTACATGAATCGTGGAAATGCTAGATTAAGGCCCCTTTCACACTGGGGCGGTTTGCAAGCGCTATTGCGCTAAGAATAGCGCCTGCAAACCGTACCGAAACAGCTGTTGCTGTTCCTTCAGTGTGAAAGCCGAGGGCTTTCACACTGAAGCGGTGCGCTTGCAGGACGCTCAAAAATGTCCTGCAAGCCGCATCTTTGGCTCGCTATAGGAGCGGTAAATTTACCGCTCCTATAGCGCCCGGTCCCATTGAAAACAATGGGGGGAGCGCGCCGAACCCGCCCGCAAAACGCCGCAATAGCGGCGGTTTGCGGGCGGTATTGACCCTTTTTCGGCCGCTCGCGGGGGGTAAAAACACCCCGCGAGCGGCCGCAATGCGCCGCTAAAACGCCGGTAAAGCGGCGCTAAATATAGCGCCGCTTTACCGCCAGCGCCCTAAGAGTGTGTGGGTGTGGGTGTGGGGGGGTCGACTTGAGATCACAATCTTAACGATTAATTGTGCAGCTCTAATTGCCAGAAACAAGGGCCTTAAAAAGACATTGATGAGTGAGTTTGGGGGTGGAGAAAATTGACTGGCCTGCACAGAGTCCTGACCTCAACCTGATAGAACACCTTTGGGATGAATCAGAGCGGAGACAGGTCTTCTTGTGCAACATCAGTCCCTGTACAAATGCGCTTCTAGAATAATGGTCAAACACTCTCATAAACACACTCCTAAACCTAGTGGACAGAATTCCCATAAGAGTTGAAGCTGTTATAGCTGCAAAGGGTGGGCCAACTCAATACTAAACCCTACGGACTAAGACGCCATTAAAGTTCATGTTAAGGCATGTGTCCCAATACTTTTGGCAATATATTGCATCTCCAAAGCTGACACACACTCCATACCGATGCTAGTCCCATGTTCCCAGTGATTGATCCCACCGAGGAGACCCACTGCAGGAATGCTCGGGTTAGAGTAATGTCCCCAAGCTCTCCAGAAATAGGTCTCCCCCAGCAGCACGAAGGGATTGACTGAAGACAGCAGGAATCCAGGACATGAAATCACCACTGAGTGTGTGTCAGCTTTTGAGATCTACATACTTTGGGGGTTATTATGGAAGCCAAAATTCAACAGGGATCAGCAAGGTGCGGGGAGCCAAGTTGACAGGTCAGGTAAAGGGTGTTGGGCAGAGCTGGGAAGCTTCATCTTTGCATAAGGGGAGATGTGGGCAGTTAAGAAATGATGAGAGATGCCGCTAGGGATTACCCAGGGGAGCGGTTCAAGCTTGTTGAGCTACCAGCAAGGGACTTACTGTTCCAGGGAGGAACGTGAAAGTGCAGGGAGGAGGCTGGGAATGCGGCTGACATCTTTCGTCCAATATGACCACATGGTCAATAACTTTGGCCAAATATGGTCATGTGGCATCAGACAGAAACCCCAACACTCTTTTTTCCTCTCTTTTTAAAACGCACATCCGCAGGGCAGGGAACTCCCGAATTGCAGCTGATAAGGCTGGCGGTCTCTTTTTATTGGGCCGTTTCCTAGTAATTTGGGCCAAACCTAGAATCTTTGCTCTAGTCTAGATCCTTGAGACAGGCGACTGACCAAATAGTACAAATCTAGCCCAACTCATGTAAGGCAAAATCTATTATTACCCGGCTGCTGACTAAAGAGCCCAAAGTGACTTGTGTGGAATAGTCAACGCCAAGTTTGTACACGTGTGTACAAATAAATAATACAAAAAAATAAAATATAAATTGCAGCCTGACACCAAATATCAGTTTGTTCTTTAAAAGTCAATTGGACCGACATGTACATTTTAAATGGGAAGCATCTTGAATTTGCAAGCACAGCAGGAAATAATATTAAGCTGTATAGAAAATGAAACCAACTATATCGCATTGAAGAAATAAAAGCAAAAAAAATATTCAATAAAAAGCAAAAAAAAAAAAGAAATAAAAGCAAAAGAAAGGAATGCATAACAAAACGGCTCTAAAATGAGCCACGAAAAACAGCATTCATTTTACAAAGCTATACAAACCGTACAAAAAGAGGATATAGATGAAGCACACAACATTTAATAAATGTGTATGGAAAAAATATAAAAAATAAATAAAAAAAAGGGGAGATCCTAATTACCTTTTGAGGTTTCTCTTATGCCGCGTACACACGATCGGAATTCTCGTTGGAAAAAGCGATGATGGTTTTCCCGACAGAATTCCACTCAAACCGTTACACCAAATTCCGACCATCAAGAATGCGGTGACGTACAACATTGACGAGCCGAGAAAAAATGAAGTTTAATGCTCCCGAGCATGCGTCAAATTGTTTCCGAGCATGCGTAGGACTTTTGCGCGTCGGAATTGCTACACATGATCGGAATTTCCGATTGAAACCTTTTCCGTCTGAAAAATTGAGAACATGCTCTCAAATTTTTGCTGGTGAGAATTCGGCCAGCAAAATTCCGATGGAGCCCACACGGTCGCATTTTTCGATGAAAAGCCCTCATCAGTCTTTTGCTGGCCGAAAATTCCGATCGTGTGTACGCGGCATAACACCAAAGCTTCTTGCCTCACATGGCTCAAACTCTGCAGGAATCAGACCAAACTTAAGCTGTGGGTGGCCCCGTAGCTTAAGAAGAAGAAGAAGAAGAAAAAGAAAGAAGAAGAAAGAAAAAAAGAAAGAAGAAAAAAAAAAGAAAGAAGAAGAAAAAAAGAAAGAAGAAAAAGAAAGAAAAAGTGCATGAAGAATATGCACAGCAACAGTATACACATTTATAAATACACCGACTTGTGTATTTTTAGCTATCAGGTTAAACAGGACCTACTTGTATAAAACAATTACCGCTAGCACCAAAAAAAATGTAGACAAAAAAAATACAACCCAGACCTGCAACAGACAGCAACAAGCAACATTTACTTAGGGTGAACTAAATATTGCACCGGTCATTTTCCAGCAAACCATATGCAGCAAAATGAATAGTGGGGTGGTCAGGTACTAGCCCCTCCCCCACCCCAAAAAATAAAATGCTTGATTCCCCCATAAAAACAGTCAGTGTTGATAGGGTAATCTCTCCTGGCAGAGCCATTGTGTTCTCCTGGTTGCGGGGAAAGCCGCCCACACCAGGAGAACAGCGATTACTGCAAACGGCAATAATCGTATGTAAATTCCAACAGAGGTAAGCTTTAAAAAGGCCAATTCTGTGCCCAAAAATTATAAAAAAGGAAATAGGAATACTCCCCTTCCCCCCTTACACAACCATACTGCAAGGTTGAAATCCTCATTAGGTCCTGGGGTGTTGGAATAGGTAGAAATGTATTAATTAACCTTATTCCATCCAGTAGTGCAGTTGGGATGCTGCAGACTCCATCCCAATTCGCTCACGTGTGCGCACGCTGCATTGTACGTGATGACATAGAGGGTCCACCTACAGGCTGGAGCATCAGGGACAAGGAGAACGCTGGAGTTGGGGGTTAGGGCAAGTAATACTGCCTCTCGTTCTACCCCCCCCCCCCCCAGACATAATGGGGATTTAACCCTTGCAGTGCATTTAAGCCCGCACAGCATGGGTAGATTTTGACCGCCCATCCATCCTTTCCCAAGTTGGGCTGTAAACACTGAATATTTTTTAGTACCTTCCCTGTAACAACAACAACTCTGACACTTTTCTTTTTACATTAGGTTTTCAGTTGTAGGTTTTTCATAGTTATGCCAACAATCACTCACCTGCCCATGGTTAACGAAGCCATGTTTGTTACATATTCCATCAACCACTGCAGGACCACCCGGTATTCGGACTGCCCAGGTATTTGTATATATTTTGTGTCCAGTCAACTCTGTGAATAATATTGACAGGTAAGTCCAAACCAGAAACAGCACAGCGGGCCTCAGCTCCATGACAAAGCTTCGTGCTCCCAGGAGAATGTAACGCAGTCCTCAAATCAAGTCACATCAGATGCCTGACTCCGCACAATCTGCTTCCTCTGGGCAGGAACTTCGCTGAGTCCTGGGGATCATGGGGTCTTAAATCAATGTGCAATTGCTCCGTAGAAGTAAAAATAATCCTCTTAATGAGGCGGAAGACTGCAGCCAGGAAGATTGGGTCCAGATACGATTCTGTATCCAGGGAGAGAAAAGAGAGAGAAAAATGGTTTTAGGTCATGTACTTGTAAATGTACAAATATCAGCCAAAAAAAGGGCCCCCTACTTCAAGAAGATGCAAAGAGGGTGCCTAATAAAAATCTCTACATTGCAGCAAGTTCAAAACATCTTTTTTCTGGAAAAGGATTAAACAGTTTGTTCAACGTTCTAATGCAAAACAACCTCCAGAGCAATTATTTTCTTCTTTTTAAAACATCCCCTTTTTGATTTGTTCATGCAAGGCACCAAATTGTGATGGTAATAATGGTAACAAGACCAATAACAATACTAATATTATTTAATAATAATAAATAATAATAATTATTGCCATCAGTTATTACTAGTAATAAAATTAGATTTAGTAATACATTTTTATCAACAGCATTAACAATGATAAATATTGAGATCGTCATCAATAATAATAAATATTGCTATTATCATAATTATTAATACTACTATTATCACTTATTTATTATGGTTATCAACAGTAATACATTTTATTATTATTCTTTCAATTTACACTGAACATACTATTCATACACAGTCCCTGCACCTAATGAGCTTACAAATCTCTCAATCTCAATAGACAGGAGCCAATTAACCCTCCAGAACGTCTTTAGGAGTGTGAGAAGAAAGTGTACCCAAAGAAAACCTACACGTGAGAACAGGCAAACTCCATGCAGCTAGTGTCCTGGTTGGCATTCAAACCGAGAACTCCAGACAGATGCGCTAACCACTAAGCCACTATGCTGCTCACGTTAAATATCAATCTTCTCTTATTTTGCAACCGTGACTTTACAGGCCTTTGAAACATCCATTTGGAAACATTTACATTTTTATCTCTTTGCATGGGTGGTCCATCAGAGATGATCTTCAAGGGACAACAAAATAATGTAGTCACAGCCTTCAGTAAAGCAGGGCATACCATTAAGCATTTTTTATTCCTGCAACCACGGGTGTCAGGAAAGAAAATTGCTGGTTTCCCTCCATCACCTTGCATCCCTCCCTCTTCACTATTGTATTCTGACAACTATGGTATATGGTATAATAAATAGCCCAACATTTAAACTTCATCAGTTTAGGCCAATATAGTTACATAGTTAGTTAGGTTGAAAAAAGACACAAGTCCATCCAGTTCAACCACAAATAAAAAAATAATATCATACAATCCCATATACCCAATTCTATACCCACAGTTGATCCAGAAGAAGGCATATATTCTTCTACATTTTTTTTTTTCCCAAAAATATTGCAAGCAGCGTAGATTGAGTGGTTTGTGCAAAAATTATAGCGTCTACAACATAGGGGATAGATTTATGGCATTTTTATTATTTACTACTAATATGTGATTTTTAGTGGGACTGCAACGTTGCGGTGGACACTTGACACTTTTTTTTGGGACTATTGACATTTATACAGCGATCAGAGCTAAAAATAGTCATCGATTACTGTATAAATGTCACTGGGAACGAGTTAACATTAGGGGGGAGATCAAGGGGTTAAATGTGTCCTAGGGAGGTGTTTCTAACTGTGGAGGGATGGGACTGACAGGGAGTAGAGCGAAAGTTGTTCCTGATCACTAGGAACAGCAGATCTCTCTCTCTACTCCCCTGACAGAACGGGGATCTGTCTGTTTACATTGACAGATCCCTCTTCTGTCTCTGTGAGGAGCGATTGCAGGTGGCCGGCAGACATTGGCTCCAGGGATGCAGCACGTGCACGCCTCCTACAGCCTTTTTAAAGAGCCGACATACAATGAAGGCGATTCGCGCAGCCGTGCCAACCTGCTGCAGTACAACTGTGGCGGGTGGTCAGCAAGTAGTTAAGCTTTGACAAAAAGACATTGGAAGCCGATTGGTTTCTCTGAACATCTGCATCAGATTTTGCACTCTCCAGTTTTAGTAAATCAATCCCACTGTATTGTATCTATGGATGAGCCAGGTTTTCACCATAGGATCCTTGATTTGGACCACAGAACTACAGTTATTTTGCACTCGGCAAACAGATCGAACAAAATTTCAGCCCTGGTTCACATTGATGCTACTTTGAAATTGTGCTACTTCACTTGAAGTAGCGCAATTTCAAAGTAGCAAGATCAACGGGATTTCAGGTGCTACTTGATAGACATCTGTGTGGCTTCATTCACAAATGTCTATTGAAGTCGCACCTGAAAAAAAAAAAAATAAAATAAAGAAAAAAAGGCAAAAAAGTAGTGCAGGAACTACTTTTGCAAATCGGCGTGGCGCCGCAAAATCAGTGTTGCGCCAATTAGAACAGTGTCATTGTCTCCAATAGGCTGCGACTTGTCATGCGATTTAATCTCTCAATTGGCGATTGTCATGTGATTTAATCTCTCAAATCGCTCCAATGTGAACCTAGAGTTATTGGTGAGGCTTATCAAAAAGCTCTTATTTGATGAAAAAAAACAAAAACAAAAAAAACACACCTGCCCTTTGTTTGGCAAGTCAAGACACAACGTGCATTGCATTCACATCTGAGCAATGCACTGTATGTGTCCTTTGGTGTCCACCTCAAAATAATGGCAACACATATACAGTGCATTACACTGCAGTAAAACACGGATTCTGAGTATTGTTGCATTATGGGTGTGAACGAGCCCTAAAGTGGTGTTACAATCCCATGATTTGCTTGTAGCAGAGGCACTACAAGTCTCAGCCTGCCCTTGTATAGTGAGAGTTACAAGGCTCTAGGTTTGCCACCTGTATTTAAATTCTACTCAGAAAGTTTCAAGCGGCACTAGATCCTCAAATATGAAATAATTAACAGCCAAGAACATTAAAATGTAGCAGGCATTGCCGACTGATTATGGTGCCAATAATTTGTCTGGCAGCCTCTGTGTTTTGAAATAGCTTGACACTTTGTGGGTCTGTTTTATTACAGGAGGTAAAAAAAAAAAAAAAATAATAAAAACTAATAATTAAAAAAACTTTTCAGGACTTCACCTCACTTTTTCTGTGGAAATAAATTGAACTCCACATGTGCAGTTGTTTATCGTAAGCCTTTAATAGACTCTCCACGGTTTTTCTCTGTCAGTAGAGCTTTATGCATATAAAAATGTAACTTATCAGTTCGGAACATTAAGAAGGACAATAAAAAAAAAAAAAGGAACCTGCTTCTGCACAGCGGTAGGCCTTCTTCCAATTAAAAAAGCTTATAGAGCTGGCCCACTTATTTTGCTATTTTAGTGAAAGCTGACAATTGTACCAACTCTGCTGGTGTACTGCTTAGAATCCGTAATTTTGCGTTTCCTATTAAAATTATGCTTCCCCCACCAACCACGTTGACATCAGCAAGATGGATAAATATAAAATAGAGGGGGAGAATTCAACTAAAATCACTCGTCCAGTGGGGTGCAACTGCTTACTAAACTGACTCCACCCTCTTCCCTCACCTCCCAACACTCCATCTAGGCTTCAATCCTCACCCTAAAAACTTTCTGGTCTCAGAGAATCCCTGCTAAAAATTACTATATCTACAACTCATGATACATTAGTGTGATGGTAAGTGGGAAGAATGGTCCTTACACTTGTGGCCATTGGGAAGGATTACTCCTCTACAGATAGCTAAAAAGATAAATGGCATCAGTGGGAACTTATCTGAGAGGCAGAAATTGCTCATTGCTCAAAGATGCCCTAGAAATGTCTGGAGAAACCCTGGTTGAGAAAATCTACTCAAAGTGTATCTAAACCAAAAAAATGAAAAAAGTTACACTACAGCCTACAAATTCTTATTATATGTAATAGATACATTAGGCGGCTTGTTCTCACCGGCAGATTTTGGCAGTAAAACTTTTTCTGTCTTTTTGTGGCTACATCTACTCCTTCTCCATCATATCTATGAAGGTGCAATGTAAATACACATGGACAGTAGCATGGTCAACCTGTGGAAAGGTTAACATTAGATGGGACAAGTAGTTAAAAAAATACTACAAGACATTCGCTGAAATGTGGAGGTGCTGAGTGAGCAACTCCCATGTGTTCAGTATATAGACATCAAGTTGTTGAGCATCACAGGCTACTACTGAGAAGGTCCCCAATGAACGAAAGAAAGAAAGAAAGAAAGAAAGAAAGAAAGAAAGAAAGAAAGAAAGATCTCCTGGAGTTCAACTTTACATTGTTTCAACCATCTAATCACCACTTGCTGATTAGACAACTTGGTCATGACATGAAAGACCAAAAAGGTTTCTCCAACCTTTTCTGAGTCTTTTGTTCAAAAGTAAAAGAGGACATGTTCTACCCACACACTTATCTCAAGGAAAAAGGGGAAAAGCAACAGAGGAAAATATCCAACAATGCTGATCGCTCTATCCCCCAGACTGGTTGACCAAGCGACCTTGAGTAGAACTGTACACAACAGGATCTGTGCCAGACTGAGGAAAAAAAAAAAAACCTGTCAATGCCTTACTGTGCCCACTATTGCATTCAAATGCCTAATGACAGGTTCACTTTAAGATGGCATTACTTGCTAGTAGAACTTGACATATCTGTAACCAGCCTCTTGCAACTTTCTTACCCCAGAGGCACTCTTCAAATAAACATTTTAGGTCTCGGGAATCCCCCGTTAAAACCAATTCACCAAGAGTCAGTGGGAAGAATGCCCCTTACAAATTGGTGGTTAGTCAAAAGAATGCCTCCCTTAGGCTGGATTCACACCTATGCATTTTTTGTGCTTTTTACATTTTGTAGATTTGCTCTACAGAACGAGTTCCATAGGAAACCATGTTAAATGGACTGTAGTGCCAATCTTCAAAATGCAAAAAGCACCAAAACTGCATAGGTGTGAATCCAGCCTTACAGTGGTGGTCAGAATGCAACCCTTAAAAGATGGCTAAACAGATCATTGGTGTCATCCCACTGGCTCTGAACCATGGACTGCTGGACCCTGAACTATCCTGGCACCATCAGTGGTTCTCAAGTACCCCCAACAGGCCATGTTTGCAGGTTTTCTTGCACAAGTGCTTTAAATCAGAGTCAATTTTGTATTTTGGACAGCTATTTTATCTAAGAGAAATTCCCAAAACATGGCCTGTTGGGGGTACTTGAGGACAGGGTTGAGAACCACTGAGATAGAAGGTCAATCAGCCACATCACAAGGAACCCCTACCAACCTCTGGAGGAACCCTCGTTGAAAATGGCTAATGTATATTATACAGCTTTATAAAATATGTTGAAGTTTGAATTTCCTCATTTTGTGCCATAAAATGCAAAAACATTGTGTCCAGGTGCTCATTAAACAAGGCAATTTTCTTGTTCAAACTAAACTGTTAACAAAAGTCCTGAGGTTTAATTGAGGCATGTGCCTTTTATTTCCTCTTTGATTTTGACAAACTAAATGAAGCCATGGTAATATAATAAATAGACGTTAAAGCCATGTAGCTGACAATACGATCAGTGCAGTGTGGCTGGCAGTTACATGCAACACTGACACGAAAACCCTGTAATATACATACAGATAACAAGCTCATACTACAAGAATAAAAGCTTTCATGTCCTCACAATAATCTGCTCACTGCTGCAAGACGAAGTGCATTAAAATACATCTTTATCATCACCATCATCATCAACTCGTACATTTGCAGAAGGTCTTTAAATAATAGGCTCTAGCTAGGCAGACTGGCAGCTATTTCACCAAAAATGAAGCATCATGGGACCTCTGCATGTCTTCCAGCTTGTCATCAGAGCGCTGGGACCCACCACAGTCCCTTCACAATTTGCTTGACAGGTGTTAGCAGCGTGTACATTACTCTTCTCTTTTTTTATTAAAGCTAAAGTGCAACTGGCTTCTTCATACAAAAAGTTAGGAAACGTCTCAATTAGCACTTTCAACTGTCAAAAGTTCTGGTTGTCGTACAAATGAGAAGATTGCATTTGATTGCCGCAGCCATTCCCCACTAGACTTGTCACCGAGATTACGTTAAGGCACGCCAGGTCTCTAGATTTATTCTACACAGAAAACACACTTCATTCAGGCCATTATCAAACCAATGCTTTCACATCCTCACCCTGACAATTTAGTTAAGTGGCACTCCAGCCAAAGGGCTAATTACAGATCTGAAGTACAGTACACAGCCAAAATATGTTTATCGTACAACACTGGCTTAAACCAGTAAATTGCCTATGAAGGAGAATAGCAACAGTGAAAAGTTCTTCCCCTAATTAAATAGCGACTCAAACTTTCCTTGAAAAAAAACAAAAAAAAATATAATAATATAAAATATAAAATAATATAATATATATATATATATATATATATATATATATATATATATATATAAATTAAAATAGAGCATATACAAATAGAAGCCATGTTGTAATTTAAGGTTATAAAAACATGACTTGCTTTTCAATCTGCTGCAGCAATTTTCTGTGAGGTTCAATGCAATATAGCAACCTGGTGTTCCGGAAACTGATGGTGAACTTACTGCTTGTGTGATTGGCTTTTCCAAAACATCTGCACGAAGATACAAGTGCTTTTTTTATATTAATTATTATGGAACTGCAGACTGCTCACATCATTTGTGAATTAAAACATTGTTGCTATTCTGAAGCTTCCCTGCAACCACTTTGCATATTATTTTATATATATTGCGATTCTGTACTATATCTAACATGCTACAGAAATCTTCCTCCACAGAGTCTGGCTGCAACCATTTTAACTGTGGGCAGCCGAAGCTGCTGCCTGTTCAATTCCTGGATTTACACCTCCAGCTCTCATTGGGAGAGAGAGAGAGAGAGAGAGAGAGAGAGAGAGAGAGAGAGAGAGAGAGAGAGAGAGAGAGAGAGAGAGAGAGAGAGAGAGAGAGAGAGAGAGAGAGAGAGAGAGAGAGAGAGAGAGAGAGAGAGAGAGAGAGAGAGAGAGAGATTTTTTGCGTAGAGTAAGGTGGACTAATTTTTTTAATTGCCATCTGTGTCCCATTGGGACAGGGGTGGGGCTGAGCCGCGGCTCTGTGTCTGAATGACTTGACTCTGGTGCCCCCATAGCAAGCTGCTAGCCCTCTTACAAAGCTACCATTGCCTCTGGTATCCAACACTTCCAGGTAGGTCTGTAGTTCTATCCACTTGCAGCTTGGTCACTATTGTGTTCTGTAGCAGCCGGAGGTGGAACCACAGCCAACAGTAGGGGGGAAGCTGCAAACCGACATGCTCAAATCAGAACAGTAGCAAAGACTGACAGCGCTACCACCCTGCAATCCTGTTTTGTTTCAAGTGAGTTTATATAGCTTATTGGTGCCCAGCTCAAGGCTTCTGCAAGCCATAGGTCAGTGATGGTGAACCTTGGCACCCCAGATGTTTTGGAACTACATTTCCCATGATGCTCAACTACACTGCAGAGTGCATGAGCATCATGGGAAACGTAGTTCCAAAACATCTGGGGTGCCAAGGCTCGCCATCACCGCCATAAGTATACGATAGTCAAAAGAGCCGTCAACTCGAAAGGTTAAAATCCAATCCTAAAAACAATGTTGGGGCAAAAATCCAGGAGCAAGACAGTTGACATGTTTCAGCCTATGCGTATGGCTGAAATGTAACTACTTTCTTGCGCCTGGATTTTTACCCCAACATAGTTTTCAAGAAAGAAGATTGGATTTAAATTTTTGGAGTTGCCGTCTCTTTTGACTGACATGCTCAAATGTGTTGAGTACCAACGGTACCAATTGCTCCGCAAGCGAGAGAAAACTGGAACCACCACCCAGTGGACAGGTAACCATTATTCATCCAAGTGTGAAACGTTTACTTTCTGGTGACAGTGTAGCTCTAAAGAGAAATATTTTAAACAAATAGGTTTAGTTATTATGGCTCCTTTTCATGTTTTTACATGACATTTACATCTTTTAAAGCTTGCGCTTTCATAATTTTGTTAGTGTAAATGAGGAGATTTGTAGATTAGCCATCAGAGAGCTTTGCATATGACTCAGCCTTATTCCGACTGCTTAACAACTCTTGAAATAAAATATCAGCCATGTACACAGTGTATTACTTTTAAGTCATTTGGTTAATAAATATGCATGATCTAGGCAGCCATTGCATAGCACTGCAAATCAGGAAGCAGAGCCAAGAGCACACGTGGCTACACCAGGTCCATGTATTGTACAATGCCAACATACTAAAAAAAATGTTTTTGATACGATTACACAACATACCAATAGGATTTACATCAAGCAAATACATTTTAAGAGGAACCCTACAAAAAGACTACACGTTATATGCAAGTAAACAATTCATGGTTCTACACCCAGTTCTGTGATCCAGACCCAGAGAGAGAGATCGTTGCACAGAGCAGGTAGTACTAACCTCTTTTTTAAATGTTAATATATACTCTGTGTGTATATATAATTTAGTATCACTTTAAAAAGTAGGACAGAAGGTAAATCTATTTTTTGCGTAGAGTAAGGTGGACTAATTTTTTTACTTGCTATCCGTGTCCCATTGGGGAGATTTCTCTTCACTTCTGTCCCATAGCACAGATGGGAAGTGAGGAAATCCCTGGTAGTCACTAGAACTAGTGTACCCATTAGAAGATCCCTCCATTTCTTTTCTGGTGACCAAAATGTCCCCCCCCCCCCCCCCATCTTTGGTGCGAACGATCACCAGGACAAAGAGGGTGATCTTCCCCAAGCCCACCATACACAGAGGGAATTTCTTTCCTGCAACCAGAGGAAAGAAATTTGCCTGGATTCCCTCATTAGCACAAACAGTTTTGGATGCAGGATGCAGGAATCCCTCCTGCCAGGCCATTGACTTCTCACGGTGTGGGGAGAAGGGGCACTAGCAGGCTTTTTTTTCTCAGAAAATAGGTGCAGGAACTCAACCATAAACACACACACACACACACACACACACACACTAGTGGGTATGGTGAAATAATACTAATAGTGGGAGGGTCTTAAAGGGCCAATACCTAGAGTGTATTATGTATAAAGTGCAGAGTTCGGTAGGGTTACACACAGAGTGCAGAGTCTACTGCCACAGCTGCTTACCTCTGCATCCTCCATCCACATCTCACCTTCACCCCTCTTCTTCCCTAGTACCTCCCCGCACACTATAGGTGGCTCTGCCTCGCTAATTTTCAGGGAGATCATCCAGTGGGGGAGTCAGCATCTGCACTGAACCCCAGGCACCTACATCTCCCAGGTCCCCATCCTGCACTCAGTGGGAGCCTCTCAGGAGATCAGATCTGTGGGAGCTGTTGGAAGACAAGCTGTCACTTGTAAAACACAGAAGCTGGACTTCTGTGTTTATAAGTGATAGTGGTAAGCAGGGAGAGAAGGGCCTCAGCCAAAGGTGGTGGAACCGAGTTCCTCCAAGTTCCAGCTAGAAAAAAGCCCTGGGCACTAGCGATTTTTGCAAGAGAATCGGGCAGGCTGGATGTACCCAAGTTGATCGATCAATTAACTTGGTACATTCAGCCTGCCCATTAATGGTTTGAATCTCGGCCAGTTCCTGCTGAACTGAACGTGTATGGCCAGCCCAACCACAGTATAGACAGCTATAAAGACCTGACAGTTGATCTAATCCCTCTAACCAACACAAAAAAAAAAAAAAAAAGCATTTCGATAGAGGGACTCCCAGCTGTCATAGATCATATTTTAAAGCACTGATCAGTGATTTTCTTTGCTAAATGCACCGCAAACTCCTGTGATACGTTCTCCTTTCTAGAAGACCTGTCATTTGACAGCCAAGTTGCAGCAATGAGTTACACTTCTCTGAAACAAGTCCCATTAGAAGAAGAAAAAAAAAAAAAAAAAAAAAAAAAGGTGAGATCGGTCCAAAGCATATACATGCGGCACTTGGAGCAGAACGTACTGTGATACGGCAAACTAACAAGTATCCGAGATACCAGCACTGCTACTCTGCAAGGAGTTGACCCAATAAAGCCCTCATCACACTTTGGAGAAGCAAGACTGTGCCCCAGCGACCACAGGGAAGGGATTTTAGATCCCCTCTATAATTTGCTCGGCTCTTTCAGTAGACATGTGGAATGAGGTCACTACAAGTGCGGGAAGCAGTCTTCCTACACTGCACTGACCGCAGCCAGCCTGTCTCTGCTTTGTGCAGGTATTGACATGCTGTGGTCTGGAAGCACTTAACCCCTTAGTGGTTATTAAAGTTATAATCAGCTTAAACTAACTTCTCAAAAAAAAAAAAAAAAAGAGAAGAAAAACCAGCAAGCACAATCAATAACTTTTCATTTTAAAAAGGGAATTAGATCACATAAGTAGTAGGGTTATGTATAGGTGCCTCAAAATGACTCAAGAGGCCCACTTAATTAAAAACGGCTTGCTTTCTTTTAGAAGAAGGCATTACTAATGGGAAAACCCAATAACTACATGAACCGATTGTCCGTGTGTGTGTGTATAAAATATATATTATATAATATGAAAATATATATATATATATATATATATGTATGTATATATATATATATATATATCTCTATATATATCTATATATATATAATTAATATTTTTTTTTAATAATAATAATAATAAAGCGTCATTTGTCCTTCTCCAAACTGTAAAAAAAAATAAAATAAAAAAATAAAAAAATTAAAAAAACTGTCCGATCCTGCCTGTTCCTGTGTCCCCTTGTGTTTGCTGACCACCATAATCATGGCTGCTGATCCGATTACAGCGTGGTCAGTTTTCCCTGCGTGTGTGTGTGTGTGTGTGTGTGTGTGTGTGTGGTGTGTGTGTGTGTGTGTGTGTGTGTGTGTGTGTGTGTGTGTGTGTGTGTCCTCCGCCCCTCCTGCCGCTAATAATAGCTGGCAGTAAAAAAGGTACATAAATATTTCTGCCAGCCCTTCTGTTCCATTAATCCATCCTACACTGTCTAATGGTTTATAAAATGATGCCTGTAAATACATACCTTATCGTAGATTTTTTTTTTTATGGCCGGTTAAGAGACCTCCGGCTGCTCTCCTCCCCCATCTAATGCTCCATGCACACTGAAGTTCAAAAAAGCTATTTCTGGACTCCAGATTGCTGGCAGAAAACACTGGTTGAAAAAACGTGCTTTTAACAGCATTTTGTACTAGCGTTTATGTGCGTTTTTAATAAAAAAAGACACAGGCCACTCCAAAAATCCCACAATGCATTGAAAAACATTCAACACTAATTAACGCGCGTTTATGAGCAGTTATCAGCGTTTGGCGTTTTTTGGCGGTGAAAAACTGCACTTTGAACGCGAATTTCTGGCGTTCAGAAAAAATCCCATAAACTCCACTGCTCATTAAAAGCTAAAAAACGTCCATGTGTGCATGGACACATAGGCTAACAGAGTGGAGTTTATGGGTTTAAAAAAAAAAAAAAAAAAAGAAGAATAAAAAACGCCCAAACTCCAATAAACTGCAGTTTATGAGCGCCAGTGTGCATGGAGCCTAAGACTGTGTGCACTGGTCCAAATCATTTGGTGGGAGGGTATTATGGTGTGGGTTTTTTTTTCAGGGATTGGGCTTGGCCCCTTAGTTCCGGTGAAGGGAACTCTTAGGGGCGTCAGCATACCAGGACATTTTGCACAATTTTATGCTCCCTACTTTGTGGAAACAGTTTGGGTATGGTCCCTTCCTGTTCCAACATGACTGCGCACCAGTGCACAAAGCAAGGTCCATAAAGACATGGATGAGCGAGTTTGGGTGGAGGAACTTGACTGGCTTGCACAGAGTCCTGACCTCAACCCATAAGAACACCTTTGGGATGAATTAGAGCAGAGACTGCGAGCCTTCTTGTCCAACATCAGTGCCTGAATGTGCTTCTGGAAGAATAGTCAAACATTCCCATAGACACACACTCCTAAACTTTGTGGACAGCCTACCCAGAAAAGTTGAAGCCGTTATAGCTGCAAAGGGTGGGCCAACTCAACATTAAACCCTACGGACCAAGACTGGGGAGCAATTTAAGTTTGTGTGTGTAAAGGCAGGTGTCCCAATACTTTTGACACACAATAATTATATATATATATATATATATATATATATATATATATATATAAAAAATATAAATAACTAACCCCCAAAAGGAGCTGCTGGTTTGATTTGGGCTTACTGTTACATCACCTGCTTGATCTCCATCTCAGGGGTCCAGTTGGAAAGTGGCCTAAAGAGTGTGAATTTCCAATACCGAGTCCTTTTTATGATTATTTATTCACAAAATAAAAAGCAAAGTCTCTCAATAAAAGCTCAGTGGGTTAAGGGTGAGTTCAGACACCCGATGACTGAGTTTAAAGTATCCTTCAGATCCAGAGGACAATAGCTCCACTGACTGGATCCAGCCACCACCCGGATAGGCCCTTCTCACTCGACCTAGCAGCCGGTGTGGTATTGGACAAAGTCTCTGCCACAGACTGGTTAGTGAAATTAAAGCATCACTGAGGAATTCAAAAGAACTGCCATACAATACCAGTCTCTTTCAGCCGAACCGGCGATACTGTACAGGCATTGATCTGGGTTGCTTCCTTCAACTGAATTTCCAGGCTCCTCCAGAGATACCAGCCTTGCGCACAGTCCTCTCCCAGAAAAGTCCTCCCATGGAACCTCCAGTTTCTTGGCCTCTCTCCTCAGGCGAGACGGAACAGGACCACCCCTTGATCAGTAGACCCCAAAGCTGCTTCAGGCCTGCTCTTTTCTCAGGTACATAGCCTTAGCATAGACTTAGGATACATGTGGTCCCCCCCCCCCAGGCCAGGAGGGCCCCAGAGGTCCCGGGTATAGAAGGAACTTGGAGGAAAAACCTGAAAAAACAACCCCACCCTAATGGCGTTGGCACCTTAAATACCATCCCCCAGAATACACAGCAGGAAGAACACTCCCACTGAGCCATTTCTGAGTGATAGGTGCCATTTAATACATCCAGCTATACTGCGTTTCTATACACAGAAAAGGAGAAACCAGTGCAACCAAGCTGAACTGGTACAGAAACCAGAAATTTTGAATAATTAGCCTGAAACCAAACTGTGGCTTCAGACAATTTAAGTTTGAAAAAAAAAAAAAAATAAAAAAAAAACAACAAATAATCAGGAGCCGGCGCCATATATACATACGATAATTTTTTATATATACATATATATATATTATATATATGTATATATTAAAAGTGTAAATTTGCTGTCCCCTCAAAATAACTCAACACAGCCATTAATGTCTAAACCTAAAGTCTAAAGTGAGTACACCCCCTAAGTGAAAATGTCCAAATTGGGCCCAAAGTGTCAAGATTGTGTGGCCACCATTATTCTACAGAACTGCCTTAACTCTTGGGCATGGAGTTCACCTTCACAGGTTGCCACTGGAGTCCTCTTCCACTCTATGACGACATCACGGAGCTGGTGGATGTTAGAGACCTTGTGCTCCTCCACCTTTCGTTTGAGGAAGCCCCACAGATGTTCAATAGGTTTTAGGTCTAGAGATATGCTTGGCCAGTCCATCACCTTTACCCTCAGCTTCTTTAGCAAGGCAGTGGTCGTCTTGGAGGTGTGCTTGGGGTCGTTATGTTGGAATACTGCCCTGTGGCCCAGTCTCCGAAGGGAGGGGATCATGCTCTGCTTCAGTATGTCACAGTACATGTTGGCATTCATGGTTCCCTCAATGAACTGTAGCTCCCCAGTGCCGGCAGCACTCATGCCTCCCCAGACCATGACACTCCAACCACCATGCTTGACTGTAGGCAAGACACACTTGTCTTTGTACTCTTCGCCTGGTTGTCGCCACACACGCTTGACATCATCTGAACCAAAAAGGTTCATCTAGGTCTCATCAGACCACAGGACATGGTTCCAGTAATCCATGTCTTTAGTCTGTTTGTCATCCGCAAACTGTCTTTAGAAGAGGCTTTCTTCTGGTATGACAGCCATGCAGACCAAATTTGATGCACTGTGCAGCCTATGGTTTGAGCACTGACAGGCTGACCCCCCCACACCTTCAACCTTTGCAGCAATGCTTGCAGCACTCATATGTCTATTTCCCAAAGACAACTTCTGAATAGGACGCTGAGCACGTGCACGCAACTTCTTTGGTCGGCCCTGGCGAAGCCTGTTCTGATTGGAACCTGTCCTTATAAACTGCTGTATGATCTTGGCCACCGTGCTGCAGCTCAGTTTCAGGGTCTTGGCAATCTTATAGCCTAGGCCACCTTTATGCAGAGCAACAATTTTTTTTCAGATCCTCAGAGAGTTCTTTCCCATGAGGTGCCATGTTGAACGTCCAGTGACCAGTATGAGAGACATCCGAGACCTTGTAACACTAATGAGTCACATGACACCAGGGAGGGAAAATGGCTAATTGGGCCCAATGTGGACATTTTCACTTAGGGGTGTACTCACTTTTGTTGCCAGCGGTTTAGACATTAATGGCTGTGTGTTGCGATTTTGAGGGGACAGCAAATTGACACTGTTAGACAAGCTGTACACTCACTACTTTACATTGTAGCAAAGTGTAATTTCTTCAGTGTTGTCACATGAAAAGATATAATATAATATTTACAATGACAATCCCATCAAGTAGAAATCTGGTTCATATTTGGCTGGAGTTCAGCATTATATCTCGTGAATCCACTCAATGGTGACATCAATGGCAACCATAAATGCACGAAATTCCACATAAAATCAAAATGTAATAACCCACATAGTGTAAAATTATCTAAAAGGTTTTATTGCACGTCAAAGTATGTATACTACTCACATGAATAAAAACAATATGTGCTTTGTATGCATAACAATCCCAGGATGCACAATAGAGGTTCCAAACAATGCTTTGCAAAAATTACCAGTCCATGTAAGCGTGGCTTGTCACATATGACGAAACACAATCTGCGTTTGGATCACTTTATAAAAAGAGGATTGACAAGCGGTTAGGAGGCGATGCGACACCTCCTCACCGCCTGTTTTAACCCAAATTTTGCCAATAAACATGCCACAACCATGTGCATTGCAGGATTGTTTGCTATGCTTTCCCTTTGCCTGAATGTCACTCTCAGTAGGCTTGCCACCCACTGGTTGCTACATTTCGGATAGTTTTTGCCACAGGTTGCCTATATTTACCTATAGCTCTACATTGCAAAATATTTTTTATGAAAAATGAAAAATAGCAAGAATATGTATGGTTTTTATGGAAAAAAAATATGGCCAGAGGCTTTACCACATCTGAAATATATGTCGACATATGTTTAGCAACTGTTGATTAAGTTTAAGCAGACTTTAAAACAAACATGGGAGATTATAAAAGAAGAGTCCATTTTTAGAATGAGCAAACTGGATTATAGTCTTGATCTCCTGCGGGTGAGGGTCTTACTTCCATCTCCCCCCACCCCAGAGGCCTAATGGTGGTATTAGTTATCCAATTAGTCAGTCTGTTCTAGGACATTAACCAAGTATAGGCATGTAGGGCTTAACCCCTTAACACAGGCTTAAGACATAACTTGCATACCTCTATGCTGGAGACAATAACAGTCACAAACTTCAAAACAATAGCGACTACATATACACTCTCAGGCAAGAAGTGGAGGGAAAAGAAAATAGTACGGACAGTGCAAATTGAGAAGGTAGTATATTGTGATGTGTCCTCATCCCCTTGTGAGACTCAAGAAGCTGAAAATTAGCACCCCCCACACACGTTGCTTTATGTACAGGAAAAGTTATAATCTTGTGGCTGTATCAGGGGACCCAGAGCAGTTTGATATCATCAAGTACTATACAAAGACATCTCAGACAAAATCACGAACCCTTTTATTAATGCTCTGCCCTGCCAATTGCCTTCTGGCAATTGATGTGCAACAACTTTGCAGCTCAATCACAACTGATCACAAGGGTTGTTGAGGCTTCGCATACAAAAGATAACCCTCTGATATTCCATGAGAAACGTCCGATGCCAGGGGTGCTTTCTTGGTGCAGAAATATGCAAGGACAGCTGAAACAATGGTGCACATTCAAAAAGATCAGTGCATCCATTATCTGTTTTAAAATGATAAAAACGTAAAGAACTTTGTTTTATCGCTTATGGCTGTGTGAATAGCCCGAGAGATTACAAGAATGATAACGTGATTCATGTGTGTCCTGATGGGAATGAAGACCATTCCAGCACAATGGTCAAGTGTAGTCCTCTACAGACACATGTATATACAACTTTATCATTTTTATCTGAAATGCTATTCCTAATCAAAGAAACAAAAAACTTCAGATTAAAACTTTTTCTTCTACGCATATGTGATCATATTTATTACAAAATGGACCCAAACTATGGAAGTTGAGCCAATAAGCAAAGCACAAAGGATTAGTCATAAGTATTGCCCGAAGGCTTCCTGCAGCTGACTTAACAAGCCTTGTCCTGCACGGTGTCTCTGTGCGGAGGTGGCCCTCATGGTATAGGAGCAGACTGCTTTATCCATGTCAAGCCTGATGACTTGTGAGCCAATGACTGGTAGGGGGAATATGCAAGAAGCATAAAGATCAATAATACAACCATCAGTCCCTCTCACACCAGGGTGCTAGGTGTAATCCTAGACCCTGACTGGTCCTTTCAGCTCGAAAAATAAATTCACTGTCCAAAGCCTGTAGACTTCACATCATTATCGCTAAAATTTGCCACAAAACAACCAAGCTCCACATTCACTCCCTTGTTATCACTCGCCTTGACTATTGTAACTCCCTTCTCTTATGCTTGCCTCTACACAGACTACCCCCCCTACAGTCTATCATGAATGTTGCTGCCAGACTCCTATCTTACCAACCGCTCAGTCTGCCAAACCCTCTCTTCCAATCCCTCCACTGGCTTCTGATTGCCCAGAAAAATATATTAAAAATACTAAACATACAAAGCCATTCAACAACTCAAAATATCACCCAAACCATTCTGCCCGCTGCTCCTACTCTCTAGCTCTCCGATTTCCTCCTCCCATGCTTGCTTCCAGGACTTTTCTGGCATTCTCTGGAACCCTCCATCTGCCAGGCTATCTCCTACTCTGGTAACCTTTAGGCGATCTCTAAAAACTCAACTCTTCAGGGGGCTGGAGGAAATGTACAGGCAGTCCGCCGCCAAGCTGACATCACTCCTGCCATATACCCACATGGTTCCTGGAACTTATCCAGTCCTGTGAGCACCTCTAGCGGCCATCATTTTCTGTAATCAGCTGTACCGTGACACTATGCAGATTTTGCATTTGACCAGATATTTACTTAAAGCGGTGTTCCGGCCGAAATGATACTTTTTAAATAAAAATATCCCTATAATACACAAGCTTAATGTATTCTAGTAAAGTTAGTCTGTAAACTAAGGTCTGTTTTGTTAGTTTTTAGCAGTAGTTTGTTGTTATTTTATAAACTTGCAGCAGGCCGTGGCCATCTTAAGTGTGGGCATCTGAAGCCAGACTGTATTTCTTCCTGAATCTCATCCTTGCAGATCTCGTACATGCTCAGTGCAGCATAAGCAGTGTAATAGGTTTCAGGTCAGGTTTCCATAGCAACAGCAGTTTGAGAGGAAGTTGCTGCCCCTTCCCAGGAGGCATTGCAAACAGGAAATGATGCGATGGGCCGCGGCCAGGGAGGAGGAAGTGAAAAATGAATACAGCAGATGTACAGTCTGTGCTGAAAAAAAAATATCCAATTTGTTTACAGTACACAGTTTAGTGAGGGATGCTGAAGAGTTGTAAAAGTGGATGGAACTCCACTTTAATGCGAGTTTTAACATTTTAAATAAACTGTCCACTAGATGGTGCTTCCCTTCTACTTGACCGAAAGGATTGGTACTCATACTCGCCGATAAAAAAAAAGAAAAAGAAAAAGAAAAAAAAAAAAGGAAGAAGTGTATCGGTGCAACCCTATGAAGCACCATTAAAGCTGACAATACAGCCCCACGGACTGAAGGAGAAAAGTCAGTCGATATTCTCAGTCACACTAAACATGGATGGAAGAATATGCAGCATCAGCTATTGTTTTCTGATAGCTGTCACCTGCTGCTGTCCGAATACCCTGAATGCAGACACTGTTCAGGCAACAATTCTCCACCAATCAATTTATCAAGTCAAAGTTTTGTCAAGCCAAGTATTTACACTGTTTTATACAAGCTGTACACTCACTACTTTACATTGTAGCAAACTGTCATTTCTTCAGTGTTGTCACAGGAAAAGATACCTTTAAAGATATATACAAAATCTACCCTAAGCCTCCGTTCACATTGGTACAGCTTTGAAATCGCGCTACTTCATTGCGATTTCAAAGCCACACATCAGTGTGATTTTTTAATTTATTTTTTTAACTGCCAATTTCATTGTGGCTTGCGACTTCGTACAACAGAAGTCTATGAAAGCGTAAACCAGTATTGGGGGCTTAGCGTCATTTAAACATATTCAGTTCATTTTTACATTATGCAATCTATCTTTGTTGGCCTTCTGCAATTCTCTTGCTGATTGGAGAGCGAGCGTATAGATGACCTGGTCAAATTCAAACACTTTAACATATGCATATGTAGCGCTACCCCCAGTTAAGAGAGCCGCTGGTTTGTTTTGGGTCCCTGAGTACAGCTCCACCAACCCCCGGCAATTTGGCTCTACCCGCTCTGGCACAGTTAGTAAAGGGGTATGTCCCTATGCACATAAAACTTAGCTTATACTCTAAGTGTAATTGGTATGAACTCACAAGCAGACTGCTGAAATAAGAATAACTGGCTTTACTTTTGTCAGTAAGGAAAAGAAATAGCAACATGCGTTTGAACATATGACTTACAATACTTTAGCAGGTCCCTGCAATATGCACTTTAACATGTACACAGGTATATCAATCTAACAATGGGGAAACGGAGCGCCAAGTGTGGCGACCGTCTGCTATACACCCCTGAGGTGCAATAAATCTATCTGCGCCTACCTAATGGACCAGGCCTGATCCCTAGCAATAGAGCTCAGTCCTTGTACTAGTACAGTGTTCTTCACCGGCAATAAATCTGTAGAGGTGGTGCACATGTAACTTTAAATGGTGTCATTTGTAATCCACAAAAGTAACATTGCTGCTCTGAGGTAAATTGCGCCTAGGCAGTTCAGTAGGCATAAAACGTGTGTGTCAATGCAGGATGAGCCTTCCGGCTCGCTCACCAATCCTTGGGGTACCGTCCTCCGATCCGGTCCCTCTAATGGCGGCTCTGGTCTCTTCAATGGCGGCGTCCGGTCTCCTCAGTCACAGCCCTGAACTCCGGTCATCAGCTCCGTCCGACCGACAGTAAGGGGAAGTCTCCGCTCCGCTGCTGTGGACTCTGAGGGGTGAGAGTCTCACTCATCGGCTGCAAGGCCCAGGCTTCAGGCCGTCCGACCGACAGTAAGGGGAAGTCTCCGCTCCGCTGCTGTGGACTCTGAGGGGTGGACAGAGGAGTCTCACTCCATCGGCTGCAAGGCCCAGGCTTCAGGCCTTCAGCCCCGGTCCGCACAGGTGTCTCTGCTGGCTGCAGTCTCCGCGTCACACGCTCTGTCAGCAGAGGCAGGCCAGTCCTGTCAGGCCTCAGAAGAGGAAGTGTCCCAAGAGGAGGAGGCGGTCTCCGCTCTTCCCTTTTATAATCTCCCCCAGCAGCCTCCCGGGCGGAAGTCAGCAGCCCTGGGGCCTGGGGAATCCTGGGAGATGTAGTCTCTAAGCCTAAAAGGGGTAGAACCCCGCTACACACTCCCCCCACTTTGAATCTTTGGTCCCCAAAGACAGTGTTCAAACTACAAACTTTCTTGGGAACAACATTTTCACATAATTTGGACAGAGGAGCTTCCCACCAATTAGCATAAGATGGGGAGCTGTCCTGTCTACAGGTCACTTCAGTGTGGGTGACCTGCTTAACTGTGCCAGAGAGTGAGCTGGGGTTGCCCTCCACTAAATGAACAGCGGAAGGGTCAGGGCGTTCAGCACTTCTCCTTGCTGTGGTAACAGAGTCCTCTGAACTTTCTCCCATCTTGGGGTAAGTTAACTTCTTGGGAGGCTTCACAACTCTGCGAGCTCTCTGCTCTCTTGGAACTTCTTCAGGAACACATTCTGGCAACATCTCTGGTTCTGGAACATCTACTTCTTCTTCTTCTGAGTAGAGACCAGGGATATCTTCCCAGCACTCAGGCACATCACTGAATGGCACAAACTCTGTGGCTTCTGTGTTCAATGTGTTATCTTCCACATCTTCAGTAAGTGGAAGATCTATGGCAGCATTTCCTGGAGTTGAGGAAGGCCATAACCATTCAAGTTCTCCTCTTTCTTCCTCAGGTTGGGGGTCCTCACCACCCCTAACTTGGGATGTCTGAGACCTAGTGTTAGGCCTGGGGGTATCCAGAATGGAAACAGATTCAGGTAAGTCTCTTACTGGAGGCATTCTGACTGCTTCAGTGAGTGGGAGCAAATGATTCCTATGCCAGGTCTTCAATGGCCCCACTCTTCCTTCTGGCTTCAACTTGTAAACAGGCAATCCTGGAAGTTTTCTACAGATGATATATGGTTCTGATCTCCATCTATCAGCAATCTTGTGTTTCCCAGGGATCCCTAGATTCCGTAACAGTACACGGTCCCCAGGCTGTAGGTCCTGTACTCTAACTTTCAGGTCAAAGTTCCTCTTATTTCGGGCCCCCCTCTGGTCAGAGGCCGCTTGAGCTTTCTCATAAGCTATCTTCAGACTGCGCCTCAGTCTGTCCACATATCCTTTGTGGGAGGCAGCAGAGGCATGGTCCAAAGAAATGCCGAAGGCCAAATCCACTGGCAATCTTGCTTCTCTCCCAAACATAAGCCGGTAAGGGGAAAAACCTGTCACATCACTTGTGGTGCAGTTGTAAGCATGCACCAGAGCTGAAATGTGTTGACTCCAATGTTGCTTCTTCTCTGTTTCCAAAGTTCCCAGCATGTTCAATAGGGTCCTGTTGAACCTTTCAGGCTGGGCATCACCTTGAGGGTGATATGGTGTGGTTCTAGTCTTCTCTACTCCCAGAGAATCTAGTAGCTTCCTGATCAGGCGACTCTCAAAGTCCCTTCCTTGGTCTGAGTGGATTCTCTGTGGCAGTCCATAGTGAACAAAGTACTTCTCCAAAAGTACCTTGGCTACTGTAGAGGCCTTCTGGTCCTTGGTTGGGAAAGCCTGAGCATAACGAGTGAAATGGTCGGTTACCACCAGAACATTTCCCAATCCGCTCAAATCGGGTTCAAGGCAGAGAAAATCAATGCATACCAGATCCATTGGGCCTTCACTCTGTAGGTGGCCCATTGGGGCAGCTTGATGGGGTAATGTCTTTCTCTGAATGCATCTTGCACAGGAATGGCAATACTCCTCCACTTCGGCCCTCATGCAGGGCCAATAAAACCGGTCTCTGACAAGTTGGAAGGTTCTCTCTGCTCCCAAGTGACCATGCTGGTCATGTAAGGCAATCAGCACAGTCTCTCGATGCTTCTCTGGGAGAAACAACTGCCACTTGTCTTCTGGTCCATCAGAGGGGCCCCTTCGGTAGACTACCCCCTGATGCACCTGTAACTTGTCCAACTCTCTCCTCAGTAGGCGAGCTTCTTTAGAAGGGTGAAGGCGAAGTCCCTCTGGACTCTTGTCTTCCAGGGCTTCCAGGACCAATCTCCCCATGGGATCTTCCAATTGGTCACACCTTAACTCTTTCTTGGACAACTTCGGCAGGCACTCTTCTGCTAGTTGAGTTACCCCACAGTAACACTTTGGGACTCCCACTGTGGTAACTCCTATCTCTTCAGCTCTGGATCCTCCTCTGGCTTGGAGTTCAGCCCCCTGACAAAGGGCTCGCACTCCATCTGGTGCCACTTGGGTCCAGTCTTCCCAGTCATCGACCATGACATGGGATCTTCGGGACAGGGCATCTGCATCCCTATTTCCAGCCCCTGGTCTGTACTTGAGACTGAAATTGAACCCAGACAACGCCGCCAACCATCTGTGTCCAGTTGCATCCAGCTTGGCGGTGGTGAATAGATAGGTCAAGGGGTTGTTATCTGTCTTTACAGTAAACTCGGCCCCATACAGATAGTCTCTTAACTTGTCAACTACTGCCCATTTGAGGGCTAAGAACTCCAACTTGTGGGTGGGATAGTTCTTCTCGGAGGGGGTCAGGCTCCGGCTCACATAAGCCACTGGTCGTAGCTGGTCTTCATACTCCTGGTAGAGTACTCCACCTAGGCCCTCATGGCTGGCATCAACATGTAGCTCATATGGTCTAGTGGGGTCAGCATAGGCCAAAACTGGGGCTGTGGTGAGACTTCTCTTCAAGGTTCTGAAAGCCTCTTCACACCTTGAATTCCACTGGTCTTTGACCGACTCACTGGACCTCCTAGGCCCCATTCCATCCTCCTCTCCTTCTGTCTTCAGCAGCTTGTTGAGGGGTTTGGCAATGCGGGCAAATCCATCCACAAACCTGCGGTAGTAGGAGCAGAACCCCAAGAAAGACCGAAGTTCTGTAACTGTTGTGGGCCTTGGCCACGAAGTAACTGCCTCCAGCTTCTCAGGGTCTGTAGACACTCCTTTTTCAGACACTATGTGTCCCAGATAGTTCACAGAAGACTGATAGAACCGACACTTCTCTGGAGAAAGTTTAAGTCCCTCTTCACTGAGCCTCTTCAGTACTTTCTCCAACCTGGCTTCATGTTCTTCCAAAGTCTTTCCAAAGACAATGACATCGTCCAGGTACACAAGGACTTCTATGAGGTTCATGTCTCCAACAGTCCTTTCCATAAGGCGTTGAAACGTAGCAGGAGCTCCAGATAGGCCCTGAGGCATCCTGTTGAACTCAAAGAATCCCACTGGGTTATGAAGGCAGTCTTTTCTCTGTCCTCTGGATGCATGGGGATTTGATAATACCCACTCTTGAGGTCCATCACACTGAACCACTTAGCTCCAGATAAACTCTGTAAGGCATCTTCTATCCTTGGCGTGGTGTACTGGTCAGGAATGGTCCTTCTGTTGAGAGTTCTGTAGTCAATGCAGAGTCTCAATGACCCATTCTTCTTCCTGACTACCACAATTGGGGAGGCGTAGGGGCTTCTGGACTCCCTAATCACTCCCGTCTTCTTCAGTTCCGCAAGCTGCTCCCTCAGATCCTCCAGATCTGCTAGCGGGACTCGCCTCACTCTCTCTCTGAATGGCTTGTCCTCTTGCATGCGGATTCGGTGGGTGGCACTCCTCGCACACCCCACATCAAACTCATCTTTAGAGAAAATCTTCTCCCATCTGGTCAGCTGGGCCTTGGCTCTCTCTTTCCAAGCCCCAGGTAGGTTTGGGTTTTCCATGGAGAGTTTCTTCCAAACATCTTCACTTTCACCCGTCCCCTTCACTTCTGACCAGCCAACTGGGACAGCAGGACTCACCTGTCCCAGAAGCATCCTGGCAGGGATCTCCACGGGCTGCCACGTGGGGTTCCTCACACTGACAGGGACTCTTCCTCTAGCCTTCTTCAGGTCCTTCAGTGAAATTACTTCTGGTATCACCTCCAGACCTGAGTGACCCTCCATTGGGTCAGGTTCCAACATTACAAAGGGGCCAGGCTGCTCCCAAGTAAGTTTTACCGTGGCTCTCATGCAGGTCACCTCTCCAGGCTGTAACACTGCTCCTTCTTTTCCAAGCCTCCATACCCTTCCTATCCCCTCACTTGGGGTCTTCTGCTCTAGGACCAACCGCTGGTAGGCTGCCTTCAGCATGGGATGGATCTTGGGGGCTGAAAGATTCTCTTTCTTCACCAGGGGGGTCAGAAGCCTTCTGACTAGGTCCGTGTTCGTCCCTATAATCAGGGACGTCTTGCTGGTTCCTGGTGGGCGGGGACACACCACTGCTAAGGTGTCGAACACTTCAGACTTCCCAGCTACGGATGGGTCAAACGTCAATCTGATGGGTAAGTATCCATCATAGGGGAAACTCTGGGTTCCCAATCCCCTTATCTCCAGCTCTTCTATCTTCTGTATAGGCAGATGACTCAGGTATCTGTCATAGAAGTCCCTGTACAACAGGGTCACTTGTGCTCCAGTGTCTAGAAGGGCCTTCGTGTACACTCCTTCCACTTGGATGGGTACAGTAGGAGATGGACCAACTAGCTCCTCTGGGTAGGGCCTAGTTGATGCTGTCCTCTTCTTTGGACTCTTCGCTTTACCAGCACTTGATTTGCACTTGCTCCTTTCTTGAGCCTGGTATGCATTGATTTTCTCCCTCTTACTGGGAGTGCGAACCCGTTGAGGGATATTGTTATCTCTCACTTTGAAGAGTTCACGTCTAGGGGTGCTGTGTCTCTCCAGAGGGGTCTTGCCCCCTTTCTCTGGAGTGCACCTTGGTTGAGGATCCCTGGGCTCCTTCCGAGGGGTTTGATCTCCTCGCTTTCTCTTCCTGTTGTGCTTCTTGGAGCTCACTGAAGGTGATGGGCACCCGGTTGACTCCTTCACCGGGGCCCTTTGGCGTTTCCCGCCGGCTGGCGGCTTTCTGCCTTCTTCTTCTTGGGACTGGAACATACAGCTGCAATATGACCAATTCCTCCACAATTAAAGCAAATCATCTCACCGTAGTCAGGTGGGGATGCTGGTGCTGAAACAGCTGGAAACAGTTCCTTCCTGCTTGTTTCTTTCTTGGGACTGGGCGTCTCTTTCGCCACTAGAGACGTCAGTATCTCCATCATCTGGGACATCTGCAACTTCAGGGCATCTACCTCTGTGTCTCTTTCAGGGGTTAAGGCCGACCTGACCGTGGCCACTGTAGACTTTGTAGACCCCATCACCTGCTTCTCCCTTTTCTCTTCCAACATGGCCTCTTCTTCTCTGACCATTCGGATGAGGTCAGGGTAGTCCAGGCTCTTCCCGTCCTGGCGGGTGCGTAGAATTAGTGCGACAGGGTCCAAGGGTTGGGCTCCCCTCATCACTTGCTGGGCACGGGCTTCATCTACCTTCCCTGGATCTATCCCCTTCTTCAGGATAATCCTATGCAGGATCTTGTCTATGCGTCCCATGTACTCTGACAGCTTCTCCCCTGTCTTCTGGTAACAGTGTTCCAGTTGATAGGTAAGTTCTGTGACTTTTTCTGTCCCACCGAACACACCCTCCAGGATGTCTATGTAGTCCTGGGCAGTGCAATCCTTTTTGCTTGTCTTCAGATTGCGTATGGCCTCTAAGGCAGGTCCTTTTAGGCTCTCAACAATCCTTTGCTTCTTTCTGCCTTCTGAGACCTCCCATTCTTCTAGGGCCTGCGTGGCACCATCTAACCACTCTTCAAATCCCTCTTCTCCCGAGGGTACAGGTGTCCTCCCTGAAAACATCCGGAGTTTCCTGTATCCCGACACTGGGTAATCCCCGGGGTCTCTTCTGCACTGAGTCACAATCTCCCCTAGGACAGCACACAGTTCTGCACTAAGAGTAGTGTGTGCGGGTGCGGGACTTTCCGCGCCCTTCTGCTCCTCCTTCTTTGGGGATAGAATGGCTTTCATAGGAGAGTAGTCTCCCTTCCGCGGCAGCGCATGCAGCACTTGGTAGGCCTGGCCATTCGGTGCCTGTATGCTGTGGCTCCTGAACTGCTCTGGAGTCTCTTCCTTCCACTCTATTAAGGCGTATGTGTAGCCAGCATCATTTCTCATGTCCATTATCCATGACTTCTGGCATGGGGATAATGACATTATGAGCTGCTTCACTGCCTCTCTCTGCCATATCCCTGGCAGTTCAATGACTGCTGCTGCGGCTGGGTCAGCGGCCCATGTTGCGGACCACCGTCCCACTTCTATTGGGTCCATGCCGGCACCTTCTGGCGGCTTTTCCCGCTGACTCAGGATCCCGGATTACGAGCCCCCACGTGTAGCGCTACCCCCAGTTAAGAGAGCCGCTGGTTTTGTTTTGGGTCCCTGAGTACAGCTCCACCAACCCCCGGCAATTTGGCTCTACCCGCTCTGGCACAGTTAGTAAAGGGGTATGTCCCTATGCACATAAAACTTAGCTTATACTCTAAGTGTAATTGGTATGAACTCACAAGCAGACTGCTGAAATAAGAATAACTGGCTTTACTTTTGTCAGTAAGGAAAAGAAATAGCAACATGCGTTTGAACATATGACTTACAATACTTTAGCAGGTCCCTGCAATATGCACTTTAACATGTACACAGGTATATCAATCTAACAATGGGGAAACGGAGCGCCAAGTGTGGCGACCGTCTGCTATACACCCCTGAGGTGCAATAAATCTATCTGCGCCTACCTAATGGACCAGGCCTGATCCCTAGCAATAGAGCTCAGTCCTTGTACTAGTACAGTGTTCTTCACCGGCAATAAATCTGTAGAGGTGGTGCACATGTAACTTTAAATGGTGTCATTTGTAATCCACAAAAGTAACATTGCTGCTCTGAGGTAAATTGCGCCTAGGCAGTTCAGTAGGCATAAAACGTGTGTGTCAATGCAGGATGAGCCTTCCGGCTCTCTCACCAATCCTTGGGGTACCGTCCTCCGATCCGGTCCCTCTAATGGCGGCTCTGGTCTCTTCAATGGCGGCGTCCGGTCTCCTCAGTCACAGCCCTGAACTCCGGTCATCAGCTCCGTCCGACCGACAGTAAGGGGAAGTCTCCGCTCCGCTGCTGTGGACTCTGAGGGTGAGAGTCTCACTCCATCGGCTGCAAGGCCCAGGCTTCAGGCCTTCAGCCCCGGTCCGCACAGGTGTCTCTGCTGGCTGCAGTCTCCGCGTCACACGCTCTGTCAGCAGAGGCAGGCCAGTCCTGTCAGGCCTCAGAAGAGGAAGTGTCCCAAGAGGAGGAGGCGGTCTCCGCTCTTCCCTTTTATAATCTCCCCCAGCAGCCTCCCGGGCGGAAGTCAGCAGCCCTGGGGCCTGGGGAATCCTGGGAGATGTAGTCTCTAAGCCTAAAAGGGGTAGAACCCCGCTACACATATAATAAGCCTTTAAAGGCCCAATTAGATTTGTGGTTTACAATCATTACCAATCCATTTAGCTCAAAATTTAACCAGAGTGCAGGAACAAAAAAAAGGCTGATTGTAGCAATAACAAAAAGGCAACCGAAAAATAGACTGCACCTAAACTAGTAATAGATAAAGTACACACAAAGTAGAACAAGCTGCACTTCAATTTTATCACGTGTTTTGGAGAGCAAAAGACAAGAAAGAGTAAATATGCTGCGGAGAGCTGCTCTTTGTTAGTTTATTTTCTGCTGTCATGGAGACTACCTGAAAGAAACTCTGGAAAAAATTCTGGAAGACACAAAAGGTCAGCAATGAACTTGACACACAGCGAGGTTTGAAAGTTCTCTTCTCCAATTAGCACGAGATCAGCAACATTTTCAGAGACTTCCTATTTTATTTTAGGTCTCGACTACAGGCCAAGTGTACAGAGACACTACAAAAAGAAAAATGTAGACAAACACAAAAGGAATGAGATACAATAGTAAAACTGGCCACAAGCATAAGATATCACCATCCAACATTTTTGGCTGGATCAAGAATCTCACATAAGAGGCAGCAGAAGGCACCTCCTAGCCATTTGCTCTTGGGTTGGGAATCAAAAATTCTAAATCCTTTATTCTTTTTCCAGAGATCAACTAGTACTGCAAAAAAAGATACCCACCACACTCCTTCCTCCCATCTCCATTCATTTTAACCACTTGCCGACCGGCCCCAGTACATATTCTGTGGCAGGTCAGCTCTATTGTGCGAAACTATGTACCTGTACGTCATTTCCTGCAATAGCCAGCGGGGGCGTGCACACCCGTGCCGAATGGCCAGAGGGGGAGCCAATCAGCGTGTCCAGCAGACGTGATGTTGTCCGGCCACCCGCGATTGCTCCCCAGAGAGACAGGACGGCGGTCTGCCGATGTAAACAAGGCAGATTGCCGTCCTGTCAGGTATGAACAGAGATCGTGTGTTCCTGCTAAGCAGGAACATGGATCTCTGTTCATACAGCGAGTCCATCCCCCACACAGTAAGCAAGCATCCCCTAGGGCAGTGGTTCTCAACCTTTTTTAGGTGCCGCGACTCCTTGATAGGGGTCCCCACAACTTGGGAAATTCTAACAGTAAAATTATTTTCGTAGCGTGGGTTGTCAGCACCCAAGGCACAGCAAGTAATTTGCGCCCCTAACCCACAGACATTTAGAGTCCCATCCACTCGTACAGTATTCAAAACCCCTTATGGTACATTTTAGGATGTACCACTCTCTTTGTTCTCCTTTCTTTTCATCTCTCTCTATCCCAATTTCTTTTTTTCCCCCTCATCCCTCTCTGGCCGCCTTTCTTGTCCTCTTATTCTTTGTTCCTCCCCCTCTTTTCCTCTCCCTTCCATGCATTCTCTATTTTTATCCCTTCTCTTACTCCTTGGTGGGGGGGGTGGGGGAAATGGGATGAATGGCATGGCAGTGCTGGCGGGCAGTTGGGATGAGTGGCAATGCTGGTGGGATCAGATCAGCCAACTTGGGTGCTCTTGATCAAATTTATCTGCTGATCTGAAAACTGTAGTGGGGACTTTTAATGGCAACTATAAATCACAGGTAGTGTTATTCACTGCGTCTCAGGCTTCACTCTGTCTCCGGCTTCGTGGTGTCTCGCAGCAGTGACTCCCATGCTGAAATCAGGAGATAGGGTCTCCTGCAGCCCCTCCCACTTCACATTCCACACCAGTCAGCTGACCTCTAATCTATGCCCTCCCAGCCATGCCGTGAACTAAGCGGGTGGCTGCGGGCTCCAGGGACAGCCCTGCTGGGCGACCACGAAAAGGTTGGGAGAGCGCTGTGGGCTTCAGAAACAGCCCGGGATTCGGTGACCCCTGGCAAATTGTCAATCGACCCCCCAGGTTGAAAACCACTGCCCTAGGGACACTTAACCCCTTCTCTGCCAGTGTCCTTAGTACAGTAACAGTGCATATTTTTAGCACTGATTATTGTAATGACACTGGTTTCCAAAAAAAGTGTCAGTGTCCACCGCAATGTCGCAGTCCCACATTTTTGTATTGGGTACGTTTCATAGCAGAAAGAAAAATATATACATTTTTTTCAAAATGGTCGCTTTTTTTGTTCAGTGCAAAAAAAAAAAAAAAAAAAAAAAAAAACGCAGAGATGATCAAATACCACCAAAAAGAAAGCTCTATTTGTGAGGGAAAAAGGACAATTTTATTTGGGTACAGTGTCGCACGACCGCTCAATTATCAGTTTAAAAAGGCAGTGCTGCATCACAAAAAATAGCCTGGTCATGGAGAGTAAAACCTGAAGTGGTTAAAGTTACAACCCAAACTAAATTTCAAATATTAAACATAGAAATTAATGCAGGAGGCTCAGCAATTTTGTTTTTATGTAAATAGTGCTGAAACACAATTTCCCTATGCAAACCAAGCATGCAGCTAATAAACATGGTTTTGGGGCAATCAGATCATGCTCCCCCATCTGGCCACCTATCACCTTTCGTTCACTAGACCCGACCTGTGCCGGTATCTGCAGTCCTCATTGCTGCAGGTGTGTCTCTGCAGAATTAACCGGTTTCTCTTCAGGCCTATATATGTAGCTTCCTCTTCCTCCTTTGAAACGTCTGTCAACCTAACAGTTTTACCTGCAGGTCATATTCTATAAAATTTCAAATTGCCTGAGCAAAGATCTCATTAAATCCGAAGTAAAATGGCAGTAACTGGAGTCAGGGAACAGAGTCCGTTCTTGTTTCTGACTCCTGTTAAGGACTCTTGCCCCCAACTGTCTCTGCTGCCCACCCTGATCTCCTGGGGCGTCTTAATAGCATTCTGGTACCTGGGCAAAGTAATGCACTGGGGCCCCTGCCAGCCTGCCCTGTCCTTCTAGTTGATGGAATTAAACATATATTTATTAGTACTTTCAATAAAATCTATTTTAAACAATAAGAAAACATGCCATAAATCAACAACAACGCAACACAAAGGACACAGTACAGGGGAGGCAGAAGGGCACAGTACAGGGAGGGTCAGAAGCAGTGGAAGCTTCAGCTCTAATCATGTGCTTCAAAAAAAACATTGAAATCCATGTGTCCGGCGACCTGCATGTAGATTAGGGGCCAGGTGCATGGATTGGGGGGGGCTACGCCCCTGATGGATGGACCGCCACTGGTCAGAAGGGCACAACACAGTACTGGGATCAGGAGGGCACAGTACAGGTTCTGGGATGCTTTCTGGGGCATGGCCATCTCAAGACAGCTTGGTAAAAAGCGTGTCTGTCCCAGCAGATCCAGGACACTTGGAAAGTATAATGTGATGCAAGATTACCATGGGGCCCCCCCATGCACCTGGGGCCCCTGGGCAGTGCCCAGTGGTAACCATGCATTAAGACAGCCCTGCCGACCTCTGCCCATATTTTGTAATAATCCCCATCTGCAACCTTTGCTTTCTGTTGACCAGGATTTTGCCTTTCAATTCTGTACTTCGTCTTGTTTCTGCCACCTGCTACCAGTCGGGGTATATCCTTAAATCGTAACCAACTTTTCATCAACTTTTGTGAAGTGGTTCAATGCATATTGGGCTCCTCTAATGCCCCATACACACGGTCGGATTTTCCGATGGATTTTGTCCTATTGGACAATGTTGTCGGAAATTCCGAACGTGTGTAGGCACCATCGGACAGTTTCCATCGGATTGTCCGACGGACAAAGTCCTATCTCCTGCTGGATAGATTTTCTGACAACAAAGTCCGATCACACCAATTCCGATTGTGTGTAGCGAATTCCGATGGACAAAGTGCTACGCATGCTCAGATTACATTACAAGACCAAAGCTATTGGCTACTAGCCTCTACGTAGTCCCGTCGTAGGCAACAAACGTCACCACGTTCAGAATGATCGGATTTTCCGACAACTTTGTCCGACCGTGTGTATGCAACACCAGTGTCGGACTAAATCCGTCGGACCAAATCCGAAGGATTTGGTGGTCGGATTTTCCGACCGTGTGTATGAGGCTTTAGAGATTCTGTGCCTCAGCCCTTTTTAAAGGTTTGCATTTGTTTGGCGACCCAGAGGGTTCTCAAGTACCATGGATTCACCCTTCTAAGTCTATGGCCGTATGACATACCAATAGCAGAACCTGTGAATAAAGGATGGCCCTGGGATGTTTGCTAGCAAATAAAAGTATTTTTTTGATGCCCATACCAGCTAAACAACTACCAACTTTAATTTCTACAGGTTTATGGTTTGTAAATAAAACATTGATTGTGATGCTTTCATTTTAGGAAACCAGAAATGTTATTAGCACACTCATTCACTAGTCCTGTACTGTGTTTACATGGCCCAATAGTCACTGTAATCCAGAATTAATTTCTCCTCTTCCTCTGCTCATCTCTGCTAGAAGGTCAGAGTCATACAAAAATATATCAGAGTACCTTTCTACACTTCCAATGTAAATGGCCTGCACTTCTCCCCTTTGGCCACTAGACGATGTTGTGCAAATAGTAACTACATGATTAGCAGAATCAGAGGAGGGCAATTCTTGTACCAGGAATGGCGAGGATGCCAGAGTTTACATTACATCCTTTCTGCTCTTCCAGAAGGCTGGGAAAAACCATACAGATACAAATAATTACTGTTGTGGGGATTTGTGTTTTAATACTTTTACTGAAGACATTTATAAATGAATACAACAGAGACTGGTACATGCATGGGCAAGAGATTTCAGCTTTAAAAAACGCTAACACAATCGTCACAGTTACAAGTCCCAAAGGCTGTTGATCCAGATAGGATAAAAAGAATAACTGAGAAAGGAAAAAAAAAAAAAGAAGGACATAATAAATTAGCAAAATGGGAAGCTGACACTTATTTCCTATATTAAAAGAAGACAGAGGTCTACACTGAACAAGACCAAAGCTTATTGATCTGTGGCATTAGGGGTTGAAAGCTAATTTCTGCTAATAAATACAGTTCATGGCTACATGAACTTTGAAAAAGAGCTTAGCTAAAATGAGCGATTCTGTACATCCGCTACTGTATTACCAGGAATTGTCCCCGCTCCAATGCCAACTGACCTTGAGTTTTGAGACAGTGGCAATTAATCCGAACTGATACAGATTATATGGGTCCTGAACAGCCACAAAAAACAAAAAGACAATGCGATGAGCTTAACCTGCTGCATATTAATAAACATACTATTTGGAAGTATATAGTGACATTTTTTTATATTATATTTTGAACACAAAAAAAGAAAAGAAAATGATCGTGCTCCTTTAAAGCATGTTATACGACACAGTGCTTGTCCTGTGTCATTTGGCCCCCTGTAACACCTACAAAACCTGGCAGATACGGCCAGTTCCTTCCCACCCTCTGTAAACGGACCACGGTGTATCATGGCTGCTGAGCCCTGACAGTCATCAGCAGCCTATCTGCTCCTGTGTCCTCCTCCCTCCCTAACCTGTATACACCATCAGCACTGCCTCCTATTGCAGTGTCCCCCTTTGTGAAGGATTTATAAAATGCCTAATTTAAGAGCCGAGATTGCGATCACATGACCAGCCAGCCCTTTCCTCCTCCCCTCCAGACTGACATCAGCAGAGGAATCTCACCCCCGCCCGCTGCATCTCTCAGAGGAGGAAAGGAGAAAGCTGGCAGTGAAATTAGGTAATTGCAGCATTTTATACATTTTTTTATAAAATCACACACAGAGAGGGATACTACAATAGGAGGCAGTGCTGACTGTGTATACAGGTTAGAGTGGCTTAACAACCACTTTAATTTATTGCGGTTGGGCCCCAATTCTTTTAACAATTCCTTTTCTCTTTTGGTTAAGTAATGAAGAAATGTTGCATATGGCTAAAACCAGCAGTTTGGCCTTCATGCTACTTTTTAAGTATTCTTAAAGCAGAGCTGCACCCAAAAGGGGAAGTTCCACTCCACGGTCACATTTTTTTGTGGGGAGGGGGGAGTGGGTACCCGATTTTGACCAGTGGCAGTTGGTGGTATATTTTGGGGGGCAGCAATCTGTCCACGGAGCAGGTTGATTGGAGAATATTAATTTGCTATGGTCACACAAGTGGGTGGGCTCAGTCCTCTGTGCCCCCCCCCCCCTTTGTTGAAACCAATTAGAGCCTCTAATAACATGCTTCTTAAAAAAAAAAAAAAAAAAACCCGGGGGGGGGGGAGGAAAGAAGAGCCCATTCAACCAGCTATCGCACAAAATGCTGACATGTAATTCGTTTTGAATGGTACCCCAACACATCTAAGCAGTGCTGCATAGTACACATACACTGTAGTGTACCAGAATTCACCAATATGAACCATTTGTGCTTTGCCAAAAAACGTTCATGGTGCCAGTCAATTAAAAATCACTTACTTTAACGTGCGTTCCTCCCAAAAGTTTAACTTCCACTTTAAGGCCTCCTGCCCGGCTATCGTTTGTGAAAATTAGCTTTTAGGGGGGGGGGAGATCAGGTACCTGAATTTGACAGATACCCGCTCCCACTTCCATTCTGGTCGCCTAGGCTCTCCCTCCCAAAGTCTTCTGGCACATATGACAGGTCCTAGAAGTCTTCGGGGGCCAGTCACAGACCACAGTGCCCCTCACGCATGCGCAGTGCCATTGTGCCCATCATACGCAGCCACTTGAGGCTGCAATTTATGGACGGGGAGGTTCAGTATTTTTTAGTTTGTTTGCGCCACCCCCCCAAAAAAAATAAAAAATAAAAATTGAAGCACCAGCCGCCACTGCTGCTATAGCCATTGTTTTAAGATAACAGAAATTTAATTTTTGACAATTCTGTTTAGTGAATAGATTCAAAGCCTGTGCCTCTACCTGCAAATCATCTAAACATACATGTCAGCAAAATCCAATGTGATGTCGGACATAATTATGGTCTCTTTGTGATGCACCTCTGTTGTTAAAACTGTTGTAAACAAAACCATTTTTTTTTTTTTTGCATGAACTGCTTAATAAATGTCAATGTATGTCCCGGTTATAAAAACGTACTTTGTTACTACAAGCACTTACACTTTTAGCGCCACTTAATTGCCTCCAGCAGATTTGTTACTATCTGCCCATTTTAGGCCATATCAATATCGAGCCGTATGATTACTCTGGTATGGGAAAAACCACAAGTGCTGTGCTTATTTTAGAATATTCTTGGAATTCTGTCAAGCTGAACATGAAAAATATTTGTCTAATCGACAACAAACCATGCACACAATACACCTCGGTATGCGAATACGCTTTCAAGTATGGTGCTGAAAACACAAAAAAGAAAAGAAATAAAAAAAAAAAAAAATGTAAAAAATAAACACACACTTGTACTAAATTAAATCATAAACCAACTTCAAACTTAAAAGTGAATGTAAACCTTCACATATACCCTGTGAAGTGAACAGCCTCAGATGACACACAGACAACAAATCCTCCCACATAGGGTACACTGCAGATAAACAAGTACAACCTATATCCCCTCAAAAGGGGCAGAAAAAAGAAAAAAGTGTTAAAATCCTTCTCCATCTGTCAGGAGCACAGAGGAAGGGATGGAGAGGCTTTAGTTAAAGAGGAACTGCAGTCTGCTCACAGAATTTGTAATAAAAACATCTTTGCCATTCTGAAGCTTCCCTCCAACCACTTTACATATTTTGTATATACTGTGATTCTCTATTTACTACAAAAATCTCCCTCCACCAATTTATTATTATATATATATATATATATATATATATATATATATATATATATATATATATATATATATATATTATTTTAATATAAAAAGTATAATTTTAAATTATTATTTTCGTGTCATATTAGTGTTTTCATTCAATATAATCTCACTCTACTATTTCATTTTTATACCTCTTCTCATGTCATTCTACCCTTTATGTGATTCCATTACGTGTTGCCCACCCCATACCTATTTTACTATAACTTATCCTCTTCCTTTAATGACATCAATCATCTCTCCACTGTGCCTCCCAGAGGAGGGAAAGAAAGAAAAACACAAAACAGGTCAAATCGCATAACAAGTCGCTCCCTATGGCCGACAAGGGCACTGTTCAAATCAGTGCGGCATCGATTCGAAAAAGTAATTTCTGTACTACAGTCGGCAATTTTTGATGCAACTTGCATAGACATCTGTGCATTAAGCCGTACAGATGTCTTCCAAGTCGCACCCGAATTCGCAATGACATGCGGCTTTGAAATCGTGCCATTTCAGATGCACAATTCCAAAGCCGCAGTCAATGTGAATGAGGGCAAACTGTCCAAATGACAATTGGAGATCCTCCACTCTAGATGAAAGAACTGGAGGCACCTTTGACCAGCAGCATTGTCAGTCTGGGGGGGGGGGGGGGGGGGGGGGGGGGGGGGGGAGTGTTAGATGTACTAGCAGATTTAAATACACTTAGGCCCCTTTCACACTGGGGCGGGAGCCGCGGCGACGGTAAAGCAGCGCTATATTTAGCGCTGCTTTACCGTCGTTTTAGCCGCGGGATTCGGCCGCTAGCGATGTGGTTTTAACCCCTGCTAGCGGCCGAAAAAGGGTTAAAATCCCCCGGCGGTATTATCGCGGTGTCCCATTGAAATCAATGTGTAGGAGCGGTATAGGAGCGGTGAATACACCTCTCTCCTATACCGCTCCAAAGATGCTGCTAGCAGGACTTTTTTTACCGTCCTGCTAGCGCACCGCTCCAGTGTGGAAGCCCGCCGGCTTTCACACTGGAGTGAATGGGGCCGGTTTTTTCAGGCGGTGTACAGGCGCTATTTTTAGCGATGTACCGCCTGAAAACCACCCCAGTGTGAAAGGGGCCTAACTAATTGAAGCCAAACAGCTAACACTTTTTAAACAAAAACAGTTATAGCTGTTTGCTCTGGGGGGCACTTAAACGGGAGGGAGGGGCCAGGAGAGCCGGCGCGGGGGGGGGGACCTGAGAAGAGGAGGATCGGGGCTGCTGTGTGCAAAACCAATACACAGAGCAGGTAAATATAAAAAAAAAAAAAAAATTAAAAATGTTATTAAAAAATAACAAACAAGACTTTCGTATCACTTTAAGGCTTGGTTGGTTCACACTAGTGTGGGCGTGGGCCATGCTTTCCGGTTGCGGCAATCGCATTCATTCTGAATGGCACCCCCACGCATCTCAGCCCCCAGCGCGATCGCGGGTGCGGGAACGGCAGGGAAACCGCATGGTCAAAAAGACCATGCACCTTCTGTGTGCGTTTCATGCGGCACAGCAGCCCATTCAAATGATCAAGCAAACGTGGGATGCACGGCCCGCACTAGTGTGACCCGAGCCCTAAAAAGAAAAAAACTCATGCAGCCATCAAATCTAAAAATCGGTAAGCTATAATGTAATAAATGTTTGTTATTGGGTTAAATACCAATTTAACTGAACAACAAGTAGAAATACAATATCCTATGAAAATAGTAGGAAACCAAATATAGCATTCAGAACCCAGTCTATCCAATCTAGAAGAAATTTTTTTTTTCTAGTTTTTAAAAAGGAAGGAGCACAAGTTTGACATTTCAGGTGTGTTGGTTAATGAGCTTTGAGAATTTTGTCCAGCCTTGCCCTGCAGCTACAAGCACCCCCTAGTGAGAATCTACATCACACAGCAAACAACTCAGCTATACACACTGTCCAATATCACACTATAGTACAGCAGGTTTGTCATGTTACAATCAGGAGTTATATTTTTGTTATGCATGTTAAAAGACATCTGGAAAAAAAAAAAAAAAAATATGTCTGCAGCATATGGGCAAAAAGCCAAAACAAGGGGTGAAAAATAAAACAGCAGGCCTGTTAAGCTAGCATTGTGAATCTTGGAGAGAACAGCTAGGAGGTTGGTAAACAATATCGCTAGCATAGACTTGCTGGCCATAAAAAAAAAAAAAAAAAAATTATTTATATATATATATATATATATATATATATATATATATATATATATATATATATATATATATATATATATATATATTTTATTTTTATTAATAAATAATATTGAAAAAGTCAGGCAGAAAACGGTCAGCGCCAAAAATCGACTGCATCCAATATTTCACTGCAGCTCCACCAGCTGCCATAATACAATAGGCACTGCAGGAGATTTGTCTATCTTTGCAGAAAAAAAAAAAAAAAATAATAATAATTTAAATAACAAAAAGAAAAAAAAAAAAATGCATCCCTTTAAATCCTATGGAAATCTTCACACAAGTCAGTTGCGTATCAGTTGTGTTTTTGGCTGCTTTCACACTGCTCCATTGCAAAAACACGGGCAAAACGCATATGCGGGTGCATCTTTGATGCACCTCCCCATTGAAATGAATGGGAAACGCATTTTTGGTATGGGTTTTTTTTTTTAACATGCAAAAAAAAAAAAATATGCAGCATTGAGGACTTTTAAAAATGCAAAAACTGGTGTGAAGAGTTCTACAGGATTTAAAAAAAAGGGATGCATTTTTTTTCCACTTTTTTTTTTTAAACTGAAAAGCTGATCACTGGAGGACCCTAAGGCTCCACACTAGCGTGTTTTTTGATGCATTTTGCAGAAATGCAGGGAAAATTTTTTTACATGGGTTCCTATGGAACATGTTCACATCAATGCATTTTTGTGTCTCTGCGTTTTTGGAAAGGGTTGGGGACTTTTTTTCATGCAAAATGCAGCGTTTTGCATGTATAGAAGTCAATGGACCCGCATCCAAAACGCAAGTGCCGTGTTTTAACCGCGCTTTTTTTTTTATAATTTTTTTTTTTACACTGTATATAGCTGGTTGCTAAGCAACCAGTGTTAAAAAAAAAAAAAAAAACACAAATCGCGGCAAAATCGTGTGTCCAAAAACGCAGCAAGCACCGCAAAAACGCATAGATGTGAATCGAGCCTAAGGCATAAGGCCTGGTTCACACCTATGCAGGTTGCAGTTTACATATTCCAGGTGCATTTTGCGTTTTTCAATAAACGTTTTTGATCCATTGAAGTTTATGGAACCAAAAAAAACTGAAAAAAGTCCTTGGTCCTTTCCATACAATGCAGATGTGAACTACATCCATAGGAAACCATATTAAATGGACTGTAGTGCGTTTCTGCAAAACAAAAAGCACCAAAAAAATGCATAGGTGTGAACCAGGCCTAAAAGTGTGTACCTATAGAAATAGGGGCCACAACAATATGAGACAGTTGCATTTTAAAAACACGTGTTCCACACCAGCAACTTCTGATAACACATAATAGACCTTTATAGGAGATCCTCAAAAAACTTTTATTACCCCATTAAAAAAAAAAAAAAAAAAAAAAAGGCACCATTCTGGTTACCAAGACAGACCTCTCCCAGCTTTACGATAGGGTTGTCACCTTATCCCTTTAAAAACCAAAACACATTACACAGGTTCTGGGGCTAATTTATTGCAGGTAAGGCACTAAGTGAATTTAATTACTACCTTAATCAGCCACAGAACCTGTGTAATTAATATCTGTTCGGTTTTAAAGTGATGAGATGACAACTCTACGACAGGCAGATTTATCATCATCAACTGCAGGCAAATCAATAAAGCTCATTACATTGAGCACTTGATTGGGAATTTCATGCCACTTCTATACCTATTTTGATGCAACTCTCATGACAGATACATTCCAGGACCATTACCTCATTGTCTTCTGACCCGACCAACCTTTATAATAGAAAACAGTTATCTCATTGTCTTAATTAAACCGGTCTACAATAATAACAGAAGATGCAAGCAATACATGCTTATTAGGTCAAAAGGGCATCTTTCCCAGCCATGAATTATTGCGTTACCCATTTCCTTTAGACCATCAAAAATAAACCCAGGAATAAGGAATCGACAAAATACAAATGAAAAGCGAACCCAGCAGTAGCTCATTTTTCTATTATATGGAGAATTCTTTTTTCAGGAGGCTGCTTTGTCTCCTAGTCATGGGCCTAGGAGACAAGCCTGTAAAAAAGCCACCCCTGGATGTGAGAAATTTGGGGAGGCTTTTTTATTTTTAAACTTACCAGGTATTGAGCCCCTAAACCCTTTCACAAAAGGCCCAAAATAAATATTTTTTTTTAAATGAACTGTTAAAAACCTCTCCTTCACTCTCCAGTTTAATAAAACAAACACCTGGAAGATATTCTTCTAAAGCTGGCCATACACTATACAAAAAAAAAAAGAAATCGGCCGAAAATTCAGCCATGGAACGTTTTTTTTTTTTTCGGCCAGTTAATGGACACAAAATCGATAATCTTTTTAGCCCCCCATTAACCCCAGGCTGATTTGACGTATCAAATCGCATGCTAAATCGGAGCCTATTTTGCGGGCAATGTCCCCGTCCGAAATCAGTGAAAGGTCGACTTTGCGGCGCCGCACAAATTCCCAAAAGTAGTTCCTGCACTACTTTTGGTGACTTCAGGGGCAATTTCAAAAGACATCTGTGCATGAATCCGCAACATTACGCAAAGTATGTGCCCATTTAAAATACATTATACGGTCTCGTTAAAGCAATCTTTTCATTATACCTAACATATTAGAGCAGAAGTAAAAGTTGTTCCTCTGTTACATACTGTGTCAGGACCCGGACTTTTTATTGCAGAAGGGCAATGCAATGTCTCTTCTGCAATAAGCTACACCTACCTACCTGCTCGCAGCGATTCCTGGAATGTAAACTGAGCTTTGCATACAGCAACCAGCCCCATTGTGCCAGAATGATGGCTTCCTGCACATGCCAGCCGGCCAATGAAGATGGACAAAAACTGGCACACAGGAATAGATGCTGGCGCCATTGAGGGACCTTTGCAAAGGGGAGTATTGCTTCCTTTAGTTCCCCCTTAAAGTGGTTCTAAAGTCATTTTTTTCCATCTTAATGCATTCTATGCATTAAAGAGGAAGTAAAGCCTCTGAAAAAAAAAATACATCCTGCAAGACAAAAGGCATAATGAGCTAGTATGCATAGCATACTATCTCATTATGAATTACTTACCTGAGATCAAAGCCCCCGAATCGGCCCTTGTTCGCCTCCTCCGATGCCGCCATCTATCCCAGAGTGACTTCCGTTTATCGCAGCTCCGGTGCGGTGACTGCCCGGAGCCGCTATAACATCACTCCCGCGCATGCGTGCTGGTGCCGCCACTAACGGCATGATCAACGTTAGAAATGGCACGCTCAGTGCGCTTGCGCCAGATGTCTACTGTGCATGCTGCTATTTCTGCAAATATCTCCTAAACCTTTTAGGTTTGGGAGATATTTCTTGCGCCTACAGGTAAGCCTTAATCTAGGCTTACCTGTAGGTTAAAGTGGTTGTAATGGGTTTACAACCACTTTAAGATAAAGAACCTTCTGTGTGCAGCAGCCCCCCTAATACGTATCTGAGTCAGTTCGCGATCCAGTGATGTTGCACGAGAGTCTCGGCTGTCCGGGACTTTCCCTCATTGGCTGAGACAGCAGCAAGGCGCCATTAGCTCTTGCTGCTGTCAAAGTCAGTGAGCCAATGGGAGAGAGAGAGAGAGGGAGAGAGAGAGAGAGAGAGAGAGAGAGAGAGAGAGAGAGAGAGAGAGAGAGAGAGAGAGAGAGAGAGAGAGAGACGAGAGAGAGAGAGAGAGAGAGAGAGAGAGAGAGAGAGAGAGAGAGAGAGAGAGAGAGAGACGCGGCTCTGTGTCTGAATGAACACACAGAGCAGCGACTCGACTCTGGTGCCCCCATAGCAAGCTGCTAGCTCTCTTACAAAGCTACCATTGCCTCTGGTATCCAACACTTCCAGATAGATCAGATTGCCATTTCGTCTGATGTAGTTCCATCCACTCGCAGCTTGGTCACTATTGTGTTCTGTAGCAGCCGGAGGGGGAACCACAGCCAACAGTAGGGGGGAAGCTGCAAACTCACATGCTCAAATCAGAACAGTAGCAAAGACTGACAGCACTACCACCCTGTAATCCTGTTTCAAGTGAGGTTATATAGCTTATTGGTGCCCAGCTCAAAGCTTCTGCAAGCCATAGGTCAGTGATGGTGAACCTTGGCACCCCAGATGTTTTGGAACTACATTTCCCATGATGCTCAACTACACTGGAGAGTGCATGAGCATCATGGGAAATGTAGTTCCAAAACATCTGGGGTGCCAAGGCTCGCCATCACCGCCATAAATATACGATAGTCAAAAGAGCCGGCAATGCGAAAGGTTAAAATTCAATCCTAAAAACGATGTTGGGGCAAAAATCCAGGAGCAGGACAGTTGACATGTTTCAGCCTATGCGTGTGGCTAAAATGCATCTACTTTCTTGCGCCTGGATTTTTACCCCAACATTGTTTTCAAGAAAGATTGTATTTAAATATTTGGAGTTGCCGTCTCTTTTGACTGACATGCTCAAATGTGTTGAGTACCAATGGTACCAATTGCTCCGCAAGCGAGAGAAAACTGGAACCACCACCCAGTGGACAGGTAACCATTATTCATCCAAGTGTGAAACGTTTACTTTCTGGTGACAGCGTAGCTCTAAAGAGAAAAGGTAATTTTAATTTTAAACAAATAGATTTAGTTATTATGGCTCCTTTTCATGTTTTTACATGACATTTACATCTTTTAAAGCTTGCGCTTTCATAATTTTGTTAGTGTAAATGAGGAGATTTGTAGATTAGCCATCAGAGAGCTTTGCATACGACTCAGCCTTATTCCGACTGCTTAACAACTCTTGAAATAAAATATCAGCCATGTACACAATGTATTACTTTTAAGTCATTTGGTTAATAAATATGCATGATCTAGGCAGCCATTGCATAGCACTGCAAATCAGGAAGCAGAGCCAAGAGCAAATGTGGCTACACCAGGTCCATGTACTGTACAATGCCAACATAAAAAAAAATGTTTTTGATACGATTACACAACATACCAATAGGATTTACATCAAGCAAATACATTTTAAACAGAACCCCAACAAAAAGACTACACGTTATATGCAAGTAAACAATTCATGGTTCTACACCCAGTTCTGTGATCCAGACCCCACTGCCGGACAACAACTTGACTTCTCTTTTCTGCACTGCAGTTTAGTCAATGTCAATGACCCATCCCAACCTACAATTGGGCAATAGGGGAACAGCAGCCTACTAAGGAGGTCATCCCTTGTGTTCTCTCCCTGTAATCACACTCTGTTTAGCCATCCTGTGATCTAGTACTACCGACAGGCACTATAGGCAAATCTTCAACAACTATATCATATATGTTGCCGCCAGTGGCGGCCGCCATTAGCGGTGCCGCCCCCCTAATCCATGCATCCGGCCCCTAATCTATATGCAGGGCGCATGGATTTCTATGGGTTTTTTTTTTTTAAAAAAGCACATGATTAGAGCCTGGGGTTTCTATTGAACCAGCCGATGCCGCCCGATATTTGGCCCATGTGTGTGCCCCTTAACCAGTTATCGCTCGCCCACTGTCAAATGGAGGGACAGTGCGGCTCTCGTTCTGGGTGGTTGTCATATGACAGCGCACCAAAAACGGCCGATTTTCCGCGCCCACGGGAGTGCGCATTGCGGCATGTTGCTAGGACACGGCACGACCACGATCTCTGTAAAGAGCTGCTGACACGGCTCTTTAACCATGTGATCGGCTGTGTCCAATCACAGCCTGTCACATGTAAAAGGTGGAAGTGTTGTAAATGGGCACTCCTCGCCTCACACTGACAGAGTGTGTGGCGAGGAGAGCCAATCAGCCGCATCTCCTTGCAGGGGAGAACAGGGAAGGTAATCTGGGCACTGACCTGATTACAGGAAAGCTGCAGCAGTGCTACCAATCAGTGTCCATCAGTGACACATCAATTCCCGCCATTACTGGTGCCAGTCAGTGCTGCCTTTTAGTGCCCATTAGTGCCACCTATCAGTGCCTAGCGTGGCATAATAGTGCCTCCTCAGTGCAGCCAATCAGTGCCGCCTTATTAGCGCACATCAGGGAAGGAGAAAAATTACTTATTTACAACATTTGACAGAAACTAAGAAAAACGTTTCCCCCCCCCCCCCCGTCAAGATTTTCAGTCTTTGTTCTTTCTCACTTTTTTATTTTTATTTTTTTAATAATTTTTTTTTTTTTTTTTTTTTTTAAGAAAATTTTTTTTAAAAAAAACAGCAGTGATTAAATACCACCAAAAGAAAGCTCCATTTGTGTGAAGAAAATGATTAAAAAACTAAAATTTGGGTACAGTGTTGCATGACCGTGCAATTGTCATGCAAAGTGCAACAGTGCTGAAAGCTGAAAAATGGCCTGGGCAGGAAGGGGGTGAAAGTGCCGTATATTGGTTGTTAAAGTACCATATGGCCAAGCACAATCAGACTTTGGCATCACAAAAAAGCAAACACTGTATATAGTGTATGGGCCTGCTTACACAATCCACTTAAAATTTGAATCTGCTGTGTAGACCTACGGGCCCCACAGCCCTTAGGCCCTTTCACACGGGTGGAATCCTGTTTTTCTCAGCAGGGGATTTGGCTGTTGATCCCCTGCTGAGCAGAGTGGATGGATGACAGGTCCACGTTCGCCCCGCTTATGCATTTCAGAACAAACACGGACACGGCCTGCTCTGCTCTATGGGTTGTTTACACCCAAATGTCCTTTGATCTGTCCAGGTGGAGGGGAACAGGTCTCCTGTTTTTTTTTTTCTAAAACGGATTAGAAGTAGCTGAGTGTAACAAGGACACAAGTCAGTTTACATCCGACTGCCTATAGAGGAGAATGGAGGGCCCAATCTAGTTCGCCTAATGCCACGTACACACGTTCGGACTTTGTCAGCCGGACCTAGTCCGGAGGATTGTCCGCCGGGACTTCCCCACACACGCCCGGACTTCCGAGCATGTGACTTGCCCACACACGCCCGACTTCTCCGGCGGACAATCCGCTGGAAAAAGTCTGCGGGAATGAACGGACTTTCCAATGAGCGGCAAGTCCGTTCATTTCAAAAGTCCGGCGGACTAGCCCAACGGCGGGATTGTCCGCCGGACTGCCAAGTCCAGCGGACAAGCCTACTAACAGCGGGATTGTCCGCCGGACTGCCAAGTCCAGCGGACAATTTAAAAAAAAAAAATAAATAATAAAAAAAAAAAAAAAAAAAAAAAAAAAAAAAAAACTTAAAACCTAGTCCACCGGACTTTTTGGCGCCAAAAAAGTCCGCCGGCGCCACACACGAGGGGATTGTCCGGTGGACTTGAGTCCAGCGGACAATCCCGGGATAGTCCCTTCGTGTGTACGCGGCATTAGAACAGGTGGACCCTAATCTGTTCTCTCATGTGAAAGGGGGCTTAGACATTTTTGGGGATCCCCATCTGACAAACTGTATATGGCCCTTATATCATGTAGTACAAATGATCTATTTTTTTTTTTTCAAATTATAGATTCTTTGCCTAGATATGGTATAATAGTCAGCTTAACTACTTAAGGACCGAGTCTGTTTCAGACTCGGCGTTTACAAGTTAAAATCATTTTTTTTTTTTTGCTAGAAAATTACTTAGAACCCCCAAACATATATTTTTTTCTAACACCCTAAAAAATAAAAAACGGTGGTCGTTGCAATACTTTGTCACACCGTATATGTGCATTGGTCTTCCAAGCGCACTTTTTTTGGAAAAAATACAAATACAAAAAAAAAAAAAAAAACAGTAAAGTTAGCCCAATTTTTTTTATATTGTGAAAGATAATGTTATGCTGAGTAAATTGATACCCAACATGTCACGCTTTAAATTGCGCCCGTTCGCAGAATGGCAACAAACCTTTACCCTTAAAAATCTCCGTAGGCGACGTTTCTACAGGTTACATGTTTAGAGTTACAGAGGAGATCTAGTGCTAGAATTATTGCTCTCGCTCTAACAATCGCGGCGATACCTCACATGTGTGGTTTGAACACCGTTTTCATATGCGGGCGCGACTTACATATGCATTCGCTTTGCGCGTGAGCTAGGCGGGACGGGGCGCTTTCAACATTTTTTTATTAGGATTTATTTTACTTTTTATTTTTACACTGTTTGGGTCACTTTTATTCCTATTACAAGGAATGTAAACATCCCTTGAAATAGAAAAAAAACATGACAGGACCTCTTAAATATGAGATATGGGGTCAAAAAATACAAAAAAAATGCAATAAAAAATTTTTTTTTATTAAAATGTAATTTTTAAAAAAAATAAAAGAAAAAAAAAATGCCCCTTTAAGAGCATTGGGCGGAAGTGACGTTTGACAATGCTTCCACCCTCCAATGCTTTTGAGCTGAGCGGGGGCTATTTTTCCCCTCACTCGGCATCCAGGCAGTAAGGGGAGCAGACGCGATTGTCTCCTCCGCTACTGGCGGCTCTGGTAGGTGGCAGAGACTACGAAGTGCGGTGGGAGGGGGCCCCCCCTCTCTCCCGCCCTCGATAAAAGGGATCTTGCGGTGAATCTGCTGCTGAGACCACTTTTATCTGAGAGAGGACCGCCAGCTGTATTTAAAAATACCGGGGTTATGGCAGCTAGCTGCTGTCATAACAGTATTTAACATCAAAGTAGCGACGTATAATGACGGCGGGCGGTCCGTAAGTAGTTTATTTATAGCCAATGAAGTACAGCGTCCATTTATAAAGCCGGTAATGTAGCTTTCACCAAACCCTGGTGGACAGTCTTCCAGGTCCATGCGTTTTAAAGGATTTTGATGTGTGGTGAAAGTCATATTCACTTTATAAATGGATCTATAGGATTTAGAAATTTATTTTTTTTCATTTATTTATTTATATTTTTCATGATACACACAACAATTAATTGGTCCATACATAACATTAACTCACTCGTCTCTATATCAAGCGTACATATATCTCGTATTTCTCTTCTATTCCATTTAGTGTAGATATACAGGGGAAAAATATATTGTAGTCATTTCCAAATGTCTATTTGTCTTGGGGTGTATCGGGTCCCAAGCCATTTGGCCAAAAAGGTAGAAAAGAAAAGCCGAGTCGTATCTAAAGAAGGAAAAGAAAAAAAAAAAGAAAAAAAAAAAAAAAAAAAAAGGAGAAAAATAAAATTAAAAAAAAAAAGGAAGAAATAAATAAAAAAAAAAAAAAAAAAAAAAAGGGGGAAGAGGAGAAAAAAAGGTGTTTACCAACACCAATATATAAAGGATTTAGAAATTTAAACAAGATAACTTCTAATTCTAATTATTTGTTTCTACTACTGTTCCCAGGCATCTTGCCTGCTACAGGGTTATTGTATATCTGCAGTATTATTTGATCATTGATATCCTGTACAAATATGTGCTTTCATGTAATACCAATGTATCTGCATATACTCGCATGGAAGTATTTTAAAAAACTTCATGAATAAAAGGCTATTTGACAAAAAAAGATAAACTTGTGCTTCATTAACTCTAAAGATGGCTTTTGGAGTGTGGCGGAAGTGGCAGACTGCTGTGACCAAAGAAGCAACCAATGTTTCTCCACACACCAACAAACCATCGTCATACTGAAATAACACTTCCCATTCTACTATGTTCTGGCAGCAGTCAGCACAAGTTTGTTCAGCAAGGACCAAACAAACTTTAAAGCGGGATTCCGCCGAAATAAGTTTTTTTTTTCCCCCCAATCAGTGTAAAATACACACATACAAAACATGTCACTTACCTGCTGCAGTTCTTCTCGCCGCCGATCGCCGATTCTGTCCGTTTGGATAACTTAGAAAAGATCTTGCTGGACGATTCCATCTTGCTTGTGGGCACAAGCATTTACTTCCGGGATGCGGTGAAAGCTGCGCTCCCAGCATTCACCGCTCGATCCCGCGCATGCCGCATCCCGCGCATGCTCAGTTCGTAAAATTTCTGGTTGCCATCACAACGGCCGAAATCTCTCGAGATTTCGTGCTGACGGCGTCCCCCGTGGCTTCATGGGAGGAATGCAGAACAGCTCCCAGAAGTCATTGCGGAGCCGGGGGACAGCCGAAAACACACCTACTCCCACGGGAGGACAGACCGGAAGCCAGAGGAAAAAGCTGTCAGGTAAGTTAAATAATTTTTTTTTTTTTTTTTTAAATGGTCATTAGTGCATCAGCTTTACTAAATGCTTTTAATAAGCTAAAGAAGATTTTTTGAGTACCAAACCGCTTTAATACATGTGTAGTGTCTCCGGTTTGACAGACTATTAAGGCCCGTGCACACCATCTGACTTTTTGACAACAAACATGCAAATTAGCTGTTTTGTGGCAACATCCGACCGTGTGTACGCTCCACCGGACAAACTTTCATCTGACTTTTGTTGGCTGTGCGAACGGACAAACTTTCTGGCAACAAACGTCAGATGGAGCAAAGGCCGATCGCGTGTACACAAAACCATCAGACTTTTGTACAAAGTACAAACACGCATGCTCAGAACCAATGCAAAAGATCAGACAATACAGAAGTTGACCAAAAGGTGGCGCTGGAGGATTTGAACGTCCTCTTTTGAAGTGTCGTCAGTACTTTGAAATTGTCACTACGTTCGCGTTTGTTGCCTTAAAAGTCCGATCGTGTGTATGCAATACAAACTTGGACAACGCCCTTTGTACAAAAATCCACGGGAAAGTTTGTACAAAGTCTGATCGTGTGTATGAGGCTTTAGATGGACTTCTGTCAAATTGCAATGGTGGAAAACTTTCTTTGATCAGCGGCTGCACCCACTGATCAGTGTATTCTGACAGTGGGACTCTCCGCTGTACAGCAGCTGCAGCCTTGGAGACACCCTTGGACAGCAGCAGTCAATCTGGGGAGAGGGTAGTGTTGAGGTCCATTCACGTTGGGCGCAATCATCCCATAATCTATTTGTTAGTACACAGCTTTTGAGGGCCGGTCACAACAGTTCATGTGAAAATATCAGAAGCAAAATATTTCTTGTACGATACCAGAACTACCGATTTCTGGGTAATTAGCATAATATTTGTACAAAAAGAATTGTGTGACCAAGACCAAAAATGAAGGAATACATTAAAATGTTTAATATGATAAATGTATGGACTTGGGGACTAAGAATATGCATGCATCTTACATACTAGGGGAGTACAACTGGGGGAATCCATAGTGGAGAAGGATGTGGGGGTTTTGGTAGATCATAAGCATAAAGGGGTCATTGTTTTTCACCTTAATGTATTAAGGTGAAAAAAACTTTTAGTGCGTCAGCCCCCCCCCCCCCCCCCCCTGTTTTACTTACCTGGACGCTCTCATTCTCTGTGCGGGAACAAGCTCACCATCTGTAGCCGGTGTCTCGTGTCCCGATTGGATAGACTGATAGCAGCGCAGCCATTGGCTCCTGCTGCGGTCAACCAAATCTAATGATTCGGCGCCGGGGGGCGGGGCCGAGTCCTGCATTCTGTGTGAATGGACACAGATGCAGGACACGGTGGACACCTGTGCGGGCGCGCTCCCAAGGAGAGCACTTCAACATTGACACTCGATGGCGGGGGAGCCACCAGCACGGCCGTGGGACCCCAGAAGAGGACCTTCGGGGCCACTCTGTGCAAAACGAACTGCACAGTGGCGGCAAGAACATCGTTTTTTTTTTTTTTTAAACAAACGAGGGTTTAAAACCCCTTTAATAATAGCATGCAATGCCAAGCTGCGGTTTCCAAAGCAAGCAAAGTCCTTTCTGGGAGGGAGGGAGAGGGAGAGGGAGAGGGAGAGGGAGAGGGAGAGGGAGAGGGAGAGGGAGAGGGAGAGGGAGAGGGAGAGGGAGAGGGAGAGGGAGAGGGAGGGGAGGGAGAGAGGGAGAGAGAGAGAGAGAGAGAGAGAGAGAGAGAGAGAGAGAGAGAGAGAGAGAGAGAGAGAGAGAGAGAGAGAGAGAGATTTTTGCCCCTGTACAAATCATTGGCAAGACCTCATCTGGAATATGCAGTTCAGTTTTGGGCACCAGTTCATAAAAAGGATATCGGGGAACTGGAGAAAGTGCAGAGAAGAGCAACAAAACTGATAAGAGGCATGGAGGAGCTCAGCTATGAGGATAAATGCTTTTTCTTTAATCATTCCTCTCTTGAGAAGAGGAGATTAAGGGGGATATGATCAACGTGTATAAATACATAAGTGGTCCATATAGTGAACTTGGTGTTGAGGTATTCACCAGGGGGGGACTGACAACTCATGGGGCCCCTGGGCAATCTGAGATTATGGGGCCACACAGTATACACAGACATGTTTCTGTTAGCTGAGAAGGTACTGGAGAGGTGGGGCAGCTATAATCTCTGGATTTTTAGACCTAAAGGATGTCGGTAAGGGACATTTCAGAGATGGATGTAAAAAAAAAAAAAAAAAAAAAAATGATTTTTACATACTGTCCCTCGTTTTACTGAGGCTGGCAACCCTGATGGGGCCCCCCTAGTGGCCCGGGGCCCTCAGGCAGTGCCCGAGTGGCCGAATGGTCAGTCCGCCCCTGGTATTCACTTTAAGATCATCACAAAGGACAAGGGGGCACTCTTTACATCTGGAAGAAAAGAGATTGAATCTCCAAAATACAGAAAGGATTCTTCACAGTAAGAGCTGTGAAAATGTGGAATAGACACCCGCAAGAGCTGGTTCTGGCCCACTCAATAGATTTCTTTAAAAAAAAAAAATGTACAGAATATAACTGGATACTATCATTTATAGGTGAGGTCGATTCAGGGAATATCTGATTGTCTCTCTGGGATCAGGAAGGGATTTTTCCACCGCTGTATCAAATTGGATCATGCTTTTCTGTTTTTATTTTTTTTGGCCTTCCTATGGATCAACTGTGGGTATAGGTTTGTGTATATGGGATTGTATATATTTTTGTATATATTTTTTTTCTCACTTACTGGTTGAGCTAGATGGACTTTTTAACCTGACTAAAAAAATACAATACATTACTTCCGAAGTTGTTTTCTGTCTTTACGAGAATTTTCATAACTTTAGTAACCTATTGGTTTTCGATATCAGACTAGCATGCAAACAAAACTAACAGATGATCATTCGTCCAATATTCACATTGTGTGTACGATTAAGGTCTAGGTAACATGCATTATATGCACCAACAGATTTAGGTGAACCTACTGCAGGGACGTGCAGTCAGGGGAGGCAGGTGAGGCAGAGTCACGAACATAAAAAAAAAGCCTTGAGGGTCATTAAAAAAAAAAAAAAAACTTTCCAGCCCCTCACCTGCCCCTCTACAATGACAAGACACACAAGAAAACTATACATACAAGGTAACCCGCCCAGTATATAATCAGGCACAATGGAAGAGGAAGTGAATAAAAGACAAGCAAACTTCCAAAGAAAGACACAAACAACAAAAGTATGCGGCCAGAGGAAACTAAAGCAGCAATCATAAAGCCTGAAGAGTAATGGCAGAAAAACCACCAAGTGATCCATGGAGTCTGTCCATTTTTTTCCCCCTTTTAATTAATTTTTTTGGGCAGCTTTTTACTGTCCCACCACGCTTCTGCGAAAGCACAGCTAACCTGCGATTTTTGTGCGAGTTAACTCCACTCTCCCATAGACTTCTATAGGAGGTCCTGCGATTTCAGAAAGCACACCAAAATGCTGCATCTTCAGTGTGCTTTCTGAAACCATAGGAACGCATACAAGTCTATGGGAAAGAGAAGATAACCTTCATGAAACCCACGGGTTACCTGCGATTCGCCCAAAGGGCAGTGGGACTGCACAGGGGCAGAGTGAAGCTGCCCTTATCCTCTTTTTTCATAAGTATAAAAGTTTGAATCCACTTACTGTTGACTTACCCTCTACCTCTGCTGGAACTCTGATCCAAGCATTAACTACTCTTTAATCAACAACAAAAATTACAGGTGTCACGCAAAGCT